>CM062817.1:1631801031-1632233531 GCA_031772625.1 Pinus tabuliformis
AATAATTTTATAAAATAAAATTGGGGCAAATCATTTTTAGAAAAAATGGAAATTGACAAATATTTCTTTTGGAAAAAGCATGGAAAATTAGCCCGCCTCTGAATATTAGCCCCTAAAATTTTCCCTGTACCAAAGTGATTTAATATCAACATGGTTAACTTGCTAACAAAAAATAATAATTAATAAAAACCATAATAATTGTTATTGATTAGTAATAAATAAATATTATAGTTCTTGTGCTATAAAAACTATATTCTAGAACTGAAATTATATTCATTGTAATAGTGTAAGTTGAATCATAGGAATAATAGACCAAGTACATGGCTTATGAATTATAAAAGGAAAATTATTCTATGAAAGTGAAAAAGAAATAGTATGTGCATCTAATCTCTAATATAATTTTTTTTCAAAGATATGAATAAGGGTATCTATATTAATACCATTAATATTAATGGTATATCAATCATTAATACCAATATGATTTAGAAGATTATTCTTTAGCAATGTGACAAATCCATTTTTACATCCAGCTATAGATGAGACACCATTAGTGGACACTACTTTCATCTTTCAACTTACTTGTTTCCTATAAATTATTGATGATATATATAGTCTTTCTTTTTCTATCTAGAGTGCTAATCATTTTCATAAGTTGTGAGATTGCAAGGTTCAAACCCTTAATGTCTAGATATGTAAAATACACAACAAGGAGTTGCTCCAAACCATTGCTATTCTTTCGTCTAACATTATAAAGAAAAATAGACTTTCTAGCATTTGTATAACTTGAATCTCTTTAAATTAATTTGATATACAATGAATACATTCGGTTTTGACTTTTCTATTTATGTAGGAATAATACCCAACTCTAGAAGACATATTACATGTTTGTAAATGTATATGAAGATGTCATTGGTTTTCATAAGCAATATTTACAATATCCTTCTATGCATAAAAAATGTTAAATTCATGGAGATTATCACCCTTTCCTTATTGTTCTCATTTGTAATAAATTTGTGTCGTGGAATGGGCTTCGTAAACCATTTAGTTTTATATAATTTCTTTATAAATTGATTTTTGATGAATAAAAGACTTTGAATGCTTTGTCACAACATCATATTGAATTGTATTTCATCCATTTCCAATACCTTTTAGACATTGAGCCTTATATTTCTCACAAAATTTACACTTCATTTTACAATATACAACACTATTATTATACACCCAAAAATGTTTTATCTTTTACTCTTCCTCACATTTTGAAATCTTCCTTTTTCTTTAACCCACTCAATCCAACATCTTGCTTTTCCTTCTCTAACCAATTTTTCCTAAATCAAACCAACTCTTTAATAGAAAGTGAAAATATTTACATAAATTACTTTTATAAATACAAAGTAGAAGTAATTTTGGAAGAATACAGGTGTCTATGCCTTTAGTGGGTCACTAATTTTCTATCATTTCCCAATAAACATTATATATAACAATGACCATTTTGTTCAGGGCAACTGGGTAAGGACAAAATCAAACTTCATGGCTTTTTAAAAGTTAAAAATTAATAAAGAGATAAGTTGGAAAATATTTGTAGCATTTAACTAGAATAGTTATAGCTATTCTCACAAATGACATGATTGATGCATTTTAACGATTCATTAAAGTCCTCTTAGCTTTGGTCTAGAGGGTTGTGCAATAATAGATATTGATGTTCTCAACAATGAAACACAATAACCAACCATCTAGTTGAAAATAAAATTGATTATGATTGTAAAAAATGTTAGTTATTTTTATTGGTCAATTAACATGGAAATCAGTGATAATTTCAATTTTTTTCCAAATTTGTAAGGTATAGAGTCAAGAACAATGTTTCCCAATAGTATAAGATGAGGTGAACATATCATTGGAAAATAGATCATCATTAGTTACATTGGGTTGGGTGAGTTGGGTCAAAAACATTAGAATATACGTTTTTAAGATGATGATGTTTTTTAATTCTAATATTACTCACTCAAGAGTGATGAAGAATTATTATTTTTTTTCTCGGCAAAGACTAATATCTATTAACTTAAAATAAAAATATTTTTACATGTAAGCGAGGCCTCAGAAGAATCATGAGGCCTCTGTACACAGCAAGTTCGCCTCAAAATGGAAGGATTCTGAGCATAGGTGCTACAAAAAACTTCATAACAGAAAAACATTTCAGATAAGGACCAGAAGATAAGAGAGATTGTGCTGAGAGCATAGAAGCGAGTAGCCATTGCAAGTCTGTCTGTAAAACATTGCTTCTGCCCTGGAACTAAGCAAAAACTTCAAGCTGACGGAATCGAGCCATGTGTTTTATCAAGGAAACAGTCGTCTGCTTGATAGACAAAAAGCAAAAAGAAACCGAACAGTGCCGCGTGGCCTTAGTCTTCCTTGCCCTCGCCAGAGGTCTTCTCATCTGCTGGATGGTCACTAGCCACACCCAGAACTTCATTGCCGACCTTATCGTCCTCAGGGATTGAAATTGGGCGATTGGAATCATTCAGAGCTTCATCCCCCTCAGCAGGGAAAATATCGACATGGGGCAGAGTAATTCTCGGGCTATCAATATGGCCTGTCTGTTCCACCATAGCTTTCTCCGGGCTACCCAAGGTCAATTGCTGCTCGCTGCTCTGAGAGGGTTCCGGAGCGATGCAGGCCAGAGGATGGATTTGGTTTTCTTCTTCAAAGATAATTAAGGTGATGTGGGCAGAGATCAAAGGTCTATTGAGGTTGCTCTAGAATTTAAAATGGGTGGTCTGAAAAGCATTGTTTGGGAGAGGCCGATGAGCAGAGCTAGAGGGCTGCACATTCGCCTGAGGAGGAGGGAGATTAGCAGGTGCGTGATCAGGGTTATTAGAGTTACTGGCAGAAAGCCGAGAGCCATCACCGAGAGTTCCTCTGGGTCTCTTCCTGCCCCCTTGTCGAACCATATTGAATAGCAAAAGAAGGGTGACGGAAATCACAGAAACAACAGAGAGCGTAATTGAAAAACAGAATGCGTGAGCCAAAGAAGGATGAGTGAGCTGCTTACCCCTGAGACGTGCTTGAAGCCTGCAAGGTGCGCCTCTGAGAAGGAGGACTCTCTTGCTTCCCGGAGATTTCGCGGACCAGAACTCAGAGCTAGAATAATTGAAACACACCATGAGAGGGAAGAGCCGGGTGGTAATGAATATAACCATCCTTGCCATGCTTCGAACCAAGTAAACCATAAATGCGCAGACACCACCATTTCCGTCGAACTGCTGATCATCCATTTTACTTAAGGTGAAGGTCCGGGGAGCCTTGCTGCTCTGCAGCATGCAGTACGCGGTATTAACAGTTGGCATCAGAGCCATTTATGACCGCAGTAACACCCGCATCCGGGGAGGGATGAAGAATTATTGTCTCAATATCAAATCAAAATTACCAAAGTGATTTGATATCAATGTGGTTAATTTGATAATAATTAATAAAAACCATAATATTGACCAGTGATATTTAAATATTATAGTTTATGTACTATAAAGACTATATTCTAGAAATGAAATTATATTCATTGTAATAGTGTAAGTTGAAGAATAGGAATAATGAACAAGTCATGTTATGAAAAGTGAAAAAAAAATAGTATATGTATTTAATCTTTGATATAATTTTTTTTTAATGAAATGAGTAAGAGTATTTATATTTATAAAACACCAAAAAAATGATCACTGTAAACTTTGCAAAAAGTTTTTAGCAAAAAACAAAATTTGTAAGCCAACATAACAAAATCGGAGATAGATAAAATGGACTACAATGCAAAAACCTATCTCATGAGATAAGGTAATGAAGTCACCACAGACCACGACTGTTAACTTTTGAGTCTTTGACATAATGAAATCTCCTTCTATCAATGCGAGCACTAGCAACATTGCTAACCACTGTTGTTCTTCTAGCTTGAGATTTCAATCTCCAAAACCACCACTTGAGCGTTGAATTGATAGACTTCCTCACTGAGCTTGTCCAGAGAATCCTCCATATCAACATGGAGCACCAGTAACTTGGCTTCAACAAAGAGTTGGAATGAGCTCCGCTAATGCTTGACCATGGCTTCAAGGTTGTTAATTGAGGCAACTAGAGCTTGAGTGGAGTCTAAGAGTTTGTCAATCAGTTTCCAAGCACAGATATAACCTTGGAGGTCAGAGCTACTAGCCATCATATCCTTGAGGCTTGAGATACATATATCTGCAAGGAGTTTCCCACCAAACCAAGGCAGAGGTTGGAGGGAAGAGATAACCAGAACGCCACAACCCAAAACAAAGGAATTCCAATCACTAACTTCAAGAACTAGGAAGAGAAAGCATGGAAGCATGTTGCCTTTGGAAAACAATATATAATTGAACCCCAATTGTTGGCACAAGCCATTATGAAACCATTGAATCCAATTATTTTTTAAGGTCCATATAATATTAGTGTATTCCCTCATTATTATTATTGTTGTATCTCCTTATTGTTATTGTTGTGCCCATGTTGTCCCCATATTGTTACTATTGTGCCCCATAGAAGCCCACTATTATTATTGTTGTGCCCTTACATTATTATTGTTATGTCGACTTTCACTATATTGTGACCCCTTAGACTCCTATATATGGAAAGGATGTCTTGTCATTTGTATCATCCAAGAATAGTTCATTTGTCTAATGTAAAGGAGGTTTCCCCCGCAAAGAGGTTGATTTTAAAGTCGTTTATCTATCTTTTCTTATATTTTGTGAGCTGGTTGCATAACAATTGGTATCAGAGCTTTGGATTCTAGGGTTTCGTTGCTTCAAAGAGGTCATCATGGAATTTCCACTATACATTTTTTTCTACGACGTTTTAGAAGCTAAAATTAAAACTCATTTGAGACAAAATATTGATGAACCTCGGGTACGAATTTCAGATCTTGTCTCACTATATATTTTGAGATATGATCTAAGGAAGTTAGGGTTTTGCAAGCTCCTAAATTATATCTCAAAAAGGTGACCTAGGGAAAATCATCATATCTTTCTCTTTGAGCATCATATTTAAATTTCGTAAAAAGGTACAAAAAGAGGACAAACTTTAGTTTTTTTGTGTATCGGTTTCAAGTTCGAAGGTCAAAAAGGTGACACGTGGCACTTCGTACAAGTTCACTTTGCTGAACTAGTCTATAATCAGGGCATCATGGGTGATTTTCAATAACTCTTTCTTGGAGAATACAATATTGATCAGAATTGTGGGGTTGGAAGGAGGACTCAGAGGGCTACCATAGGATGAAATTTCCAACCTTAGAGATCCAAAATTACAAAGATACAACAGATTTAATATCGAGCTCCTACAAAGCCAAAAATGTTGTGTAGTCTTTTTAAAATTTTGCGTAAGTTTCATTTGAAAAATTAGTTTAAAGGAATTCAAAGGATATAGTGAAGCATAATTATCATTAATTGATGCCCTGAAGAAAGAAAATGGAAACACCAAGTAAGAAACCTAAAAGCTCTAGCTTGACTCATGAAGAAGGGGAAGAAATGCAACATGATATATCAAAATTATGAGACCAAGTGCAACAAATTTCACTCTCACAAAAAGTAGCAGAAGCTAAGATGGATGGTTTAAAGAAAGGCATGGAAGCTAAGATAGATGGTTTAAACAATGGCGTGGAAGCTAATATGGATGGTTTAGAATTAAACATTGAAGATTTGAAGAAATACATGTAAGGTTTGAAAGGAGGTTTGACAAAGTTTCTACAAGAAATGTTTCCTAATGGTGAAAAGGTAGTAGAGGAAACTCATGATGAGAACAAAAGAAATGTTAGTCATGATTTCATAGGCTCTAACTTTGGATTGAAGACCCACCATGTTCCAAAGATCGATATCCAGAAGTTTGATGGCAAGGATCCAATAACATGGATACTACAGATGGAGCAATATTTCGATCTTCATAATGTGTAAAACACACAAAAGGTACACATTGCAACTTTATATTTGGAACCCAATGAGTTTGTATGGTATCAATGGATTTCCTCTCGTAAACAAATTATCACTTGGGAAATTTTTACAGAAGAAATCATAGAAAATTATGAGGATACAAAAAGAAATACATTTTTTATCCAATTGATAAATCTCAAACAAATAGGTTCAATGGTGGATCACATTGAGAACTTCCAAAAATTGAATATAAGGGTAAAATATTTTCTAGAGGAGCATATGATTGATGTGTTCATAGGGACATTAAAAGATAACATCCAACACAAGGTTCACCTTTGGGAACCCAATTCATTGGAGAAGGCATTCAGGTTGGCAAGAAAAATTCAAAGCAAAATTATGGAAACAAGGAAGCCTACCAATCACAACTATAAAGATGGAAGTGTTGTTTCTCCTAGCCTTCCACAACCTACAAGGTTGACACCAGAACAATTGGAAGAAAAAAGAGCAAAAGGGCTTTGTTACAGTTGTAATAGAAAATACACTAAAGGTCATAAGTGTGCTGAGAAGAAATTATTTTACATAGATTATGAAGAGGAAGAAGAAAAGGAACAAGAAACATCAAACGAAGAGGATACACACTAGGAACAAAGCCTAGAGAAAGAAGAAATGAATTTGACCATATCTTGTAATGCATTGGTCAAAATAACCACTCCTCAAACTATCAAGATAGAAGGACATATCAAGAAGAAAAAGGTAATAATGTTGATTGATTCGGGTAGTATCCATAATTTTATTAATTGTAAGATAGCAAAGGAATTGAATTGCTTCCTATATCCAGAACCAAAGTGTCAAGTGATGGTTGCAAATGGAAGAACCATAAATTTCTCTAGAAAGTGCCATAATATCAATCTATTAATGGGAGCATATGTTTTGAATAGTCCAATGCTTTCCATTCCAATGGGTGTTGCTTTCCATTCCAATGGGTGGTGTTGATGTTGTACTAGGTGTCCAATGGCTATAATCTTTGGGTACGATATTTTTTAATTCTCAAGAACTTTTCTTGATTTTTTTTTTTTTTTTTTTTTTTCAGAAGGAAAGGAAGTTGAATTAAGGGGTATCACAGGGAAATTGGGAAATATAATAAGCTCTAACGACATGATAAAGCATATAAAGAAAGAACAACGTGATGTAATTGCATAATTATGTTCGCTAGAGGTTTCCACGTCGAAATCATCTATTTCTCTAGATCTCCAAAAGGTCTTGGAAAATCATTCCAAGGTATTTGAGACTCCCAAAGGCCTCCCACCTATTTGTAATCATGATCATGCTATTCATTTGATTCTAGGAAGTGTTCCTCTAAACATCAGGCCTTACAGATATCCTTATGCCCAAAAGAGTGAAATTGAATGTACGGTTGCAAAAATGCTAGAGGCTGGTATAATTCAACATAGTCAAAGTTCTTTCTATGCTCCAATAGTATTGGTGCACAAGAAGGATGGATCATGGTGCATGTGTCCAGATTATAGGGAGCTCAAAAAGCTCACTATTAAAGATGAATTTATCATTCTTGTCATTGATGAATTATTGGATGAATTGCATGGAGAAATTTACTTCACCAAGTTAGATCTTCATTCAGGATATCATCAAATTAGAATGAATATTGAAGTCATTCCGAAAACAACATTTAGAACTCATGACGGTCATTATGAATCTTTGGTCATGCCTTTTGGCCTTACTAATGCACCTTCTATATTTCAAGGTTTGATGAATTCCATTTTCAAACCCTTCCTTAGAAAATTTGTGTTAGTATTTTTTGATGATATACTAATCTACAACAAGTCTTGGAAGGATCATGTTCAACATGTTGATAGAGTGCTCAAACTATTGGAGGAGAAACAATTATATGCAAAAACCTCCAAATGTTTCTTTGGAGTACAAGAGGTGGAATATTTGGGTCATATTATATCTCATGAAGGTGTTAAGGTAGACCCTAGCAAAATTAAAGCCATTAAGGAATGGAAAATCCCCACATCCATAAAGCATTTACGAGGATTTCTCAGGTTGATAGGGTATTATCGCAAGTTTGTTAAGAATTATGGGAGAATAACAACACCTATAACAACATTACTGAAGAAATATGCATTTTCTTGGACTCCAGAAGAAACGAAAGCCTTTGAACATCTTAAAGAGGCAATGTGCTAAGCACCGGTCTTAGCTATGCCAAACTTCACAAAAACATTTATTATGGAATGTGATCCCTGAGGAAATGGAATTGGTGTTGTTTTAATGCAAGAAGAAAGACCCATTTCTTTCGAAAGTTGTCCAATCAAAGGGAAGCATTTACACAAAGCTATTTATGAGAAAGAAATGTTGACAATACCACATGCACTTAAGAAATGACGACCTTACCTAATGGGAAGACACTTCAAGGTAAAAACATATCATGATAGTCTTAAATAATTTTTAGAACAAAGATTATCTCCAAGTTATAGGTTATCGGTGACAAGTTCTCAGTTCAAACAATATTGCTAAAACTTGATGAGGAAGGAAAAATCATATTGGAACTTGAAGCAGTCACAAAAACAAGAACTCGACAACTACGAAATCGATCAATTTCAGAGTATCTCATCAAGTGGAAGAACTTACCCATTGAAGATTCCACATGGGAGGATGAGAATTTTATATGGAAACATCCATAACTACTCAAGCATTGAGAAAAACACTTTTCTGAAGGACAAGGGCATGTAAGGTCCCTATAATACTAGTGTATTCCCTTATTATTATTGTTATTGTATCCCCTTATTGTTATTGTTGTGCGCATGTTGTCTCCACATTGTTATTATTGTGCCCCATAGAAGCCCACTATTGTTATTGTTCTACCTTTACATTATTATTGTTATGTTGGCTTTGACTATATTGTGACCCCTTAGACTCCTATATATAGAAAGGAGGTCTTTTCTTTTGTATCGTCCAAGAATTGTTCATTTGTGTAATGTAAAGGAGGTTGCCCCCTCGAAGAGGCTCATTTTGAAGTTGTTGGTTGCATAACATATTTACGAAATTCTCCCCAAGACAGGAGGGAGATGACTTAAACCCATCACAAGACAAGAGAAACAAATCCATAATCACACAGACACAAGAATATGTCACAACCAAGGCAAAGCACCATAAGTCAGAACCAAAAGGAATTAGATAGGCAAGGTTGTAGTGAAGGGACAAGGTTGAAATTTGATGCTGCATGCTCGCTTAAAGTGCCACTGGGAGAAATCCATGTAAAATAGGAGTCGAGAAAAGGGAGGATCCGACCAGAAGAAATGGGCCAAACATTCCACTAGTGCATACAAGTAGGAGCCTCTTAATAAACCTGTTAAAATATTAGCATGGGGAGTGGTGAATTGAGATTGCTCCCCGATGATCCAATAGCTAAATAAATTTATAATAATTTAAGGGATTCAAGAGGGACTCGTTCTTGCATTTATTTCTATTATACCTTGGCTCATGTCAGCCCCTTTTTTTGCTAGCACATCAACATTCAAGTTTAAATATCTGTAAATATGAAATAAGTCCACTTGCTCAAATTGAGAAATTGAAACCTTGATCCTTTGAATCAGAGGCGGGGACTTGAAACAAATAGTATTCTTCACTTTAGTGTATTGAAGAATAACTAACATATAGTCACCAAAGATAATGACTTGGTTAATTCTTCATTCACTAGACAGCTTCAAACTTTTCCAGAAGGAAAACATGATTATTTGTTTCCCTTCCAAGACCCCAGAAACTACCTGCATACGAATTCTAAAAAAAACAGAAAATAAACAATGGCGAGAGTATAAAACATATATATACACTGATATTTTCCCCTGGATCTCAAAGTCGGGACTACTAGATTGATTTTTCATTCTATTCCTTTCAATGTTACAATACATATATATACATGCTAAAACATCCATAAACCCCAATCCATTAACCCTAGATTAAAAAATAGTCATATTGCCCTTGACTGGATCTACAAAATATCATAGACAAAAAACCATCATGCCCAAAACCATGTGCGAAATCCATGCACAAAACCATAGGTAGGTCCACCCACCTAATATAGGGTCCAATTTTTTTTCCTGGGGCGTTGCCTCGGATAGGGGGGCTTCCACCCCCCCTTGTAACCCCCTTGCTGCACCTGACGCAACATACATGAGGGTATTCATGGAAAGAATAAAACACACACCCAACAAAAACTATTTTTTAGTCAAGGCCAAAAATGACTCGTCCCCCTCCTGCCTCCCTCGTAATATCTAATATAATTAGATGAATAGGAAAAAAAAATATTCTAGAACATAAATTATTAACTATGAAAAAGTTATCAAATTTAATTTAATGAGTGTACAACTATGTAGAATATAAGGAAGTGTTTTTAGAAGATTAGCCATCCTTTCCAAGATGATCTTTTAGTTCATAATAAAAACTTTAAAATGAGTAATTTAAGAGTTGTTATATTTACAAGTAAGTATTCATTGGAAACAAAATGCTTGAAGGAAAAGAAGAAGGAAAAGAAGAGGAAAATTATATGACAATAGAATACAAAAAAGTATGGGAGTGGTTCTTCACTCTCAATTTGTTGCGTTAGTTTTAGGCTTTGGTACTGGCTAGACAATTGACTCTATGTTAATGGTGGTGGGTGCGTCTTTACAAGAAGAGTTATTTTTTATTAATCACCAACCACTCCAAATCACTTGAGTTTATTGGTAAATGGTTAGTTTTAGGCTTTGGTAATGGATGCACAATTGACTCTATGTTAATGGTGGTGGGTGCATTTGTACAAGAAGAGTTATTTTTCATTAATCACCAACCACTCTAAATCACTTGATTTTATTGGTAAATGATACTTGAGATTCAAAAATTATATCTAATTCAAATTCTAACCTCCAAAACATATTTTGACACTCTAATCTAACTGTTCTAAGTTTTGAAATTTTTCTTAGTATATTTTTGGGCCAATTTTGCCCAAAATTTAACATTCCCTAAAATTACAAGTTTGAGTTTTGTAATCTACAAAATCCAGGTGCTCCAAGTATTCATTCAAAAACACCCACAACTATATCACTAGATTTTGATAAAAAATCCCAAAACATAAAATACTTAGACAACTGCTATTTAGACTAATATTGTATAAAAATTATCATGGTTGACTTTATTGCTCCATCATATTTCACAAACAAAATATCCTATTACAAATGAAAATCCTAAACTTAATCAACTCTATCAAATCTTATATTTTATCTTCTTTAAGACAATATTTTATATCTTTTTCAGTTATAATCATTATAAACCTCTTTAAATATAAATACAATTTTAATTAATATTCTATCAAACCTTATATTTGAACTTCTTTACAACACTACTTTATATCTTTTTCAGTTATAATCACTATAAACCTTTTTAAATATAAATACAATTTAATTTTTATCCTTTTATAACAATATTTTATATCTTTTTCAATTACTTTCAATCAGTCATTATCACCCTTTTAAATACAAATACCATTTTAATTAATATTTTATATATTAAATATAAGTTTCATATTTATTTTTTTTATTATCCAGATGCTATAATAAATCAAAGAAATGAAAGTCAATGCTGAGATCAATTACTCCTTATCTTAAGACAATGCCCTCTTTCTTTCTGGCCCAGCCTATTCTCAACCTAACATGGAAAAAAAGAAGAAAAAGTCCTTTCAAGCACATGGTAGCACATTTAGTAGGATTGTAAAGCCATTGAATAAATTACATGTGCAAAGCATCAAATTAATAAAGTAGCTACAACTGTATAGCTGGTGTAATGTCCAATCTCTTCCTCCAAATTTTGATAGGGAAGTGGATGGTGATAATCTATTTGGCCATCAAATCTAAACATGAGTCAACATCAATCCTCTGCAAACATAAGTAGAGATGTCAGCATGGGGCCATGGACTGCAATGAATCTATCTGTATAGCGCACATACAAAGCAAAGGACATGTGAGATGAGTTGGTGCATACTGTGGCTGAAATATATTTATTTGTGAGTTTCTGTGCCCACTCGCAATAGAATAACAAGGTAACCTTCCAACTGATTGATTAAATAAATATGGAGATGCCCATCATTTTCCACCAAGTTGGGTTTATTTTATATACAAAGGACCACCATTGTTGTACAAGTTTGAAGGTGATATCAGAGACTCTAGTTTGCAGGATTAGAATATATACACAACAATAAGTGTGTGTATATACAGTACAGTATGGAGTTGAGCAGCAGGAGAGTATTCAGACTGAGAGTTCCCATTAGTCTCCATTGGACTCGTCGTTACAAGGCTGGCTATGACCTTCTTGACAGCACATCAGATGGATATGATGACAAGATAAAGCCCAACAGGAGGAGGAATGCTTCACGTACGCTCAGATTGGGTCATGGTAGGAAGAAGGGATTATTCATAGCTGGGATCTGCAGGAGGTTTCGTGTCCGAATCGTGAGGGTACACAGTTACAGTTGGAGGTTGTTTTTTAAGAGACTCAGGGCTTTCTACCTTCGCCTTTGTGCTGAAGTGATTGAGGTAGCCCCTGCAGTGGAGATGCTCATGAATTCCGTTCCTATGTATCCATATTCTTTCTAATGCCATGTTTTCTTTAGCTCAGTCAGTTTTTTTTTTTCCTTTTGGAAAAAATTGAAACATCTTAGTAAGGTATGAAAAAGTTATATTCTGTAGATGCATTTCTGCATTTTCAAAAGCTGTCCAAAGACTGTCTAAAAATCAGTCTTTCCGGTGATAAAAAAACATCTGAATCTTGATCCAGTATGGTTAATGATGATATGTAAAGATCTGCTGAAAAATGAAAATTTTAATTATAATGATGAGAGTTTCTAAAATATTATGTGAAATTATTGAGATATCCAATGTTTCTGGTATACATTTAATTTAATTTAATTATAATGAGAATCCATAATTGTAAATAGGTCAGGGTCATTAATCACTTCCATAAAAATTCATTGATTAGGCTAAGCTTTCACTCCTTTTTGAAGCTTTATTTTGGCATACATATTCTAGAACAACAACAGGTTTTTGGGAAATGGGTAGTTTCATAAAGGGAGAAGTTTTAAAAATTTTATTATTAAAGAACTAATCATTATTAGAATTCAACCATATAACCATCTGTAATCCTAAATATTCTTTTACATTTTTAATCGCAGTGGTTTATAATGTGATTTTTTGAAAGCTTTTCCTGTGGATTTTTTTGGTCAAAATCCGGCAGCAATTTATTGGAATCGCAAGTTTGATAGCTAGTTTCTGCACAATCAAAGCGTCCCAGGAGTTTTTCATTCTGTTGAATCCAAATATGCAGTTAAAATGGTCACTGCAACAAATCAAGATTTAACCTCAATTTCTTCTGCCCGAAATATTAAAAAAATTGGAAAGATAACATGTTTAGACCATCTAGGATCTAGCACTATCCTTCTACCAGATTCATAATTTCATTAAGAGAGACCCCTCCATATAACTCAACACCAGACTTCTGCAATAATTTCAACTGTAAGTAATGCAATATCAGATTTCTACTGCACAAATTCAAACTTATGCAGGAGCTCTTTTGCCAATTTCAAACATTAAAAACAGTCATTAGCTATAAAGAAAAATTACCAAAAGCCACTAGCTATTTTAGACATTTTAGAGACATATAGAGAACTAGAGAATTACTGAAAACTTTCCTGGAAACCAGTGGGTGCTGTACACATGATGCCTTACCATTGAACCACGATCCACTGGTATCATGCAATCTCTCACTTTTGAAGTGTTAGATCACTCAGTTTCATTTAACAATTTCTTAGGCTTTTTTTCCATTTTGATTGTACATTATGTTACAGCAGCGGGTCTTTATTTTTGTCAAGCAATAATTGGAGATTCTGTATCATGTGAACAGGATATGTTTTCCATGTTAATTAATTGAGGTTTTGACTGGAATTCAGTGAAATGATTTTTAAAATTAATTGTAATTATAAATAATATTGTGAATTTTCCTTTCCTAAATACTCTTTTGATTACTAATCAATCATCTTTCATGTTATTAATCAATCATCTTCATGTTAAATTCCATATATTTAAGTCTGGGAAATATAAGAGATGCCCATTAAAGATTACATTTTTCACTTCATTAAATTAGACAATGATTAATATAAGAGATGCCAAGTAAATATTACATTTTTCAATCATCTTCATGTTAAATTCCATATATTTAAGTCTTGGAAATATAAGAGATGCCAATTAAAGATTACATTTTTCACTTCATTAAATTAGACAATGATTTTTGCTGGTTTTTACTTATAACAATCATCAGCCTATTCCACTATTTTCATGTTACTAATCAATCATCTTCATGTTAAATTTCATATATTTAAGTCTTGAAAATATAAGAGATGCAAAGTAAAGACTGCATTTTTCACTTCATTAAATTAGACAATGATTTGACTGCATTTTTCGCTTCATTAAATTAGACAATGATTTTTGCTGATTTTTACTTATAACGATCATCAGTCTATTCCACTATCTTCATGTTACTGATCAATAATCTTCATCTTCATGTTAAATTTCATATATCGAAGTCTTCAAAATACAAGGGATGCAAAGTAAAGACTGCATTTTTCACTTCATAAAATTAGACAATGATTTTTGCTTATAACGATCATCAGTCTATTTCACTATAATCATAGAGGCTCTATTTTCTATAAGTTGTTCTTACCTTTTCTATTTAAAATTTAGTATGGAAATTTTACATTTGTAATTTGTCAGAGGCTCTATTTTCTAAAAATTGTTACCTTTCTAAAAGTTGTTCTTACCTTTTATTTCATTTAAAATTAATATGGAATTTACATTTTTATTTTGTTACCTGTTATAATTTTTATTATTGTTTTTAAAGAATTTGAATGATTTTCTTTTATATAATGTATTACTATGTGTTTGTTAGGATATTTAAATATTTAAAATTTAATTAAGTTTATTTTGATCTAATATGTTTATTACATAAAAGTAGATTTTTTAGTATGTATTAATGCATTAGTTGCATTATAATTCGATGGTGACGATATTAGATATAAATTGATTTGATGACTCACATTTTCTTAGATATTAACGATTATTTAATTATATCTTTATCCAATTGGTCTATGATCTCTATTTTAAAAACATGGAGGGTCGTGGTTGACGATTAATTGTGAGAATTTCTCTTATGTAAAAAAATATTTTGCATTAATAAAATTGTCTCAACTAGCCACATTGACTGTAGACTGTTTCCCTTGTAGAGGGTTTTAATCATGTAAAAAAATTGGCGCTATGAAGTTTGATTTAGTTGTTTTGAACTCACAAAAATAATACACTTGGATTAGGATAAAGTGTGAGATGTTTTTTAATTAAAGATGATACAAATATACATACAATTTTATTGACCCTTGGTTTCATATTCCAAGAGGTCTCTTGGACTTCTTTGATTGTTGGCTTTCACTTGAGACTTTTTGCCTTCCATTCAAGTGAATGAGCCAAGTTTACATAATCCAAGAAGATTAATTTTCCAACAATCCCCCTTTTAATCGAAAGGGGTGTATATGAGTCCAAGAAGAAAACTAAAATACAAAAGTATATTACAACCAATAGATAGATGTGCTCTCTGAAATGGTGGCTTAAGGTTGGCCACCAACTCTGGAACTAGGCTCGAAGTAGTTCCTAGAATAATTCTGAATCTAGCTTGAACCTAAAGTCTTTTTCGAAGTGGAAGTGCTCCCTAATGATATTTTAAATGAAATGTGTAGTAGAAGTTAGAGTCTTCTACAGGTGGTGGTTTAGGGTTGGCCACCAACCAAGTCATACTCATATAACATGAGTTTGTCTCTGGTTACATCTTCGAATTTGGCACTAGCTAACTCTAGCTCTAGGCTCTCGCAGCGAAATTTGGTTTAGACTGTGGCTTAGGCTCGTTTGATATATCTTCAAAGCTAATAGTTAATCATCAATTCCCCCTTTGTTAGATAGAAGGTGCGAAGATGAAGATATCTCCACTACAAGATATGTCAATACTCAAGAATGAACTCTGAGGTATGACCAATATATCTTCTTGACTGTTGAAGACCATTGCCAAGAAGCGATCCATCCAAGGTGAATCTTTGTTCTTTGAGGAATCTTATGTCTAGAACATCTCTCTTAATGATGAGTATGTTTTCTACAATGCTCACAAGGGTGAAGAATAAAACATTAATCTTTCACATGGCCTACTCGATCATAATGTTGGCATTGACAATTTGAAGTGGATGTGGAATTGGAGCAAGAGCAGGTGAAGATGAATTCTCCTAAAGGAACCCCACTTTGAAACTAGATTGGTTTGGAATAGTTTGGAATTTGAAATGACACATCATTTTCATATCCGAGGCCAGTTATATTTTTCCTATTGATAAGTTCTTCTTAAGGTCTGATGATGGGCTTAGGATGTGCAAGTAGAACCTTTGCATCTTCATGTAAATATGCTCCTAAAATTGCCTCACTGATTTGATCAAGTCTTGAGTATTGATGGGAGTTTGTCTCAAATTCAAAAAGAATTTGTTTTCAAAAAAAGCTAGTTCAAAATGATGACTCTTTTGTTGTAATTCATCTCGATGGAGTTGAGATTCGAGCTAGAGAAACTTGATTTTCTCCTGTGCTTCTTGTAAACATAATTGAATGTTGGAGAGAGTGACTTTGTTGATTTGACTGTGTTGTCAATAGTAGAAAGGATTAGAGTGTTCAATAACTCTAATAATCCATCAAAATTGGCCATTATTTTAATAGCTCAAGATCATAAAATGGGGACTGTCATCAATGCTTTGAATCCTTGGATTACTAGCTTGATCCAAAAATCCACCAAACTCACATTGTGAACCAATCTCACCTAGTGAACCCAAACATCACTAGACTTGCAAAAACGATTTGTAAGGAATTGTATTCAATCAAAGACGGTAAATTCTTCTTTCCTCCATAGCTAACAATACAAAATGTGAAGGGAGATACAAGAAGTAAATTGTTAAGAGGACACAAAAGAACGAAATACCTTTGCTAAAGTTGTATGTGTAACACAACAAATCTGAATCTACCAACTCAAATATTTTCTTCTGCAACTTCCCAAAAATCCAACTATTGCACTTATACCTGCACCAAAACTAGATTTTATGAATCGGACACTATAGAAATGCTTGATATATTTTTGCATTATGTGACACCTTGTTAATTTTTCTTTGAAATTGGACTATACACTTCTTCAACAACAAACCCTATATTTTTTGGATGTTTCCTTGTAATGGCACAAACTTCCTGTTTCCCACTAACTATTCGATTGCACTTCTTATCATGGCTATGCAGACCACCACCTATATCAACATGCTACAACCAAATAATTGTTTCTCTTGTAATTACATCACATAGTTTGTCTAATGAATCAGGTATTGGTTTTACAATAAAATAAATTGGAATTGTCAACATTTGGAAAACCAGCCACATATTGCTTCCCACTTCCGGACCAATATGAAACTTCATGTGAATGTAAGAAAAACTTCATCCAGCCATGCATAAGCTTCAAAACAATCCCAAAGGTAATCTTGGTCTATTAAGTTGTTGCTACTACAGGCGAAGAAAAAACCGATCCAATAGTAGATCCAACAAGAGAAGAAAAGAAAACATAATTTAATGGTTCCTATTGGGTTGTGAACCACCAGACCAACCTTTTCTCAAACCTTTAACCAATATGTTTCATTTGTTAATGGAACTCAATTTGATCTTGTGGAATATCTGCAAAGAGAAAGAAACAAATCTACATCTCTTGAAATATTTACATCTAGTCTTCAAATAATTGAACAAAAGCTTGGCATGAAGATGTTACAAAGTAGTATGGATGTAGAATATTCATATTTCACTATTTTGAAAATCAAATGTGTAGTGAAAAAATACATAAACCAAAGGTATTTCACCATAGCCCAAATACATAGAGAAAATAGGGTTATTGAAACAACCACAAAATATGCCCAACAACTACTGTAGAAAAGCTAAAATGGGTCTTAAATCCAAGAGAAAGAGAGATAACTTGCACTGAGTGGAAGGAGTAGAAGACCAACTTGATTTGGGAAAGAATCCTTCACATGGAGATAGTGTTGGAAATCAGACAATGAAATATGATTAATCAAAGAATGTTAGTGACCCTTCTAAAAACCACGGATTTTGGTGATCCAACCGATACCTCATGAAGGGGCACACACGCCTTGAACTGAATGTAATCACTTGTTGGAATCCTCTTTTGTTATGTTATTCATCCTCTTCCTCCCATTCTCTTCTTTGTTGACGAGCCATGCATTATTAAGGATGATGAATTGTTCACTCTTCCATCATCTCCTCTTTCTTTGTTTTCTCCACTGGCAGTAATGTTAGCATCATTCGGCAAGAAAGCCAAGAATTAATTCAAAATTGAGAGAGTGGAAAATATAATCTAATAGTTACAATGGATCAATTCAACGACACTATGGAAATAACTGCATACACAAGTATGCATTTCAATGGCTTAGTTGTGAGAATCTAATAGAAAAATACCATAATTTATTGTTGAATTTCTATTAGGATTTCTATTGAATGAGATTTGACCCCCGAGACATATGGTTCAAAAGTTGCTTGCCTTAGTCGTGACATAAATAGACCATAAAATACATTACATAATAGGTGAGTAATATAGTAATAAATAGAGATATGTCAAGGTCAATATTGAATGGTAGGAGAATAAATGCTTAGGAGAATAAAGAAAAAGGACACATAGATATGACATATTGGAGATATACCACAAAGGATACTAGTGAAGGATATCCACAAGAAGGAGGCCCAAGTGAAGGGATTTCACAATTATTTTGTGGGAAGGTTGATAGTGATAGAGTCAGGATGGAAGAAATGCTTCTAAGTTGGACCTAAGCTCTGGTACTATGTTGAACTCACAAAATAATAGAATTAGGATAAAGCATGATATGCTTTCTTAGTTAAGATAATACAAATATAAATACAATTTTCTTGACCCTTGGTTTCATATTCCAAGAGTTCTCATGGACTTCTATGACCGTTGGCCTTCACTTGAGGTTTTTCACCTTCCATTCAAGTGAATAAGCCAAGTTTACATAACCCAATAGGATTATGTTTTCAATAGGTTGTGAGAGTAATTATTGAAGGTGTTTATATTGTATGGAATACCCTATTTTACAAACATGGCATCAGAGTCCATTTGAAGAGCTACTTCTGTTGTTGATCGAGATCTTGAACCTGTGTTGCCACATTTTTAAGATCTACTATTTCTATAGAGTTTTGGCCTAAATAGACTATTCCACTACATTTGGCATCCTGTTTTCAATCAAGAATTCCTTTCGTTTCATTCGAAAAGGTGTATATTTCTCCAAGATACAACAATTTTCATTAGATCCGAAGGTATATAATCCAAATTTCCCTTTTTATTTTTTTACAAGGTTCATATTTCAGTTTTTGTTTATCTTCTGAGTGTGCTACTCTTTCTAGTATATGTATGCACATCACCTTGTGCTATGTGTGATATCAAAAAATAAAAATCAAAGTGGAAAATGTTTTCTCGTCTGTGTATGCTTTTTCAAGAACTTTGTAAAAACAATGAGAAAACTTGCATTTCCTAGATAATGTAACCAAAATCTAACTCTATCATTGTAGAGTTTTGGATATCTTTTTTTTTTTAGTTAATGTTTGTTTTTGGATGAGGACATTTCTTTTCGCAAGCATGCACTTTGAAGTTAAGTTCCAACAATAAGAACATCTTCCTTCACTACTATTGTCATGCTTTTTATAGTAGTTCACTTGGTTAAAAGTTCATTTATTTAGTAAGAGGTCTTGAGTTCAAATTTCTTTTTAAATCAATTTTTGAAATTTTTTATGCAAACTTAAATTATTTCATATTTTTATTTTAACGTTTATTTCACTTGTATGATAAAATTGAATCACTATAAAATAACTTTAAGCAAATTTTGTATCAAATGAGTTTATCTTAGGTATGATTGGCATTGTAGACATTGAACACTGATTAACATAATTTATTTCATTTCCTAAACATTGTAGAAAATCCTATAGATTCACAAGCTCACGTAATCTACTAAAACAAGAGACAAGAATCTACTTCTACTCTTTACAACGGAATCCCATAACATCGAGCAAAAAATAATCAATAGAGGAATAGAATCAAAGTCACATAACACAATTAAATATCTAGGGAAAACCACAACTCAAAACCCCTGGCTATCTGTTTTGTATTAATCATGAAAATCAAGATGAAATTACAATGCTTGTTTTCTCTAGAACAATCCAAACAATCAGCAAATTCAATCTTCAACTAATAAGCAAGCTTGAGGCCAAATCTTACCCAATTAACAAGCTCTCCAAGTCTCTATTCGAATGTTTAATTCCTATGAAGAATAACTTGTATTTAAAGAGAAATAAATCCTCTAAAAATAGCACAATCCCTCAAGGATCAGTTCCTGAATGCATGCACTATCAGTGCAACTCAGAAAATCTAAAACAAATAGTACATTGTCCCTGCACTCTAGTCTCAACTGCGTCTTTCTTAGAATCGACATGCATGAGTTTCTGATGGTGGAATCTTCAGTTAAATAGAGTAACACTAATTAGGTCACCAGTGTCCCCACTGACTGTTTGCTCACTATTAGTTCATGAAATTCATTTGAACTAATTTAACTAGACTTAACTGAATAAACAAAGTCAACTAATTACAACTCATTCATAACTCATCCTTAACTCTTATAAGTTAGGGAGAATATACACATGTCTTCTAAAAGGCTTCCAATTCGAATTTCCTAAATTAATTAAGCTAATTAAACTTAATTAATTATTTTCAAATTGCTATAAGAAAAGAATTCTATTTTAATTCATAGTTTAATTCAAGGACAAATTAAACTGGAATTTCTTGTTGCTATTTCTCAACAAACATCATTTCATTCTTTCATCACAATTAAATATTTGTAAATTATTTAATTACTTTAAACTCTTATAAACATTAATTAAATAATTCTTATTGTTTAATTAATTCATATTTACAAATATTCCCCAAGGAGGGTGCCCAGTAGTGGGTGTTCCCCCTCACCTTAATATGATGCCAACTGTAACCACCCCTGGTTGATTTTCCATGTAAATAAATTAATACCAAGGTCATGGGATGTGCATGCCAAGCTGAATGATGGGAAAAACATTTTAGTGGAAATCATTTGTGATTAATTAATGGATATGGAAATTGGCAAAGAGACAATAATTGACATTTAATTATGAAAATAAAGGAAAATGGGAGAAAAGGAAAGTGAAGAGACACAGATTTGCATGCAAGGGAAATTAGAGAAAAATGAAGAAAAATGAGACATCAATAATAAAAATGAATCAAAGAAACAATTCAAGGCTTTTGTTAGTTTAGCATTTGGATCTCTCACACTTTTGCACACCTGGAGAATTTTGGAGCATTCTTGGAGCACTCTAGCATTCACTTGGATTGGAGAAAGAAAGCAAAGGAAAGTAAGGAAATGCAAGGGGAGAGTTGGATCAACAACTACAACATGGATAATTTCTAGGTAACAAGTTGCATGTGTGATTTCCTTGCTGATTTCTAGATGCATGGTATATGGATGTTGTTCTTTGGTTATGTGCTATCATTGGAATGGAGATTTTCCTGGAGTGATAGTGGTTTCAACTTTTCCTTGCCATTTCCTGGATAACCATCATGTTGTGGGTTTCCTACTTGTTTCTAATTGGTTCTCAGGTTCATTATGGTTGTGGGTTGGAACAAATGCTCTGGAGCCCTACAACAACTTGGGTTTTCCTCGAGTTTGTGTGTTGAGTTACTAGTCTCTGGAGCCTTGGGGTTGGGACAAATTCTCTAGAGCCCTAAAACAAGTCAGGTTCCCTAGAGGTTGTGGGTTGAATTACCAGTTCCTAGATCCATGGAAAGCTTAGGTAGAGAACGATCTGGTTTATGTTAGTGATTTCTGGACCGTATAGGTGAGATTAATGTGCTTGAGAGTTGAGGTGGTTTTGCCACTAGAAACCCTGGTTGGTTTTGTTTTGGTTTAACCCATATTATCCCACATTCATACTTGGAATATGGCGCAAGGGTGATTGGATGAAAGAGAGATTATGGTTTATCCAATATATGGTTGGGTGGTACATGGAAGTCCCTAACTTGGTTGAAATTTTCATAAGTTAATATGAACTATTTTTCTATTGTGATTTAAGAGAAATTGTACTGGTTATCATGTTGATATCATGGTTTAGTTATGGTCTCTAACCTAGTTATATGTTGGTTATATACTTGGCTATTTGATGTGCTCTATCTATGGTTCTTATTCATGATTTGTTAAGTTACTAGATGGATGATGAATGCATGGACTAACAAGTGTTGTTGCAGCTAGTTAGAGAGGGCTTGGAGCCTTCCTGGTGATTCTTAGAGGAAATTCAGAAGTTTATGATTAGAGATGCATTCATGACCTGTAGCTCTCATGTTTACCATATGTTTGTCGAAATTTATGTTGTGTACTAGGCATGTCCTAGTCAAGATCTTGTTCAAGTTTGAGTGTTTATCTTTGTTTTCATCTTAATCATGATTATGGAAAGTTGTAGATAGTTCTGGGTAGTGGTCTAGAGGCTTTCCCAAAAAAGTGGCATAAATCTTGCAACTTCATGGTGTGAACCGAGGAATTTGGGTCACAACCACATGCAAGCAAGATTATGGTTGTCGTTGGAGCCTCATAACCGCATGCACATGGTATCAAGGGTGTAGTTGGGGTGTGAACCTAGTGAAAAAGAGTTCCAACTCAAAGATTGATCACCTGTGGTGGTTTGTAGGCTCCTGAGTGGTTTGTAGTCTTTGTGGGATGTTTGTCGGTTGTTGGTTTGTCAGCCCCACTTCCATAACTGGAACTTGGAGGTCAGGTCATATCATATCATAGTGACACTCATCTCATGTTTACCCTGGAGAGCTTGTAAAAGTGGGTAAATGCAGGACAGGTGGTTACAAATTGGTATAAGATCTTCCAGGTTCAAACACTTGGACTGAATGGAAAAATGTATATTGTTATGCATGCATGTTAGTTATCAATGTGTTTGTTATACAAATATCTAGTGGGAAGATGTGAAGTGTGTCAGAGGCATCGATATAAAGGAGTTGAGTTGGCATGAGTCTAAAAGACTCTTAAGGAAGAAATACTCATTCGAGATATATTATGATGGGAAGGCCAAGCTATTATATGAGCTTAATATGGGTTCTATGATAGATGAAGAGTACATGACCAAGTTTTTGTAGTTGTTGAAGTATGTGCCCTACCTTAAGGACGAGAAGACAAAGGCTCAAAGTTTCATCAGTGGATTGCCTTTAATATTTAAATATTATATTGAGTATGATGAGCCTCAGTCATTGGAGGAAGTAATCAGGAAGTTGAAGCATTTTTATGAGAAATCTAAGTGCAAGTTTGAGCTAAGTGGGATTGGAAAGGGAATGATAAGACTAAAGGAAAGTGGGTTGAGAAGTAAGGAAGTCCTCAAGATGTAGGTGACAAGGAGAATATAACATTGTATAAGAAGTTCAACACAGTTGGAAAAGGACATGGGTCTCATCCTGAAGAGAAGAACAAAGGAAATGACAAGAAGCTTTTGCAGTGTTGGACTTGTGGTGGAGAGCATCTTAGGAGGGATTGTCCATTGCACCAGGGTGACAGACCTCACATTTACAATGCTTAGGAGACACAAACAATTGGAGATGTTGGGAAGAGTATTCCTCGAATTTATGCAGCAGTGGATAATAGGAAGGTTGATAATTAGGCATCCATTATCGAGATGAAAGGTAATATTTGTGATCAATTTGTTTCCATTTTCATGAATCATAGATCTAATTATAGTTATATCATTCCTAACTTGGTGGAAGTGTCTCTTGAATAAAGAAGTGCATGCAGAATCTTGGTTAGTGTTGTTCACTACAGGGAACAAGAGAAGAGTTCATTGTTGGGTGAGATCTTGTGCATTTGAGATGAATGGTATGCCTATATCAACACATCTAAAAGTGATTCCTTTGGGATAATATAGTATGCTTTTGGGCATGGATTGGTTGTTCATTCGCATGACTAATGTGGATTTCTATGATAAGGCTATTGAGTGTCTAGATTACGATGGGGGAAGGATAATCTTGAAGGAAAAGAAGAAGCCTTCATTAGTGAGGACAATTACAACTATGCAGGAAAAATGCAGTTGCCAGAAGGGATGTGTATTTTTTGCAGTTCATATTTCTAGTGATAAAGGGAAGGATGTTGAGGATGATGAAGTCCTGGAGAGGTATCCTATTTTTCAATAGTTTCAGGATGTGTTTCCTATAGAGATTTAATAGTTACCTCCTCATATAGAGGTGGAATTTTCTATTGAGTTGATGTTGGGAGAAACACCAACATCTAGGGCACCTTATAGGATGAGTACTACAGAGTTGGTGGAATTGAAGTTTCAGCTTATGTAGATGCTTGATAAGGAATGCATTATGCCAAGTGTATCACCTTGGGGTTCACCAGTATTGCTTGTGAAGAAGAAGGATGGTACTCTCATATTGTGCATTGATTATAGGAAGTTGAACAAGGTGACTATCAAGAATAGGTATCCATTGCTGCAACTTGATGACTTGTTTGAACAACTAAAGGAAGCAACAATATTCTCAAAGATTGATTTGAGGTTAAGATATCATCAGGTTCACATCAAAGAATAATACATTAGACTTCATTCCATACCATGTATGGATGTTATGAGTTTGTGGTGGTTCCTTTTGGTATTACTAATGCTCCAACTACTTTCATGTGTCTAATGAACAATGTGTTGTGTAATTACCTGGACAAGTTTGTGATAATGTTTATTGATGATATATTGATATACTCCAAGAATGAGGAAGAGCATGCAAAGAACCTGGCCATAATACTGAGATTGTTGAGAGAGCATCAATTGTATACCAAGCTTAGTAAGTGCAATTTCTTGCAGTCTCAAATTCATTACTTGGGACATGTTATTTCCAAGGGGGGGATATTAGTGGACCTGGAAATGATTAAAGCTATCGAGGAGTGGCAAAATCCCAGGAACGTGGATTAAGTTAGATAATTCATGGGACTAGTATGTTCTTATAGGCAGTTCATCAAGAAATTCTCACAGATTGGCTATCCTATTACATCTTTGCAAAGAAAAGGGAAGAAGTTTTAATGGACTGAGGAGTGTGAAGCTAGTTTTGAGCAGTTGGATCATTTGATTACAAATGATTCGGTCTTGAAGATTGTAGATCCTAATAAAGAGTTCATGGTATGTACAAATGCTTGAAAGAAGGACTTAGTGGAGTCTTAATTCAAGAAGGACAACTGGTATACTGTGAGTCAAGGAATTTGAATGAACACAAGCGGAACTATGTGACTCATGATCTTGAGTTGACAATTATCATTGATGCATTGAATATGTGGAGACATTATCTTCTTAGTAGGAGGTTCATCTTAATGAGTGATCATAGTGGGATGAGGTAATTGTTTGACCAACCCAATCTGAATGCCAGGAAGGCTAGATGGTTGGCTACTCTAAATGAGTTTGACTTTGAGATCCGATACATTAAAGGAAAGGAGAAGAGAGTTGTGGATGCTCTTAGTAGGAGAGTGAAGGTGTATCACATTTCAGCTATGAGATCTTATGGGATAGATTTGTAGGAGCATATATTGCATGTAGGGAAACATGATGAGAGGTATCTGTAACTAAAGAAGATATTGTAGCAGTAAAGCGAAGGTGATAGGGATGAGGAGTATCACCTCACGAAAAATGGCTTGGTTAAGTTCAAGAACAAGATTTATGTGTCATATAACAGTGAGCTCAAGAAGCTTGTCTTGAGGGAGCTTCATGTCAAACCATATTTAGGTCACCTGGGATATCAAAATACTTTGACAATTGTTAAGAAGTTCTATCATTGGCCGAACTTGAAGAAAGAGGTGGCTGAGTTTGTTTCTAGATGCTTGGACTGTTAGCAGGTGAACATAGAGTGTAAGAATCCAATTGGCATATTGCAACATATTCCAATTCCAGAATGGGAATGGGAGGTCATTTCCATGGAATTCATTACAGGTTTTCGAAAGACATCAAGGAAACATGATTCCATCATGGTTGTGGTTGAAAGGTTGAGTAATGTAGCTCACTTCATTGCAGTGAAGTCTACTAATTCAGCTAGTGAGGTAGCTCAAATATTCATTTGTGGGAGATAGTGAGGTTGCATCATGTTACCGAGAAGATCATATTAGATAGAGATGCCAAGTTCACTTCTAGGTTTTGGAAGGAGCTATTTGCAATCTTGGGGACAAAGTTAGCTTTTAGTAAAACTTATCATCCATAGATAGATGGAAAAACATAGATGGTTAAAAGGATTCTTGAGGATATGTTGAGGATGTATGTCATGCATCAGGAGAGGAAGTGGGAGGAGTATTTTCCACTGGTGGAGTTTGCATATAATAATGGGTATCAAGAATCCTTGAAGATGAGTCCATTTGAATGTCTCTAAGGGCAGAATCGTAATACTCATATCAGTTGGATTGATCCAGTGAATAGGGTATTGATTGGACTAGGTATGTTAGCTGAGATGGAATAGGAGATGTAGGTTATTAAGAGGAATTTAAAGGTAGCAAAGGACAAGAAAAAGAGTTATGCAGATCAACATAGAAAATTCAAGGAGTTTTAGGTTGTAGAGCATGTGTACTTGCACATCAAGCCCAAAAGGAGCTCCTTGAGGATTGGGTCATGTGCCAAGTTGGCATCTCAGTATTGTGGGAATTTTGAGATCCTTGAGAGGATTGGAATAGTGGCCTACAAACTTTCATTGTCACCAATAGTGAAAGTCCATAATGTTTTCCATGTTTCATTACTTAAGAGATATGTGTAGGATGTTGATCGTGTGATTGATTTGTCTATATTGGAGGTGGGGCCATAGGGAGAATTCCAGCCAAAACCCCAATTCATTTTGTAGCAGAAACAACTCATGCTTTGGAACTGAGCAATCGAGCAAGTTAAAGTGCAGTGGAAGCACTTTGGATTTGATGAAGCTACATGGGAGATGGTTGTTCAAATGTGGGATTTGTATCCTTCCTTATTTGCTAGTTGAACATATATGTTTGGTTTATATTTATATATGCATATATGTATTGTAAATAATGCAACGAGTTGTGTTATAAAGATCCAATAAGTAGTATGTTGTAAATATTGGATCGAGTTGTGTTATAAATTTGTAATAAGTAGTGAGGTGTTCATTGTTTCGAAAATTTGGTATGACATAAATGATGCATCAAGTTGTGTTATAAAGCTCCATGGGAAACATGTTTTTCTAGTTATAAGTATCATTGAACACTGATGATGGTGTTCCCCCTAAGGGGGAGTAAAGGAAAATAGGAGAAAAGGAAGGTGAAGAGACACAAATTTGCATGCAAGGGAAATTAAAGGAAAAATGAAGGAAAATGAAGAAAAAGGAGGCATCAATAACAAAATAGCATCAGTTAAATAAGTGATGGCTTTTATCAGTTTAGCATTTGGCTCTCTCACACTCTTGCATAGTTAGATAATTTTGGAGCATTCTTGGAGCACTCTAGCATTCACTTGTATTGGAGAAAGAAAGCAAAGGAAAGCAAGGGAACACAAGGGGACAATTGGATCAATAGCTACAATAAAGATACTTTACAGCTAATAGGTTACATGTGTGATTTCCTTGATGATTTTTGGATGCATCATATATGCATGTAGTTTCTTGGTTATGTGTTGTCATTGGCATGGATATTTTCCTGGAGTGATAGTGGTTTCAAACTTTCCTCGCCATTTCCTGGATATCCATGGTGTTGTGGTTTTCCTACTTATTTCTAATTGGTTCTCAGGTTCCTGTTGGCTATGGGTTGGAAAAAACACTATGGAGTCTTGGAAGGGTTTCCCTGGAATATGTGTGTTGAGTTACTAGTCCCTGGCACCATGGGGTTGGGACAAAAACTTTGGAGCCCTGGAATAACGTAGGTTCCTTGGAGGTTGTGGGTTGAGTTAATAGTTATTGGAGACCTAGAAAGCTTGGGTAGAGACCGACCTAGTTTATGTTAGTGATTTCTGGACCGTATAGGTGAGATCACTCTAGTTGAGGGTTGAGGTGGTTTGGTCTCTCGAATAATTGGTTGGATTTGTTTTAGTTTAACCCATACGATCCCACATTCATGCTTGGAATATGACGTAGGGGTGATTGGGTGAAAGAGATAATTCGGTTCAACCAATCTATGGTTGGGTGGTATGTGGAAGTCCTTGATTTGGTTGGAATTTTCACATGTTATTATGAGCTATTTTTCTATTGTGATTTATGAGGACTTGCACTGGTTATCATGCTAATATCATGACTTATTTGTTATGGTATTTATCCTAGTTATATGATGGTTATATACCTGGTTATATGATGTGCTCTAGCTATGGCTCTTGTTCATGATTTGTTAATTTACTAGATGGTTGATAAATGCATGGACTAACAAGTGTTGTTACAGCTAGTTCGAGAGGGCTTGGAGGCTTCTTGGTGATTATCAGATGAAATTCAGAACTTTATGATCAGATATGCATTCATGACCTATAGTTTTCATGTTTACCATATATTTGACGAAATGTCTATTGTGTACTGGCCATGTCCTGGTCAAGGGCTTGTTCAAGTTTGAGTGTTTTGCATTGTTGTCATCTTAATCATGATTCTGGAAAGTTATAGACAGTTCTGGGAAGTGGTCTAGAGGCTTGCCTAAAAAAGTGGCATAGATCTTGTGACCGCATGCTTTGAACTAAGAAATTTGGGTCACAACCGCATGTAGACATGATTATGGCTAGGTTCAAAACCTCATAACTGCATGTACATGGTATCAAGGGTGCGGTTAGGGTGTAAACCTAGTGAAAAAGAGTTCCAAATTAGGGATTGATCACCTGGGGTATTTTTCAGGCTCTTGAGTGGTCTATAGTCCATGTGGGATGTTAGTTAGTTGTTAGTTTGTCGACCCCACTTCCATAATTGGAACTTGGAGGTCAGGTCATATCATAGCAACACCCATCTCATGTTTACCATGGAGAGCTTCTAAAAGTGGGTAAATGTGCGAGTGGTGGTTACATCAACTTACACAAAAGAGGGGTATGGCTCTCACTACTCTTGGCACATTGCACGCACTCCTATCACTTCATCAATCATGGCACGAATCCAACACAAGGTAAAATGTCGTTTGAATATTGTAGGCCACATAGGGAGGTACAAGTGGACTCAATGAGAGAATTCTATCAGAATGATAGAGGTGGAGGGAATAATTGACAATATAGACTGAAATATGACCATTCTAGCATGGAGATTAGTCAACATCTCATTCTCCATAGATAAGGGTAGTGACTAGCCAACACAGATGCCTGGAGATTCTGCCCAGTAGTTGTTATGATTCACTATTTTTTTCTTGTATCACTAGTAGTTTTTATTGTCTTCTTATGTTGATGTATGTCAAGGTCTGACACAACCAACCTCTTTTTATAAGTTTTTATTTGTAAGACGCTCTGGTTAGATGAGGTCTTAACAACCTCAAGACTCTAAACTTATGTTACTTGTACGGTATCCCTTTGGGTATACCAAAAACAATTTTTTTTTGGTCTATATAATCTTCATTTCACATAATGCAAAGTTCCTAACTTAAAAAAAATCATTCTTACACATAATTTAAATAATCTCTTTTAATATTTTTTTTTCTTTTCTCATTATTTAAATATTTTTTTATGATTTATTTTAATTAATTCCTTTTATTGTAGTTTTCTAAAATTATTTTAATTAGTTAATTAGTTAACTAAGTCCTCTGTAATTAAATAAATATAATTTTTATTCTATTTATTCACTTTTTAAATTCATTTCTTCTTGATTTTGTTTTATTCTTCTTATTATTTCATGTACACAATTAGATGATTTCTAGTTTTCTAGTTTAGATGCAATTCAGTTTGAGGTTTTCCATCATAATTAAATAATTTTAAGTATTGGATTATCTTAAATTATTCTAAATATTAATTAAATAGTTCTTATTATTTAATTAAATAGTAATTGTTTAATTATAGAAGTGTTAGCCTTCAAGTTTGCAGAATTTGTGATTGTATTTTAAGCTATTCTCTTTTGATGCTTAAGGCTATTCTGAACATTTTTTTTGTTTACTAATTCAGGTTTCAATTATGAAAAAGTTAGATCATCCCAAACTAGTTCTATTAGTTCCATCTCGCTCCCATGTCCATTGGACTTTGTTTCTACATTTGCTACGATGATATGTAAACCTCTAGTTTCACCCTCATGTCTATAAGAACCATGTGCATCATCCATCTTTTTATTTTGCATTTTTGAACTAGCTAGTCCTGTACATGTGCCTAATTATGAAAAAATGTGCAACTAAATTAACAATATTGGGATGATCTAACTTTTTCATAATTGAAACCTGAATTAGTAAACAAAAAAAATGTTCAGAATAGCCTTAAGCATCAAAAGAGAATAGCTTAAAATACAATCACAGATTCTGCAAACTTGAAGGCTTAGACTTCTATAATTAAACAATTACTATTTAATTAAATAATAAGAACTATTTAATTAATATTTAGAATAATTTAAGGTAATCAAATACTTTTTAATTATTTAATTAGTTAACTAAGTCTTTTATAATTGAATAAATAAAATATTTATTTTATTTATTCACTTTTTATATTCAATTCTTTAGAAAAAAACAAAATAATTATTTCTTTTGTCTTATCTTCTCATGGACACAATTAAATTATTTCTAATTTTCTAGTCTACTTCCACTTCTTAATTGCAACTCACTATGAGTTCTATGATTGTGCAATCGATTAATTATATCATTTAATTGGTAACATTCTTTAAATCAAATCTTCGCATCAAATCTTATCCATTGATATTCAATTTGTTGCATGTGATTTCAATGATTAATTGATGACTCCTGACAAGCCTATAAATACAACCTTCATCTCACTATATAGAGGCAAATGTTTTGTGTATCATAGGTATCACCTTGCTACTTTGTAACCAAGTACTTTTAAATTATTTTAAGACATATTGAGTTGCCCACATGTTTTTTTAAGCATTCAAAATGGAGCATGATTAGGTGAATTCTGTTGGGAAGGTATTGCCTAGCTCACTTTTGATTTTCTCAATTGTTCACTTATAGCTTCATTGTTGTTCAAATAACTAAATTGTGTTTGATACACATTATGATTTCACTCATATTTATTCGATTTTATTTTCCAATAACATTTTGGAGCACCTAATGGGACTCACATCCCTTATTTTAACAAATCATGAGTTTAGGTACACATATGACACAATTCATACATTACGCAATTTGACGCATGCATTGACTTTTACAACACATTTGTTTTTCCTTTAAAATTTCTGGATTTTGTACTTCATTTTTCATTTTTATCACTTAATTTATCAGATTTAAGATTTATGATTGCAAATTTGATTAAGCTATTTGATTTTCTAACCCTATGACAATCTATTTGTTTTGAGCTAGTCATAAAATTATGCTAGAACTAACACATTTTGTGAAGCATTTGGTGATTGTCGAGAGAATAATTGGAATTCTTAAACCACTAGCATATTCAATGCAGGGAAAACATAATTTTGTTTTGTTTTGTTTTAGTTTAGATAACATTTGATTTTGGTGATTTAAAATAACTTTGTCTACCATGTTTTATACGCTTGCACATCGTTATAAATACTAGAGTTGTTGTGTGCATATCCTTTCCCATCGTGCACTTTCGTGATCTTGGGCGTAAGAGATACACATAATACACTTTTATTTTTTAATAGGAGGCATGCTTGGGCATTTCATCCCCCCAAAGTTCGACCTCAACCACATTTCTCGTAGGGTATAAAAAGGGAGAAGAATGAAAGTTGTACCCCAAGGTGTGGCTAGCTTAGTTCAAACCAAGCCACAAGACCCTTAGTCTGCTAAGACTTTCAAAACTAAGGCTTCTGTGATGAGAAAAAAATGAGTTTCATCTTTTAGATCCATCACATTAAGAATTTTGTTGTACCAACGTTTCGAACCATCAACTATGGTTCATCATCAAGGAAAAAAATGATGAAAAACATATAATCATACTTATGCATAAATAGGGGATGAAGACCCTAGAATTAGAAAAATAAGTCAATAAGTCAAAAAATAATTAAAACTGATGAAGACTAAAAATAGAATAGAAAAAATCAAAATAGAAATAAAAAACCCAAAAAACCTAAAATTATTAATTATTAGTAATTAAATAAATAAAAAAATAATTAAAACCGATGAGGACTAAAAATTGAATATAAGAAATCAAAATAGAAATAAAAAACCCAAGCAACCTAAAAATATTAATTATTAATAATTAAATAAAAAAGAAAAGAAAATAAAAGAAATTATATATATGAAAATAAAAATAATGATTAGAAACCCAAAAAAAAAAGTAGAAGAAAAATTGAGAAAGTTCATGGGAAAATATTATTTAATGAATAAAATAAAAAGTAAAAAATAAACATAGTTAATATTAAAGAAATAATAATTAATAAAAAGAGGGTTAATATTAATTGGGGAGTTTGGGGGGTTATGGTTAGGTAGAGCGGTTGTTAATATAGAAATAAAAAAGGAAATATAAGGAAATTTAATACAAATTGTGATCACCTAATAATAATAGTAATAAAAATGATGGTTGGGATAAATGGGGTAAATTTATTAGGGGAAGCAAAGGTTAAATAAAATAATAAAGAGAGAAGGAAATCAAATAGTATTAAAAAAAGTTAATATTAATAATTAAAGGAGACTAAAAGAGGGTTAAGAAATAAATTTGGTGGTAAGAGCGGAAACCTAGTTTTTGCTAATTTTCCACCCAACATCATTGTTAAGATTGTTGGCTTGCTTCTCAATTTCAATAGCTTTGATGAATTTTCTATGGTGATAATGATCATTTGTTTCCAGGACACCAGAGTCTTTAATACAAATGTTATGTTTTGTTTTCTCATAATTCTCAACAAGGGCTAAGGACCAAGAATGATTGTGTTTGATATCAACGTAGTTCTCTTGAATTCTAAGCTTAATAAAATGGCATGTTTCCCCAACATAATATTTCCCACATGAACAAGGGATCAAGTTGACACCTTTTGAGTTAGAAGGATCGATGGGGTATTTGAAATACCTAAGGGAGGATCACATGGTCGGGAGAAGTTTGAAGGTTTCACTAATATTATTTTTCATTAAAATATGAGAATTCTTGTCAAATGTTCCTTGAATATAAGGAAGTTGAATCTTGGCTATATGATTGATGGGGTTTGCCTTTGCTTTAGCCCTATAATATCTTTCGGGAAGGCTCTAAGACCTTTGCATTTATTGTACCCATTATTCTCAAACACATTCAAAAGATGAAATTTCTCAGCATCAAGGTGATCTTTATCATAAATCCTTAAGGCCCTAGTCGCTATGGTATTCAAGACACCAAGTTTCTAGGAAGGGTGATGATGGGAACTCACATGGAGATACTATTCAATGTGGGTCTTCTTACGGAAGTCCTAATGGAAAATGGATCCATCCTCATTCTTAGTAATGAGGACATCAAGGAAATGAATGCAACCATCAACTTCAACTTCCATAATGAATTTGATGAAATCTGATTGACTATTAAGATGTAGTTTGAAAATTTCTAACTTGTCTCAACCATGGGGCTATATAATGAAGGTGTCATAAACATATCTCTTCCAAATTTTTGGATGGAAAAGTGAAGAGGTTAGGGCATTGGTTTCAAAATATTCCATAAAATGATTAGCAATGATGGAAGAAAGAGGGGATCCCATGGAAACCCCACATGTTTTTTCATATATATCATCTTGAAAGATGAAAAAGGATGATTCCAGGAAAATGCCTACTAATTTGGAAATATTAGGACCTATAATCTTGTTAACAATATTTGTATCTCCATTGATGGGGATCATTGTAAAAATCAAAACAACATCAAAACTAACCAAAATATAATTTATTTCAAGTTGGAACTGTTTAATTTCATTAACGAATGAGGAGGAGTCCTTAACAAATGAGTAACAATTACCAACTAATGGTGACCTTTTTTTTTTAACTGTAATGGATATGGTTTTTTTTATTGATTCCAGAGAAAAAAGAGTGGGGCTTTGCCGAAGCAGCCCTGATTACATCCTGCTTGTGCTTCTAAAACAACAGCTATATCTACACATTTATGGAGGAGTTTCTACAAATCTGTCCTCATTGATGAACAACCACCCTCTGTCCAGAGCGCTCCCTTTGTTAGCCATCAAGTCCGCTTCGGTGTTTGAAGTTCTGAGTATATGATAGAATTTGTAAGATGCAAAGGATGAGAGCACTCTTTTCAGTCTTTCCAGTGTTCTATTGAGACCTGCATTTCTGAATAACTCTCCAGCGTTCAGCTTCTTTATGAGGATCTCCGAATCTCCAAAAATCTGAATGTCCCTGATCCCTTTATCTCTGGCAATTTGACAAGCTTTAAGAAGGCTGAGCAGTTCTGCTTGATTGTTAGTCTTCAAACCAAGACCCCAGTAGAAAGAATCGCTGGAGCGCCCTTCAGGGGAGAAGATGATCCCACCGGCGCCCGAGGGACCGGGGTTTCCTTTAGAAGCCCCGTCAAAGAAGATTGTATGAAAGTTTTGGGCTCTCCACCAGATCTGGAATGTTTCATCTGCATCTCTCTTCTTCCAGGATGGGAGCTCTAGATTAGGAGAAAAGAGGATTTTTCTGTTTTGTAATTCAAGCTTTCCAATCCACCGCTTCTCTATCTGCTGAAGAGATGCATCCTCTTTATAATACTGTTGCTGCACCGTTTCTAGAAGAAGGGATCTCGCCTTAGCTGCTACTTGCAAGGGAGTTAGATGGTAATCTTTAAAGACCTTCTGGTTACGGGCCAACCAGATCTTCCAGCAGACAAATTTGGGCAATGCGTTCCAGATTTTATACCAAATCGATTTTTGAGGGATATACCGAGAGTAACGGTGGCTCCATTCGGCAAAGAGGTCTGGAACTGATATCTGAGCGGGGGAGCTTATAAGCAAATCTTGGAGCGTAAAATTCCATACCTCCTTTGCGTACTGGCAGTCGATGAAGAGGTGTTGAGCTGTCTCAGCGTTTCTTCTACAAAGGGCGCACCAGTGAGGGCCAGTGAAGCTTCTTTTTACTAGATTGTCACCTGTTAGAATCTTATTGTGTATCAGTGTCCAGACAAAGAAGTTGACTTTCGGGAGAGCTGTGGGATCCCAAACGTATTTCCAGAACGCCGGACTGTGTTTGCTATTTCCCGATGTCTGAATTGCTTTATAGCCTTCAGCTGCTGTGTAATCTCCAGAATGGCCCCAACCCCATCGGTCTTGCATCGATCTATGTATCGGTGCGGCCTCTTCGATCAGGTCCAGAAATAACTTCAGTTGTTGTTGCAGATGTGCTGGTGGAGCAGGGATTACCCAACCTGCCCAATCGCCTCTCTGATCCCAATCGGATATGTCAAACAGACTTAACTTCCCACCTGTAATTAACCAGTCCCTTAGACCTGCGATTTCCTCATTTTCGCTTAGAGGATTTCGCCCCATTATCCTGTCCTGCCAGAGTCGAATTTTCTTGCCATTCCCTGGGATTCTGTAGATGTTTCGATTGAAGATTTTGCTGCTTTTGTAACAGAGCTTCCACAGCAGAGTACTGTTTGCTGTGTAGTCCAGATGGAGGTTTCTCAAATCAGTTCTGTTTGTATACTTTGATCGCAGAATGACACTTACAGGAAGACTTGGCTCTTTAAACATTTTCCACAGGATTTTGCTGCCTAAGGCGAGATTGACCAGAGAAGGATCTCGGATTTGCAATCCTCCTTCCTCGATGGGTTTCTTGACTGTTTCCCAATTTACAAGATGGAGTTTCTTATCATTGCCCCTGCCTCCTTGCCAGAGGAAATTTCTAAGGAGAGAGGAGATTTGGTCCATGATATTTCTGGGGGCGAGCAGAAAGGCTGCTTGATAAATTATTAAAGAAGAGAGCTGAGATTTGATTAAAATGACCTTACCTCCTTTTGTCAACCAGTATCCTCCCCATTTCAAGATCTTGCATTTGAATTTGCAGATTATGTCGGTCCAAAGCGATCTCTTATTCACTCCTGAGATTATGGGTAGGCCGAGATATCTGATTCTCTCCCATTGTGAATGCCCTTTGAATCCAAGAGAGTTAGCTATGTTGTTGAGCTCCTGTTGATCTGTATTCCAGCTGTAGACTTCGCTTTTGCTTTCGTTTACCAGTGCTCCTGAGACTTTGCAGTAGTTCGTAATGACCGTGTCGAAGGCCTTTGCAATTCTGATTGAGGCGCCCCCCAGAAGGATCGAGTCATCTGCAAATAATGCATGGTTCAGGGGGCTTGCTCTGTTGGAGGGTTTGAGGCCCGGGATGGATCCTGACAGTCTTTCAGCTTCAAGTTTTCGGCTTAATGCTTCAGCCAATATGATGTAAAGATAGGGAGAGAGCGGGCATCCCTGCCTGATGCCTCTCTTGGCTTTAAAGAAGTTTGCAGGTCTGTCGTTTATGAGGGGAGCTATCCATGGGTTGTTCATGCAGGCTTTTAGAAGGTTGACAAACTGAATGGAGAAGCCAAAGGAGAGCAAGACTTTACTTAGAAATGTTCTATTGACTCTATCGAACGCATTCGCCATATCTAACTTTATGAGCATAGCTTTCTCTTTTCTCTGCTTGCTTGAGTGTATGGTCTCCTGAACTTGAATGACGTTGTCCAGGATGTGTCTACCTTTCACAAAGCCTCCTTGAGATTTAGTGATGATTCTAGGGAGCAAGGGCTTCATTCTGTTGGCCAACAACTTTGCCAAGATCTTATAGGAAGCATTACATAATGAAATTGGCCTGAATCTGGCAAAAGTTTCCGGGTTAGAATCTTTGGGAATCAGAGCTAAGTAGGTTGAGTTAGTGTTGCCGCCTACTTTGGCTTTAGACATGAATCCCGTTATCATCTTTTGTAGATCGTTTTTTATGATGTCCCAACATACTTTGTAGAAGTGAATGGTAAATCCGTCCGGCCCGGGGGCCTTGTCGGAATCCATGGACCAGATAGTTTTGATTATTTCTTCCTCTGTAACAGGTTTGCATAAATCTGCGTTGTCCTCCAGAGAGATTGAGGAGGGGATATGGTTGAGAAATTCTGTTTCCTCCATTTCTTCACCTTGGTCATCCGAGCTGTAGAGATTCTGAAAGTGTAGTTCTGCAGCTTCTTTAACTTGCTGATTGCCCTTGCAGATTTGGCCCGCCATAGTCTTTATTTCTGCTATATGGTTCCTTGACAATCTAGCTCTATACTGCCGGTGGAAGAAAGAGGTATTGCGGTCCCCTCCTTTCAGCCACAGGCTCCTAGACTTTAATCTCCAGTATTCTTCCTCATTTCTAAAGGATTGGTAGGCTGCTCTCTGCGCTTTTATTTCCTTGTCCAAGAGGTTTTCATTAATGTTTTTACATTCCATGTCATTTTGAAGGGAATGCAAAGCCTGGACTGCTGCAACTCTAAGAGAGGTGGGGTTGGGAGTTGGTTTCTTGATCCACTCCTTCAATGCTTTTTTGGTGAGTTTCAATTTTTGCTCCCAAACAAAGCTTGGGGAACCTGAAATGGAGATGTTCCAAGATGCTTTCACCGTGTCCATAAAGCCTTCTCTTTCAATCCATTGAGGAGAAAAACGAAAAGGGATGGGACCCAAATCCTCTTCGTCTTCTAAACAGAGCTGTATTGGCTTGTGATCCGAGGACAACTTGGGCAGAATTTTTGTTGTTATGATTTTCTTATTCATGAGGAGGGATTGCACTAGAAAACGATCAAGCCGAGCAGAGATATGATCTGTTCCAGTTCTGTTATTTGACCAGGTGAATAAGCCTTGGATTGGATTAAAGTCTTGGAGATCCCATAGCTGAGCAAGTTCCTCCACTACACCCACCATAGGGTCCTTGGAGTCAGAACCTCCTCTTTTTTCTTTTGCTTTCAAAACAATATTGAGATCTCCAGCGAGAATGATGTTGTTAGGGGTTTCCTGTTCAAGAAATTCTGCCAAAGATTTCCAGCAGTCTCTTTTTTCTGTATAATTGACAGGTACATATAGATTGACTAGAGAGATAGATAACTTACTTGAATTGTGGGTTATTTCTGTATATATCCAGTGCAAGGTCTCATGAGTGCTGATGAGTTGGAATTGTTCTTCGTTCCAGAGCGTTGCCAGACCTCCCGAGGATCCCCGAGCACTGACAGCTATGCCTGAGTTTTTCTTCCATTTTGATTTGTTGGTTTCTAGCAGGGCTTGTCCTGCTATCTTAGTCTCTTGGAGCATGAGGATATCAGTAGGTTCCGATTTTAAGAGGTCCTTAACTGCTTCTATTTTGGCGGGGTTCCCCAGTCCTCTGAAATTCCAAGAGACTAACTTCATTATTTACCTATGCTTGGGGTGGAGCCGCCCTTGGATGACCTGGGCCTGTTACTTCTTCCGATTGTCATTTCTATCGTGGATTGGCTCCCTTGTGTTTTGAGCCTTTCTGCTTCTTCTTCTCTTTTTTCCTTGCGAGATTTCCTTCCGGGTCTTTTTAAAGGTCTCTCAAAGAGTTCTTCCTCTGAGGACTCAGAGCTTTCAGCTGACTTTTTCTTCGTGATTTCTGCATATGTGGGGCTTGATGGGCTGCCTTGGGTGACTTCGATGTGAATGTCTCCCCCTCCCTCATTGCTTTCAGGAGGGGTTTCCTCATGGTTCTCTTTTGCCTGATCTTTGATCGGTGGATCTGGTTGCGCCTCCTCGGTTCCTTTTACATTTTCTCCTGTCTCCTGAGTTGGGATGACTTTGTTCCTGTCTCTTGTTGCTGCGCTATTTCCTGTGTCCTTCTTTGCTTGGGCTGCTCTCTGGACTAGGGTCCATTGCTCTCCATTCTGTTTTTCAGCCTGGTCCTCTGCTTTCTTCTTACAATTCTTGGCAAAGTGGCCGTAGCCGTGACAGTGTCTGCATTTAAAGGGGATCTGCTCATAATCGAGCTCTTGGATGTGCGTCCATCCTACCACCGTAAGCTTGATCGCTTCAGGCAATCCTTCTTCAAGGTCCACTTCGACGCAGATACGTGCACAAGAATATTGGTCTCTTCTTACAGCCTGGTCTATATACTTGCCTAATGCATTCCTAATAGTCTGAAACGATTTTTGGTTCCAACAGTGAAGGGGCAGATGGGGGAGTCTTACCCACACCGGCACAGCAGATGGGACGTCTTGAGAGGGATCAAAGTCTGGGTTCCATTGATTTAAATACAGTCCCTGCGGCCCCATGAAATAGGGGCCATTTCTGAAGATTAAGCTTCTGTCTTCCGAGCTTTCAAAAACAAAAATGAAGTACCCTTTGCCCACGAAGTAACTCTTCACTCCGTTTTTTATCAGAGGTTGCCAGTTTCTTTGGGTCCAATCTTCCACGGATTTGGGGGAGGGCCATAGGCCTATAAACTGGCCTATGAGGCCTTTTTCTGCCAAGTTCAGAGCAGCTTTGCAGGTGTCCTCCTCTGGCAAGGCAACAAAGGGAATCGAATCCATCCTTTTGATGAATTTTTGCTGAGTCGCAGTGGGAGACCGATTTGTTCCATTCGCTATCAAGTTTCTGAATGCTTTAACTTCGGGGGGCGGATCCGCAGGGGGGCAGAGCTCTCAGGAGCCTCCATCTGGTTGCAGAGGGAGGGGCAAGGCTGTGCACAGAGGCGCAGCAGCCTGGGAAACGCCGCAGACACTCAGAACCCTAGCTTGAGAGCGAAGGGTCGGGCCGTGCGCAGCAGAAAAACCCGACAGTTGATAATGGCTAGCTTTGACCACAATATAAAATATTCAATAAAGATGAGGAGAAATTTTTAACTAATGGTGACCTTTTGAGACATGTACTTGGTGAGAAGATAAGTGGTGTGCCCAATAATATTAAAATGGGGTTGATAGGAGCATTGTCTTTATGGATCTTGGGGAGGATATAGATACTAGGGTTAGAGGGTTTCTTTCAATAAGTTTCTTACTAATAGAGAAGTAAGCAGAATCAGATAGGATGAGATTTGAGACATCTCTTGAAATTTTATTATGGGTGATTCTATTAAACTTTATGTAGCTACAACAAATTTTTAGGTTGATTTAACATCTTCATAATATTTTTTATCCATTATAACCACGACTCCACCTTTGTTGTCTTTTAAAACAACAATGTGATAGTTGTTATTAATAGAATTAAGGGTTTGGAATTCCTATGTATTTATATTTATTTTTGGGGAGTTTTTGTTCCAAAGGATAATAGTACAATCTTGTTCAACCTCCTTATTTATTCCATCTAAAATTTCCTTAATCCCATATTCAATGTTACACATAAAGTCCTCAATAGGGATCATCCACGGGAAAAAGGAAAAATTTAACCCCTTCTCAAGAATACTATGAATGTGGTTGTTAATGAAGAGAGTATATGAGACCCCTCCAATCTTGATACCTATTAGAAGAGCCTACTGTTCATGATAGTCCCCTACTATACACCTTTTGTAATTTAGAATGATAGGAGCCTTGATCCATTTCCTTAGGGTGGTCATGCCCAAAGTTACTGAATATGTGTCTTCCTATGTTATATATGGATCTCCTAGTCTCCAAGGGAGAGAGCTAAGGTGAGTATGCTTTCATATTGAACCTAGGCCACTAGATGTATATATTAGCTCTTGAGAGTGGTGAGCACATTAGTGGGATCCTACAATATTTTCTCATTTGGCATGTGCTAGTGTGGAAACACATCTTTATTTGAATAATTAGGTTGTACTTATTTTATGATTGTCATCAAATTCATGCAATACCAATTAAACCTTAATACCTTTCAAGTTAGTCCAAACATCCATTATCTTTTTTCTTAAAGTTTTTTCTTGCTATTAAAACTCGGAAAATAATAAAAAATACAAATACAAATAAAAAAAAAACAAAAATAATGAAATTGGTCAAAATGCAAATGGACTTGACACAAATAGAAATGTCATAGATGAGGGAAAATATGCTTGATATCCTTTAGTTTGGTGTTCTTTCCTAAATTCAATATTTTCTTTCCTTTAATTTTTAAATTTTAGCATCCTTATTTCCCTAAGTTTTAAATTTACTTTGGACTAGGATCATATCATCCATCACATAGTCAACCCATAGTTTCTTAGAAGAGTTTGAAGTCACTCTAGATCTTGCATCCTCATTTATCTTTAATTGGGCCTTTTACTTGGAAGTTTGCCTTCTCCAAATATATTGTCTAGTTACTATTCGGTGTGGATCATGATTGTTTAGAGGTCTTTTTTTCGCCGGATGTATACCCCAGGAAGTTTGTACACCCCTCCATGTGGGGGGGGGGGGGGGGGGGGCGATCCCCCCTGACTGTGGGGTCTGGGGCCAGCGGTCCCCCGACAGGGGTTTCGGGGGCAGTGCCCCCGAAGCTAAAAACATATGTAAAATTTCCTTGTAAAATTATAGTAATTTCTAGTCAATCTGGGCCGTTCATTAGGCGGATGATCTGACGGTAGAACTTATGTTTAGTTTAGGGTTTTTTTCCCTAGAAGGAAACCCCTCTCTTTGTATGAGGGCATTGTATTGAGGTTGTGTAATAGATGTGTATTCTCCGAGCGAGAAATCGAGAGATGAGGCTGTGAGAGAAAATAGAGGATATTACAACAGATCTGCTATAGGTTGTGTCTCTTCATTTTGCTGGATAATAGAAAGGAAGGACTGGTTGTTCGGGGTGGACGTAGCCCAAACTGGGTGAACCACGTATATTTGTGTCTCTCTTGTTTTATGCATTTTCTGTGTTTATATTTCTGCAATATTTTATGTGTTCCATTGCTCTGTAATATATAATTTTCTAACAGTTACCCTTATTAGTGAGTACATTCGCTTAGAGATTTGGTTTTTCTTAAGTTGGTGTATTTCACATCCCTCATGTGTTGGCTTAGATTCTTTATTCTAGCTCAAAGCTCAACCCCATCCTCATTAAAATCTGTGTTTTAATTCTCAAGATCTATATATACAATCTTTTCCTTTTTGTTTTTGTCATCCAATAGCATCCAAATATAAACAACTTCCGAATCCAAAGCTAAATTTAGCATCTAGTTAGAAAATCCAAAAAAAAATAATCCCAAAATCCAAAAATAATCAAGAGAAAATCCAAAACAACAAAAGCATTAATTATCTTTTTAAGAGGTCACTTACTTTTTTGTAAGGTATTGATGCCTATTGAAGGTATCAAAGAACAAAATGGATGCCAACCCACTATCATTTGATGATAGTCAACATGAGACTGAGGATTCTTCCCATGTCTTGAGTCAAGTATATTAGATACCTGAACATTAATGACAACGACAATAACAATACCTAACACAAAAAATTTGATACATGGGGAAACTATATCATTAGAACAAGATACAAATATTACGAAAGTTATTCACATCTTTATACATTTAGATGAAAATAGATATCTCCTCTTGGTAGCAGAACAAGGTGCCAAAATTCCTAGTGATTTTGACATTACCATCCTAAATGATCACATCACAAAAACCACACAATATATAGGGGAACTTAACTTCTCCCAAGTTCATAAACCCGTAACAAAAAATTCCACAATGATAGATTCAATACAACCCGTAGTAGATATCCATGATCTTATTTCATGAGGAAAATGATTAATCCTTTATTTCAAGGTTCACTTTATAAATTTATTCCTTTCACAAACCAACATAAGCTAGCTCCATCAACACTACTAGTCACCTGTAATCCAACACTTCAAACATGCAACCCTCTATTCCCATTATTATGTCACAAAATACCACCTTAAATCCCACAACAGATAACCATGCATACACTTCAAATTGCATACCATATTACCTACAATCATGCTCAAAAGTTTTAATTCCAATCATCACCAACATATTAACATCCACAAATCCTAACATACACATTACACAAAACATACATATACTTAACATAACATCCACATCCATACCACTAAATACTTCAACATGCAAACTTCCATTCCCATGTCCACATCATACAACACATATACGTTCACATCACCTAACACAAACACCTTCAATACGTACCAACACCAACACTTTCTCACTTCTAACTCTAACACCTACCAACAAACAACTCCTTTAAATAAAACACATACACACATACCATAGCAAAAAAAAGCACATATAACCTATTGAATACCAATTATCAACAACACCAACCTTACACAAACACATACTAGCAACAACCCATCAACAATACAAACATGCAACCACCATACGAAATCACTCCACCAAATAATGACTTGATACAACATATTATTAAAAAATAATTTTCCAACATGTCAAATAGACATCCAAGAAAAAAGTTATACACTTTAGGACACATGTCCTTATCCATTTGATAGGTCTATGTAGATGGTGCCTTTCCCCAATAACTTTGAAATGCCAATATTCCACAAACATAAAGGAAGAGATGCCCCAAGAGAACATATCAGAGAATTGTCTATATGTATCATATAATGATACTTATTTGATGCACTTTTCCCCTTGATTTATAGGATGACTAGCCATTGAATAGTTTTCCCACATTTTCCGAGGCATAAAAAATTCATTAATCATCTTTTTGTACAACATTGAATGTGATATTTCCATGACTAATCTTTTTAATAATAGACCAAAAAAAAAATTAGTTAACATATTTGTATAGAAAATAAACCGAGAAATGGAATTTCATTTACAAATAAAATGTGTTAATAATTTTAATGAAATAATTGAAAAGGGTATCACTATGGAGAAATATCGCATTGCTAAGGAACTTGTCAAAATTAGTAAAGAAAACAATTATTAACCATTAAATAATAATGAAAAACCACGTATTTGGGCTAACAAAAAAATCATAGTTAATGGCAGAGTTGTAGACTCTTAAGTATGTTCAAAACATCCAAGCCCCATCACAAGGACACATTCATCAAAATTCTAACACCTCAGAGGTGAACAGAGACCTCAACGAAAGTATACTCCCTTAGGTGAGCCTATTGAAATAACACTTAATAAATTGGTACAATCAAACTTATTAAACTACCCATACTAAGGCAACATGATGAACCACAGTCTAAACCATATTGATATAAAGATAATGGATATTGTGAATACCATCGAGTCAAAGGACATGAAACACCTAATTGTATGAAACTCAAAAACCTCATCTCATGACATGATTGATAAGGGTGATATTAACCTATATAAAAATTACAACACATCATAATACGATTTAAAAATATACATGGATCCAATCCTTGATCAAGGGAAGCAAAACTCAGAGAAGGGAAATATATATAACGTCATCAACTTTTCCTATGATTTCATTATGGGATGAGTTGAAGAAGTTGAATACCATATAGATACCATTTCCATCCCTAATAGAAACAATAAAGTGTAGTTTCCACTAAATGAGACAAGAAGGCCCTGTAGAGGGCATCAGCCTCCACTTCTCGACCATCTACTAATGAGCCTCATCATTGGGTAACTATATGGACCTCAATACACCTCCTATCTTATTTAAATAAACTCTTCTCATAATTCCTTACATATTTTGATTATATTTTGCTTAATGAGATGAGTAAAAGTGAGATATTATGCCTAGTGGGCTAATGTGCATTGATTGTAGGTTTTTGAGAGAAAATCATCGAAATTTTGGTTAATTAAGCATAGAAACGCGAATGAGATAAGGAGGAGAGATTGTAGGAGGTAGATCCTCCTCATTTACTCCTCACTCATTCGAATATTCCTCCAGCACAAGCCAACATTGATGATGAAAACTGCACAATAGAATGGAATCTCAAACTTGAGTTTGAGAATTGTGTATTCATGGATGGAATCCCAACACTAAACTTAGAAACTGCGCAATCCATCCCTTGTGCTTAGAAACTGTGCAATGCAATGAGCAGGCAAGTTTCCCAGTTCCCTTGAATTGCACAATCTTTCTTGGTAGTGTGCATGGAAAGTTTCCTGAAAAAACAAAAAATAATAATAAAAAAATAGCGAAAAAGAAATCCCTATAAAAAGGGATTCATTATTAGTTTCCCGAATGTGGCACAGTCGCTATTTTTAGAAATTTCCATCAAGTGTAGCTTTTTCCTTAATTTTATTCATGTGCGTCTTAAACCCTAATCCACCCAAATATATTTAATTGACACCTCTAGAACTCATTTATACATTTTATATTGGATCTCTAGCATTCCCAAGGAGATCAAGGTGCCTTTGGTGGAGTTTTCATCGCTTTTCTATGTGAGTTTTTCTTTTGTCGTCTTTTGTTGCTTTTTATGTCTCTTTTTGTCATTTTGCTTCTGTGAGTGTTGTTTTTCTCATTTCTCTTCATTGTTTTTGTTGTTTTAAATTATATTAGCTTGTAGAAGAGTTAATTTTTTTTGTCGTTCGTCTTTCATAATTATCGCATTAGTTTGCTTGTTTTTGCACACTGGTGATTGTCGTTTCAGCGACTCTCCTTCCATATTTATTTTTCCTTTTGTTTGTTGAGGTTCTACACTTGATTAAAATTGATCTATCCATACTTAGCCATATATTCACTTTAACTTGCATTATCACTTATATCTTCTTGTTTCCTACATCTTCACTAGGAATATCTACACTTCACATGGCCATGCACTACCTTTCCCAACTGGGCATTGCACAACTCTAAGGCTCAAGCTAAGAGCTTGGCCTCTAAGACTATGCAATGCATAGTACAAGAGTGCCCAACTTCACATTCTGTAGTCTCAGGCTTGAGTCTTGCCACCTTGGCTAGTAAGACAAACCAATTTGCAGTCTCTCCTTGTAACTGCCTAGGATGAACTGCACATTGTGCAATCTCAAGCCGAAGACTGCATCACTGGTTGTTGAGACTGCATAATTCACACTTTTGTCAACCAATCTCACTCCCTTTCTCATGAGAATTGTGTAATCTCTCTCATAAGTTAATCAGTTTGGTGCTTGATCTTGCTTTGAAAGGGAATTTGCAAAAGATAATTTATTCTTGCCACGAGTTCCTTTTCCCTCCTACAGGTTTCATAATGTTGTAGCGGCTACAATCACCCTCTTCGTTTTGGAGCCTCCCTCCTTGAAATCATTGCAGCTACCCTGCACTGATCAGGTACTTGTGTTTATTTGAATTCATCTGTCATTTCACATCTTGTGTACAACTCATTTGTCCTGTCGGTTAACGAAAATCACACCCAACTCTTGGTTCACATCCAGTCGATCACTTGTCTGGAAAAACTGTACAAACCTAGAGGGAAGCTTGTCTTCCCCTCCAGAAATGCGTAGAGTAGCCCAACAGCTTCCTTGCACTCCGAAATTGCACAGAGCAGGCTAGGCAGCCTTGCACTATAAATTGCGTAGAGTAGGCCATCCGACATTGCTCTCTAGAAATGCGTAGTTTTAGCCAGCTGCACTGCCATCCAGAATTGCGTAGAAACTAGCCCAACTGCACTGATGTCCAGAAATTTGCAAAGCAGACCAGGCCAAATGCACTGTTCTCCAGAATTGCGCAAAAATGGAAAGCTTCACTAATCTCTGGAAATGCGCAGAGTATCCCAATATCACTACTCTGGAAAATTTCACAGAGCTGGCTAGTCAGCCAAGGCCTCTAAATCCAAAAACAACACAAAAAGTTTTCCCTCACTAACTGTTCGTGTCATGTGTTGGTAGGTTGTTCGTTTCCCTCAAGAATTGTGCAATCCTTCCTTGCATGTCGGGTAGCTTTTCCCGAAAAGGGAAAAAGAAAAAAGTGAAAAATCATCCCTATATTTTAGGGATCTATTTTTAGCAGTAGGAGTTATATCCAAAACCATTTTTAGAAAATTCACGCCAAGTGTTGCTTTTTCCTAGATTTGTGGCATGCGCATCATAAACCCTAATTTCTCCAAATCTGTTTAAAAGACGCCTTAGACCTCATTCTTCACATTTGATATTGGAACTCTAGCATTCCTGAGGCATCTAGGAACCTTCAACACAATTGGCGCAAGTTTTCTGGGTAATTTTTTATTTTCATGCCTTCTGCCTTTTTTTCTGTCGCTTTTTAGTTTTCATCTTGTATGAGTGTTTTTTCCTTGGTTTTATTGAACGACTGCTAGAGTTTCAATGCATTTTAGCTTTTCTAAGTGTTGTTTCAAGTTTTTCATTACCTTTCCTTGTGTCACATGCATAACATTGTTTCTGCACTCATAGTCGGTGTTTTGACGATTCGCTTCATGAGCTTCTTGATTTTGTCAATTGACTGATTTCCACACTTACTCAAATAACATGCATGTTTATTTCACTCAAATCTACACAAACTTCACAAACACATTCACTACTTCGTGTTTTTGGGTTGCCATTGGGAAAATCCAGGCTGTCTCAACTCCTATCTTGTGTCTCCCAGCAAGTTTTGTGCATTCCTGGAAATCAAGGCTCCACATTGCCTCTAGGAATTGCATAGAGGCTACCCACACTATCCCCAGGTTGTTCTCTACGCAATATTGGGAGGCAGTGCCCAGTCTTGGCCACTGGAACTGCGCAATGTGAAATTCCAGCTAGATACACAACCTGATTATTCTTCGCAATGCATAGTTTCAGTCAGTAGTCAATGTCTCTAGACTGTGCATTTTGCAGATCTAGCTAGCAGTCACCCTCATTGATAACTGGGACTACGAAATGCACAATTCCAGCTGATAGTCTCCTAGCTTCCCGAAGTCAGTGCTGCGCAATCTTGCCCAATAGTCTCTAGTTTGTTGCTTGAATGTTTCTCGAAGTTATTTGATGTTTCTAGCTAACATTGTCTTGCCATGAGTATCTTCTCTATCTCCAGGTACCATAGACTTTTAAGCAAATTCTTAGCAGTACAGGTATCATGGCCTCCAAGAGAGCTGGATCAAAAATATAGTTGAAAGTAGTACTGGGGATGTGGTTCAATAGGGGTCAATGAGCTTGCCCATGTACTCAAACACACACCTTTTCATTGAGAAGGACATCAAGATCACATGGAAAGACATCAAAACCAACTTATGAGGCAACTTTGAGGATAATTTGGAGGGTCGAAAGGTCTATGTAAACTTCCATAAGTAAGGATTATACAAGGTTGCATGTGGCTTTCCTGTGTTCCCTTGCAAAAATGTGATCCATTGGATTGTCTCACACACTGATCCTGAGACAATGATACTAAGCAGTGTCAGTGAAGCAAGGCTTTCTTCCTTTAGGATGAAGGATTATAAGGAGATATATCATTTGAAATTCCCACAGAGCAAGATGGATGCATCGTTCTACACTCCCAACGACAACACAGACACAAGAGACATCTTGAAGCGTTGGGTAAAGGAGCCATCAAAGTTCAGGATGACACCCAACCAGATATATAGGATGGACACACTCAGAAAGGCATACTAGTTCTTGGTCATCTTCGCATGCCGCTTGTATGGCTAAGGGAGTACACATACCTTCCTGCATAGTTTGGTTGCTATGTTGGATCATCTGGCAAGTGAAGGAAAACTGTTCAACTGGTCTGACATGTTGGATCTTCAGCTGAAGGTGCATCTATCAAATTTTTGAAGTCCACCCAAGGATCAACAAGAAAAACTATTCATGTCTGCCTACTTTCTCGATGCAATCTATGCCCATCAACAGTTTCCTGGCATTGGTTGGGCATGGACACCTTCAAAGAGTGTTGTGAACGTATATTGCAAGGTAATCTCATATTACAACTACCGGGGAGTCATGGCTAGAATATGTGACCATTTCATTGCCCCCTGTAAACAATGATCTTTGAACAAGATCTGCCCTGCATGTCCCAGGCAACAATGGAGGTGTTGTTGAAAATTGCATATTGGTATGCCTCACCCAAAGGCACCTTCATCAGGATGTACAAAACAGATAAAGCTCTGCATGCGTTGTCGAGGTTTGCCATGGATAAGTTGGCCATGCAGGAGGTTGCATACCAAATTTCGACAAGGTTATCAATTGGATTGCATAGGAAGAAGAAGGAACCATGGCCCACTCTACCTATGCGAATTGGGTTGTATGTGATCGAGAGTTTGAAAGAAGCAAATGATGAGGTGGTAGATTTCAATTTGTTTAAGTTCGACACCAAGAATTTCAACCCGTATGACCAACATGATTTATGCAAGGACCATTGTGTGAGAGTGTACTATCCTTGGATCCACAGGGCTTGTCATTGGCCAGAGGAAGACCCATGGATATATTGTTACAAGTCCTCTAGGATCAATGAACTAATCATCATTGCAGTGGAATGGCTAGCAACACTCAAGGAAGCAACACCACAGGGAGAAACAACAGTGGCAACGAAAAGTAGAAAACCTGTGCAAGTCAAAGGAAAGAGGAAGATTGCTAAAAGCACAGAGGCATAACAAAGATACAAGGTTAAGGAAGACCCACTTGTGGAAAAGGTAGCTTTGTAGATAGATGCGAAGAGGAAACAACACGACACCAGGATAGTGCAAAGAAAGAGAGTGAAGAAAAGTTGGAAGATACAGAGAGGATGTTATCGGAAGTTCAACAGAAGCTCAAGAAAGAACAAGAGTTGTGGAGAAGAGAGAAGGAAGTGCAACATGAACAGGAACGGGAGGAAGTGCAAAGCGCACAGATGATGCAAACTACACCAGTACACATTGAAGACTCTAAAACAGTATCATATGATGAACAAGGTGAGAATCTGCAGGAATGGGAACTTGCTCTGTTGGATGAATATATAGTAGAATAGATGGACATGGATATGGAGCAACCCAAATAGGATTAACATACCAAACTCATGCCAAAAGAAACCAAGGTAATTCCATAACCTTCACTAGCTCCAACAACAGAGTAAGTCCCGAGTGAACAAGGGGATACCAGTCTCCTTGAGGACCATCTGGGAATAGAGGTGTACAACATAGCCTTTGAGGAGTCACAACACGGAGTTGTACAAGCACATAGAGCACGCACCCTCGATGAGCAAGCATCACTTGTGCACTTGGAAGAATGGGTGATTGTGTCATATGTATAGAGAAAAATCCAGCCTCCTTGGCCGATGCTACAAAGGCTTATGCCAAAGCCACGAGCTTGAGTGTTAGGTTCTTGATAGCAGAAAATGAGCACATGGCTAAGGAGTTGCAAGAAGCCAAGAAAAAAGAGGAACAATCAACATGATCCGCCATAGTAGAGATGAAGATGGTCATACTTGCTAAAGTATCGGCTCTTGAGATGGTCACATGAAGACTGTATGACAGGTTCGTGACTATGCACAAGGAAGTTGTCCACTTACATGGTCATCACTAGAACTGTACCAAGATAGTGCAAACACTCACAGACATACATGCCACTGTTGATCATGTACAAATAGGGATAATGAGGTATAAGGGAGCCCCAATTCACTTGCATAGGGTGATGGAGCCACATATGGAGTTGGAAAAAGCACACATTCGGAGTCAAATCTGGAACTATGAGGAACTCATGTCACTCATCACTAGTATTAAGGCTTTGTATGCATGGTTGTACAAGAGTTTGGATGCCATGGTGATAAAGTATGGCACCCCATCAATTGGTACATTCAGTGAGGCCAAAGAGAAGAACCAAGACAAACTGGAGCTCGATGCGTACTTTGATCAGTTGATGTTCATGGCCACCAGTGCAGATTTGCAAGTCAGCGCAGATAACATGTGGATGTACATCATTGGTCCATCCTTTCTTGGGACTAATCTGCGCATGATACGGGATGACTTGGACCGAGGCTCCAAATCAGTATACTTGGAAACAATTGAGACAAGAGTTGATTTTAGAGGGACATCATCAAAGAACACACGGACACCATTGTGCACTATCAAGCTTGCCATCAGTTCATCATTGAGGATCATAGAGAGAAGGTTGATGCGCTGGTATTTCCACAGTCATCCGAGTCTTAGTGTTGTCTTGTCTAGATGACTCAAGATAATTTTGTCCCACATGGGTATATGTGGAAAATGTATCATTTTTGTAAACATGGTGTAAAGTGAAATTCCAAGTGTCATTAGCGGAATACAAATAGTCATATGTAATGTAAAGAGTTATGTAATGAAGTTAAAGAGTCATGAGGGTATTTCAAGAGTCATAAAGGGGAATATCAAGGGTCACCCCACCCTTTGTTATAAATAGAACCTCATTACTCATAGAATATGCTTTTGGGAGCCAAGCTTTTGCTAGGCATTGCTTAGAGAGGGTTTGGAGAGTATTGTGATGAGCCTTAGATTCTCCACAGTACAGAGCGAGTACATCTCTTTGGAGGATCAGGCGGTGTTGAATGCAACGTTCCACTATTGGGGCTAGTGGTTGTCATGGATGTATGTAGTGATGGAACTTTCGCTTTATATAATATAACAGAGCCAACATGTTTCATGGATATCTTGTTATTATAGTTTGACTATTCTAGTTACTTTAGCAATGTATGTAGTTTTACTTATGCATTGATGTATGGACTATTCCATATGTGATTGTATGAATCTTATTGAAGTGTGTTGTTGGTTTAACTCATTTGTCTTTCCAGTTTGTGATGTCATTTAACTCAAGTGTTCCTTTTAGGCTGCATACTATTACAGGCTCTAAGGGAAACACTTATTTTCCCCCCTCCATGTGTTAGAACCTCCCCATGCATCTCTCCTAACTTGCTGAAAGGTCACACATTTGCTTCTAACAAGGATATCTTGCTTACCTCTGTGTGTTATCACAATCAAGGCATAACTTTACTACCTAGTGCTCAGAATCCTACGTCACATGGTTTGAGGTCTCGTTGGGACTTCTTGATGGGGAGAACCCCTGACATGTTGGTGGGTCCTGTTAGTGTCGGTCATGATGCCCTCCATCAGTGATCAAAAAACTCTTTGCATATGCATAAGTAGGTGTCTCATCGATGTCAGTTTTGCATTCCATTAGGCATGCCATAAAACTGATGGAGGAGCTGGTCCTTGTTCCCTTCTTGGCTTTGCTGGATCAGGTCATATCAGTTAATGAACTTGTGTCCCGCTTGTTTTGTTTTGTCTTGAAGTCCAAAGTCTTAGGTCTAGGGTTTCGGTCAAATGTCATTGCAAGATCATGAGTCAGAGGTCCATGGGTCCCCAGCAAGCCGGAAGGAGGTATGTAAATATGTTTCATGGATATTTTCATCAGGTACAACTCATTTATACCTTGGATTTAAAAACCCTGTTTTTAAACCCAAGGTCATGTGAAATTTGCAAAAAATAAGGAAAATTTTCAAAATTCTTCAAAATGTCGGCAATAACCCTGGTCTCCTCGCCAGAGTCCATCAGATGGTCAACCTGCAAAAAGAACGGAGTTAAAGCACTCAAAAGATCAAATTCAGGACAAAGTGAACTCAAAACAGTGTTAAAAGTGAATGTCAAAACAAAAACATTAGAAAGTGGGTTTGGTAAGTTAATTTTTTCAAATTGGGCCTATAAAGAGTAAATTTCCCTCTAAACAGCCTCATTATGCATTTGAGAGCTTGCAAAAATGAGTGAGAGGTCAAAAGAGGCGATTTGCAGAAAGTTGGAGTCATTCTTAGGGGCGCGACCACTCAGGCTCAGTGCGCGACCAGTTGGGTAGGGCGCGACCACTCAGCGACCCCTCTGCAGTATATTTTTCTAAAGGGCGCGACCACTCAGGCAGGGCGCGACCACTCAGAGCAGGGGCGCGACCACTCAAGCTGTCTTCTACAGAACCACTCCAAATCGACTAAATCGCCCTCTTGCTTGCTCAACTGATCGAGGTAGGGTCTTCTAGTGCGTTTGAATGCTTGAAACATGAAATGATGGGCTTGCATATATATGTTTATCACCAAGAAATGTAAGGAGAAATGGATTTGGGTGATTGCTTGTTCATGTAGGCATTATGCTAGGGTTGATGTTTTTTCAAGGCTTTAAATCCCTATTTATTCCCTCCTTGTTTCCTATTAAATTCACAAATGTCATAATATGTTTATATCTTATCTCATTTGCAATAAATACTAAATCTCTCATCCCAAAATTCCTAAAACCCTATCCCTCCCCCAAATCCCTTTACAAAACCCTAATGCCCTTTCATGTATTCTACCCAAACCCTAATACCCTCCACACGGCAAGGAAAATAAATGAACAACAGCAAGGATAAAAAATGTTATGTAAAAAGAGAAAAGAGCAATAATATGGCAAAATGACCAAATAAAAAAAAAAGATGTTGCTGTGCATAGTCATTGGAAAATAGAAGACACACTGCTGTTGCATATCCATAGCAAAAACAAGAAAAATGCAGCTGTGTATATGTATAAAATGGACATATTGCTGTAAATATTGTTTGCAAAAGAATATTGTTGTGTCTCCCCCAAAACTAAGCCCTGTTTTCCTCTCTACCCCTTCCCTAAAATCCTGTTCAATTAAGATCCCTTTTCCCTTATGACAAGATGTAAAAGAAGCCTTGTTCCCCTATGACTAAATGTACATAAAATCCTTTGAAAAACACTGTTTACCTTATGATGTACATTGAAAAAACAAAAAACTCAAAGGAGCAAGCTATCTATGCTGTCCTATACTCCTGTTGCAAATGCATGTCCTTTCCCTTGATGACTATCATACGTATTTTCCCTAATAAAGTATTTCTTTGCAAATGATTTCCTAATGATGGAAGATGAGATGATATGTTTGACATTTTGTGAATTATCCCTTAAAAATCCCTGTTTTTACATATTTTCCCATTCCTTATTAAAAATCCCTCCCCTAACATTTCCCTTATGATTTTTTCCCCTTGAAATCAGCATACTTCTCAGCATTTTTGCAGGCAAGGGCAGCAGTTTACTCTATCTATTTGCTTCACTTTGCTCAAAAGCACCATGTCAACCACTGAAACCTATGAGCAAGGTGATGACCGGTCTTCTTCCACAGAGATCGAGGTACAGCGGAGGCCTCGTAGGGGAGGCAAAGGTGGTCATCATAAAAGAGAGGAGCCCAAGAAATTTTGAGAGTTTTGAGGCATTTTTAGCATTTTTGGGAATTTTACAGGTTTTGGCCATTTGACTGGTCTCACCCCACGCGCGACCATACATGGGGGCAACTCAGAACGGGGAAAAATTTGCATTTTTGGAATTGTCATGCAAAAATACACTTGCCTATGGATGGGTTTCAGATTTTATGGAGATTTGGGTTTCCAAAAGCTCAAAATACATGCAATTTTTGACTTTCTGCCCCTATTTTGAGTTGCAGAAAGCTGTCTTGGGAGAAATGACTTTTGAGGGGTCAAATCAACTCCAAATTAAAAAATTCCGGTGGGGTTGGAAAGTAGACTCGCCGACCTTTCCAACGAGCTATCTTGCAACTGATTTGGACACCGGGAAGGCCCTCAAACAGAGCTGTGAATGTGCGCGACCAGTCAGAGTGATGTGCGCGACCAGTCAGGGAAATTGGCCTGTTTTGACCAGTTCGGCTAGCAAAACACTGTTTTCATCTTGGTTGACTTTTGAGGCATGTAAATGATGGATTTTTGTGTAATTTTCATGGCACTTAGATGCTTTTACTCTCCTTCATCACTTCTAGAAGATTCTTTGATGTAAATGGTAAATATTTAATGCATGGATAGGTTTCCTAAGTTTTAGAGGCAAGTTGTTTTGACTACCTATTATCTAGTGCTCAGTTTAGAATTAGTTGAAACAGCTCCTAGGAAGCTGAGCTCGACCCCTAGAGGTGGGGAAAGGAGTTAGATCATCTATATTATGCCTTCTCTTGCTCATTTTCATGGTTGGACTCTTGAGGGAGAAGCTCCTATTGTATATTTTACTTGTATCTCTGCAATTTGAGGAAAAGGAAGACCAGGGTTTTGCAGACATCATTGGGATTCTTGTGGACTCTTGTGTTGATGGTGTGTTCTCTTATTGTAATTGTAAGTGTGTTTATGTGTTCCATCCCTTTCTTTACTGCTGCTAATTAAACAAATGAAGTGATAAAGTTTGAATTCATGCATGTCATGCTCAGCTTTCAAATTTGTTTAATGTTTATGTTTTCCACTGTCTAAAGAGGATTAAAAGTCATTGTTTTCCCTCTTTAGCTTCTCTTCTTTCCTCCTTGATCATCCATCTCAGCTAAAGGCATCAGCACAAACTCCTACCTTGCCCCAAAGACCCACCTGCAAAAACTGAGCTCAATCCCCGCACCCTGAATCGCACTCCCTCCAATTGCCACCAAAAACACCAAAAACTTTAAATCAACCCCCCTTATCAGTTTACTAGCCTAATATCAGTGTTCCAAATTGGGTCAGCTCATCCTATTGAAAGATCTACCGAGTTTGACCGGAGAGAGCCTTCTCATACCCCGTAGGGCTAGCTACGAGGTGAAATGGTTTGAAATCTCAAGCGCTAACAGGTCCAACATTGTCAACATTTCTAGTGCTACAAGTGGGCCAGATGACAAGTTGAGTCCTTGAAATATTTTTTTAATCTTCACACACATCTATCATGTATTATGTTACTCTTCATCCTCTAAGATTTTTGTCTTATGGAGATGACTTTGAAATCCCGGAGGAGGTACCAAATCTCTTGTCACAAAACACATATGAAGGTGAAGGTAGAACAACTTGGGAGAGGCATAGTCTTGCCTTTTCCAATCTATGTGAAAACCTCGAATCCCATGAGGATTATGTGATCTGCACGTTGTTCGCATTCACGCTTCGTGGGCACCCATTGCAATGGCTTGTCACACTGCCTGAAAAATCTATTCACTCATTTGGTCACTTGTTTTAGAGTTATGTCATGCTTTCCATAACTTTGACCATCAAGCACTTAATAAAAAATTTCTCAAATTACGAAAATCCTCTAATGAATCTGTGGCGCAATTCTGGTATTGCATTCGTAATATCGCATTTCAATTCCAAGAAGATGACATTGATTGGGAATTTCTCAATGAAATACTTTAGTATCTTCTTCACGTATTTGAGAATCCATATATCTTAGAATCATTCAAACCGACCCCAACATACCTTGGTGTTAGAGCTACTAAATCGAAGGCTTACACAGTTGCTGTCACAAGTGACTGTTCGTCTTCATCTCATCAAACAACTCTAGCCCCATAGAGTGAGGCGGGAGAAGGTGCACATCTAGCTATTGAACTGTCACATCTTCCCACCCCACCTGCTATTGATATCTGCAAATATTTGGCTAGAAAGACTATTGGTTGCCACGTGGAATTATTTCCCCATCCACCGTCCCCGTGTTCTATTGATCCTCTGAATTGTATTATGCTGTGTTATCTCATTCCAAACTCCACACTTGTTGTTCACGAGGATCAAGTTGTCGACGAAGTTGGTGTTGAGAAGCCAACATGTGCTATCATTTATGATGAGTATGTGTGGGAATCTAAAGAAGAACCCACTATGAAGGATGACCTCCTTCTGTCCGCACCTCATCCGCTTGTCCCTGACGTCTTTGGTGATTCTTCCATTATTGATTTTCCTTGTGAGAATACATTCCCGGATGCATCTACTTACGATCATTCACAGAATACACTGGATGTCAGCCTTTCATTTCATAGTGGAGAGGATACATCTGTACTTACAAATCCACTCAATATTTCATCTTCAATTTCCAGAAACGTAGAGGGTGAACATTCTTTTTTCTCATCAACCCCTCTATACGATTCATCAGACCATGAGGATGCCGATGAGTATGTCGAATTTTTTGATCATGGTCATTGTTATCTATTTCATCTTTCATTTGATCAAGATGTTGATGCATTCATTATTGATCTTTCTAAGGCACCCGTCTTTGATGATCTACCTGTTGATGAAGTGGAAACCCCACAAGTTGTCAAGGCACTTCAACTCAAGCTGATGGTTATGTCAGGTCCTCATTGTCTTTAGTTCAAATCCACTCCAAATCAGAAATCTGTCAAAACACCCATGGCTCCTCGTCACTCGTCTGTTTACATTGAATCACATGATCCCATCGCACATGCATTGGAGGAATCATACACAACGAGCATTCTTGCTAAGTGTAAGGTGTATTTATTTCTCATGTTTTCTCATTTGTCACGATCAAAAGAGTGTGCATGTTTGTCGTCTACATGCTGTGTGAAGCATGACTATGATACGTCCACAGAATGCTTGTCTTGCGCTTTTATTCTTTTATTTTCTATGGATATTTTTGAACTCGAAGAATACTGGTCTTCACTACTATATCTTTCTTGTTTGTTGGTCTACATGTTTATCTTTCTCGTAAACTATGCCTTCACCGACATGGGTCAACCAATGCACCGATGGCTACATTGGACATATCACTTTATATGAAAAGGCCCATGCACTGTTTAGTTTAGGGGTAGGAGTAGTGTTTGCTTTTTGTTTACTTTATTTGGATACTTGCTTCATTTACTTTGTTTGCATTATTTGTTTGCTTGCTTTGTTTTCTTGCCATGATTTCATTTACTTCTATCCTTTATTTCTATTTGTTTGCTTATTTTTCACCTGTTGGTTTAGTTGCACATGAAACCGTGTGTGGATCTCGAGACAAGCAACGTAAAGTAAAATGGGTCTTGTGCTGCTATAAATACTTGGTTATCTGTTGTCCTCTCTCTTTATGAAATAACTTGTTGTCTTCAGTCGATGATACCCTGATGGAAAATACGTTATGCTCAAAGTGAGTCTTGGTGAAAACACAACACTTCCACTTTAACTAATACCACCTAATCTAATCAGTTCTTTTGGGTTAACACTTGTCAACTCAGTCAAGTAGAGTAAGGTGAGGGGGAAACCTTAACAAGTAGTGTGAGAGGTATACATAAAATACTTCTTTGAAGGGACAACCTCTTATGCTCTCAATAAGTCGGGATCCCTCTTCCACCTCTGAAATAAATAAGTGCCTATGCATAGTTATTTAAAAAAATGAAAACTGGAAAATAAATAAGGTGAAAGAAGAGAAAGGCTTCTTGCACAAAGAGGTGATGGGTACTATCCAGGCTCGCTGGCAAGGAAGTGATGCTTGTGTCCCTATGTGACTCCATCGGGGTACTGTCTAGGCCTGCTGGCAGTAGAGCAACACCAAAGATAAAAATAAGACTCTAACATCTTTATTTCTTGTGTATAAATATACCCTTCATCCCCAATCGAAACAACTGAATCGACTTGGCATGGAATGTGTGTTGACTAATCAAGAGAATGGTAAGGGACTATTTCTTTAACTTAATATTAGTGTTGAAGCCATGATGATTGAAGAATTGAACAATACTTCTGGAGGCATTAGAATTGCTTTTCATGAACAAGGTCCATACAGAGAGTTGGAGTTCTACTAGTGTGTCACCACTGTTGTAACGGATACAATCACCCTCCAAAATTTTTCCTTCACTTTGTTTTGGAGCCTCCCTCCTTGAAATCATCATAACGTATTGCACTGATCAGGTACTTGTGTTTATTTGAGTTCAACTGTCATTTCACATCTTGTGTACAACTCACTTGTCCCGCCAGTCAACCATAAGAAAGCTTGACTCTTGGTTCACATCCGATTAATCAGATGTTGGGAAAAACTATGCAAACTTAGACTTGGGAAAGTTGTCTTCCCATCTAGAAATGCACAAATCAAGTCAACAGCTGCCTTGCACTCAGAAATTACGCAGAGCAGGCCAAGAAACCTTGCACTAAAAAATGCACAGAGTAGCTAGCCGACACTTCTCTCCAGAAATGCACAATTTTAGCCAGCTACATTGCCATCTAGAATTGCATAGAAACTGGTCCAATTACATTGTTTTCCAAAAATGCGTAGAGCAACCCATGCTAGCTGCACTGTTATCCAGAATTGCGTAGAATTGGCCAGCGACACTTCTCTCTGAAAATGCATAGAGCATCCCAACATCACTACTCTGGAAAATTTCACAGAGTTGGCTAGTCAACCAAGTCCTCTCAGTCTAGAAACAACACATAAATTTTCCCTCTGACTATCCGTTGCATGTGCCGGTAGGCTATATGGTTCCCTCCAGAACTGTTCAATCCTTGCTTACATGCCGAGCAGATTTTATCGAAAAAAGAAAAAAAAAAAAGGTGAAAAAGAATCCCTATATTTTAGGGATCTATTTTTATTAACATGAGTTACATGCAAAACTATTTTTAGAAACTTCCCGCCAAGTGTCGTATTTCCTAGATTTGTGGCATGCACGTCATAAACCCTAATTTTGCCAAATATATTTAAGAAATGCCTCATAGCTCATCTTCACATTCAATCTTGGAGCTTTGGCATTCCCAAGGCATCTAGGAACCTTCGGCATAGTCGGCGCAAATTTTATGGGTAAGTTTTGCTTTTCATGCCTTTTGCCATTTTTTCTGTCACTTTTTATTTTTTGGCTTGTATCAGTGTTGTTTCCTTGGTTTTATTGAATGACCGCTAGAATTTCAATGCATTTTTCATTTTAGAATTGTTGTTTCAAGTTTTGCATTTCCTTTCCTTAGTGTCACACACATAACATTGTTTTTGCACTCATAGTCATTGTTTTGGTGACTAGCTTCATGAGCTGCTTGGTTTTGTCATTTGACTGATTTCTACACTTGCTCAAATCTCATGCATGTTTATTTCACTCATATCTACACCAGCTTCACACATACATTTACTCCTTTGTGTTTTTGGGTTTCCATTGGGTAGATCCGGGCTATCTCGACCCCGATCCTATGTCTCCTAGCAAGTTTTTCGCACTCTTGGCAGTCAAGGCTCTACCTTGCCTCCAAGAATTGAGTAAAGGTTGCCCACACTATCCACAGATTGTGCTCTGCACAATCCTAGGAGGCAGTGCCTAGTCCTGCCCACTGGAACTGCGCAATGTGTAGTTCCAGCTAGCAACATGTCCTGACCGTTATGCGCATTACACAGTTTCTATCAGTAGCCAGCGTCTCTAGATAACGCATTATGCATATCTAGCCAACAGTCAACCTCATTGATAGTTGGGACTATGCAATGCATAGTTCCAACTGAAAGTCTCCCAGCTTCCTAAAGTCAGTGTTACGTAATCTTTCCCAACAATCACTAGTTCGTTGCCTGAATGTTTCTCAAAGTTGTTTGATGTTTTTAGCTGACATTGTCTCGCCATGTGTGTCTTCTCTGTCTCAAGGTACCATACGTTTTTGAGAAGCTCATCAGTAGTACATGTATCATTGCCTCCAAGAGAGATGGATCAAAAGATACTATTGAAATCAGTACTGTAGACATGGTTGAACAAGGGTCAATGAGCTTGCCCGTGTACTCTGACACACACCTGTTCATCGAGAAGGACATCAAGATCACATGGCAAGACATCAAAACCACCTTCTGAGGAAACTCTGAGGAGAATCTAGAGGATTGATAGGTCTACGTAAACATCCATAAGTTCATATTATAAAAGGTTTCATGCACTTTTCCCATGTTCCCTTGCACATATGTGATCCATAGGATTGTCTCACACATTGATCCTGAGACAATGATACTGAACAGTGTCAGTGAAGTAAGGCTTTCTTCCTTTAGGACAAAGGATTATCAGGAGATATATCATTTTCCATTCCCAGTGAGTGGGATGGATGCACCATTCTACACTCCCAATGACAGCACAAACACAAGAGACATCTTAAAGCATTGGGTAAAGTAGCCAACAAACTTTAGGACAACACCCAACTAGATATATAGGACGAAGACACTGAGGAAAGCATACCAGTTCTTGGTCATCTTTACATGTCACTTGTATGACAAAGGGAGTACAAATACCTTCCTACAAAGTTGGGTTTCTATGTTGGATCAATTGGAAAGTGAAGGAAAACCATTCACCTGGTCCGACATGTTGACTCTCCAGTTGAAAGTGCATCTATCCAATGCTCGGAGTCCACCCAAGGATCATCAAGAAAAATTCTTCATGTCTGCCTACTTTATTGATACAATATGTGCCCATCAATAGTTTCTTGGCATGGGTTGGGCATGGACACCTTGAGAGAGAGCCGTGAACTATATTGCAACTTGCTCTCAGATTGCAGCTATAAAGGAGTCATGGCTAGAATATGTGACCATTTTAATGCCCCCTATACACGATGATCTTTGAACAAGATATAACTTGCATGTTCCAGGTAGCAATGGAGGCATTGCTAAACATTTCAGATTGGTACACCTCACCCGAAGGAACCTTCTTCAGGATGTACAACACAGAGAAAGCTTTGGATGTGCTGCCGAGGTTTGCCATGGACATGTTGGTCATGCGGGAGGTTGTATACCACATCTTGATAGGTTTATCAACTAGATTGCACAAGAATAAAAGGCACCATGGCCCATGCTTCCTGTCTGAATTGGGTTGTAGCTGATTGGGAGTTTGAAAGAAGTAGATGTCGAGGTGGTAGATTTCGAGAATTTTAAGTTCGACACCAGGAGTTTCAACCTATGCGACCCACATGGTTTATACAGGTACCACTGTGCAAGAGTGTAATATCCTTGGATCCATGGGGTGTGTCATTGGCTAGAGGAAGACCATGGAGATATTGTTACAACTCCTCTAGGCTCAATGAACCAGTCAACATTGCAGTGGAATGGCTAGCAGCACTCAAGGAAACAACACCATAGGGAGAAACAACAACAACAACAACAAGCAACAAACCTATGCAAGACAAAGGTAAGAGGAATATTTCTGAAATCACAAAGACAGAGCAAAGACACAAGTCTAAGGAATACCCACTTGTGGAAAAGGTAGCTTTGGAGAGAGATGCAAAGAGGCGATAATGCGACAGGAGGATAACACAAAGAAAGAGAAAGAAGCAAAGGTTGGAAGATACAAATAAGATGTTGCAAGAAGTCCATTAGAAGCTTAAGGCAGAACAACAGATTCACAGAAGAGAGAAGGAAGTGCAACATTAACAAGAACATGAATAGGAATAGGAGTAAGTGAAAGGCGCATAGACAGCACAAACTGCATCGATATAGGTTGAAGAGTCTGAACCAGCAGTAGATGAGGAACCAGGTGAGAAGTTGCAGGAAAACAAACTTGCTTTGTAGGATGAATAAATAGTAGAACAAATGGACATGGAGATGGAGCAGACAGAATATGATCAGGATACTGACCTCATGCCAAATGCAATCGAGGTCACTCCACAGGCTTCACCAGCTCCAACGCAGAGCAATTCTTGAGTGAATAATGGGATACCATTCTCCTTGAGGACCATTTGGGAACATAGGTGTACAACATAGACTTAGATGAGTCACAACACAGAGTTGTACAAGCACATAGAATGTGCACCCGGGATGAACATGCATCAGCTACACATGTGGAAGAACGGGTGATTGTGTCAGATGTACGAAGACATCCAACTTCCTTGGTCAATGCTACAAATGCTTATGTCGAAGCCACCAACTCAAGTGTTAGGTTCTTAATAGAAGAAATGGAACACATGGCTAAGGAGTTGTAAGCAAGAAAACAGAGAGATGAACAATCAACAGGACCCGCCAGAGTAGATATGTAGATGGCCATACTTTCTAAAGTATCAGCTCTTGAGATAGTCATGTAGAGACTATATGATAGGTTCATCACCATGCACAAGGCAGTTCTCCACCTACATGGTCATCATCAACACTACACCAAGATAGTGTGAACACTCATAGACATACATGTCACAGTTGATCTTGTACAAACATAGGCAACGAGGTATAAGGGATCCCCACTTCACTTGCAAAATATGATGAAGCCATAGGTGGAGTTGGACAAATAATGCATCCGGAGTAGGATCCAAAACTATGAGGAACTCTCGTCACTCATCAATAGTATTGAGGATTTGTATGCACAGTTGTACAGGAGTTTGGTTGTTGTGGAGAGAAATTATGGCACCCCGTAATTTGGTACGCTCACCGAGGCCAAAGAGAAGAACCAAGTCAGACTAGAGCTCGATGGGTACTTTGATAAGTTGATGGTCATGGCCAGGAGCGCAGATTTGCAAGTCAGTGCAGCTAACATGCAGATGTACATTGTCGGTCCATCCTTGCTCAGGACCAAGGTTCACATGTTATAGGATGTCTTGGACCGAGATTCCAAATCAGCATACTTGGAAGCAATGGAGGCAAGGGTTCACTTCCAGAAGGACATCATCAGAGAACACGCGAACACCATTGTGTACTATCAAGCTTGGCATTAGTTCATCACTGAGGATCACAGAGAGAAGGTTGATGAGTTGGTCTTTCCATAGCCATCTAAGTCTTAGTGTTGTTTTGTCTGGCTAACTCAAGCCAATTTTGTCCCACATGGGTATATGTGGAAAATGTATCATTTTTGTTAACATGATGTAAAGTGAAATTCCAAGTGTCATTAGTGGAATAAAAATAATCATATGTAAGGTAAATATTTATGTAATGAAGTTGAAGAGTCATGAGGGTAGTCCAAGAGTCACAAACGGGAATGTCGAGGGTCACCCTAACCTTTGTTATAAATAGAACCTCATAACTCATAGAAAATATTTTGGGAGCCAAGATTTTGCTAGACATTGCTTAGAGAGGGTTTTGAGAGTATTGTGACAAGCCTTGGATTCTCCATAGTGCACATCTCCTTGGAGGATCAGGTGGTGTGGACTGTAACATTCCACTATTGGGGCTAGTGACTGTCATGGCTATATGCATGGATGGAACTTTCGCTTTATATAATATAATAGAGCTAACATGTTTCATGCATATGTTGTTATTGTAGATTGACTATTTTGGTTACTTTAGCAATGCATGTAGTTTTACTTACACATTGACGTATGGACTACTTCGTATGTGATTGAATGAATCTTATTGAAGCGCGTTGTTGGTTTAACTCATCACTTTGTATTGTCGACTATTCTAATTTCCAGTTTATGATGTCATTCAGCTCATGTGTTCCTTTCAAGTTATTACTATTACAGGCTTCCGAGGGACACACTTCTTTCCCCCCTACATGTGTTAGAACCTCCCCATGCATCTATCATGACTTGTTGCAAGGTCACACACTTACTTCTAACAAGGATATCTTGCTTAGCTTTGCACATTGTCGCAGACAAGGAATAACATTACTGCAACTCCTGATTTTATGAGAGAAAGGGTATTTGTGGCTGACACTAGGAAGAATATCAATGCCATTTTTGCAACCAACTTGGTCTTCGTAGGTGTAGCAAAGTTGAATATTGAGTTTTTGATGGCCAAGAACTAGGAATTGGCAAATAACTTACAAGGTGTCAGAAAAGAGGTTGAATAGCTCCGCAGAGTCCAGCTTCCGCATAGGTCCATCTTGAGGAAATGAAGACATCGATACTTGGTGAAGTATCAACACTTGGATATACCATGCACAACCTAGATGAGGAGATTTTTACCGTGCATAAGGCAATTGCCCACTTGCATGGCTTGTAGAAATAATGTAAAATTTTTGTCAAAACTCTCACGAATGTACAAGCTTCCATCGTTGCCATGCTTGAATGGTCAATGTGATACAAAGGGGAATCGCTTGACTTGGGAGAGAAAATGAAGCAATAGGCAGAGTTGGAGAAAGCAAGGGTTTGGATGTTGATCCATAACAACAAACAACTCACGTCATTCATTTGTAAAATTTACGCCTTGTATGTACAGTTATATAACTATTTGGATTTTTTGGTGAAGTCCCACAGGATTTCATCAATTGGTTCAGTCACTGAATCCAAACCCAAGCACCAGGTCAGGCAAGAGATAGAAGAATACCTGGAGCATATTAGACAAGTTGCCACTAAGGAATATTTGGAGGTGAACAAAAAGAACATGCATAACTACATCGGTGACCCTGTCTAAGTGAGAATAATGTTTCTCATGCTCTAGAAGGAAGTTCAAACGAGTTCCAAATCATTGTACCCGGATGCCATGGAGGCTAGAGTCCGCTTCCATCCAGACACTGTCACATATTTTCATGATGTGATCGCATAGTACCAAGCTTGGCACTGATATGTGACCAAAAGACATCAAGTGGAAGCTATTGAGTTTGAGTTTCCCCATACTAAAACATGATAAAAAATTTTCTTATTAGGTTGTCTAGCTGGCTCTACTCAATTTTGTCTTATGTGGGTATGAGTGTAAATTGTAATATTATTTTGTATTTTGTAAGTGGAATTCCAAGTGTCAGTATTGGAATGTTAAGAGTCATGATGTAACATAATGAGCCATTTTGTAAATAAATTGAAGAGTCATGAGGGAAGTCCAAGAGTCACAAATGGGAGTTGAAGCGTCACCCCCTCTTTATAAATAGACCCTCATAACTCATGTAAAGGGATTTTGGGAGCCACGTTTTTGGCTAGGCTTAAGCTTAGAGTCAAGATATTTAGAAGAGCAGGTGATGTTAACCTCACATTCCACTATTGGGGCTAGTGGTCTGTCAATGGTCTATGTATGATTGGAACTTTCACTTAATAAAAGCTTAGAGCCGACACATTTCCATGCATATGTTGTAAATATAGTATGACTATTCTTGTTATGTTTGTAGTGTATGTTATTTAACTTACGTTTATGCTTATGAACTATTTCGTTTTCCTTGGTACGAATCTTGTTGAATGTGTGATGTTGTTTAATTCCAAGAATGTTAACTTGTGAACTATTTCACATATTCGTTTTTATTTCATCTAAGATCGTGTGTTCCTTTCAAGTTGTGTATTATTACATGCTTATAAGGGACTCACTTATTTTCCCTTCCATGTGGCAGAACCTTCATTCATCACACTTGACTTTCCACAGGGTCACACACTTGTTCTTGTTAATATTAAATTTCTTGGAAGGTTTACAAAAACCACTTCACTTAAGTCACTGGTGACAAGTGACTCTAACAAAATTTATGGTTGTTTACGCTTTAGATATGCAATTGAGAAAAACCAGCAATAAAAATATATATGCGGTCCAAAATAACAAAAACAATAGAAATCCAATGTAATAACCCAATATGGAAATAATTTTAAATGAGTAATAATGTTTATTGGTAACACTTGGTGAATGAGATCTACAAAATGGTCTACAAATCCCCCTCCGTGGGACGATGTCCTTGATGCTTTAGTAATCGATTCTCTCTCTCAATCCAATACAATGTGTACTAGAACTTAAGTGGGAGCTCAAATGCAAGAAGATGATAGTGGTGACGATGATAATGATCATGGTGAAGAATGAATGGAAAACCCTCTTATTTATAGAAAAGTATTGGGTTGATCTCGAAAATGGAAAATAATAAAACAATATTGACCAAAGCAAGATCTAACCATTAGGAATACTTTATTATATTTTTTGGAGAGGGAAATGATATTCAAAATTGTCAAATATATTTATTTAGAAATAATTAACAATAAAATGATTTATTAATTATTTTGTGAGCCTTTAAGAATGGCGTGAAATTGAAATAATTATTAAATAGTGATCTAACAATTATTCCAAAAAAATACAAATAAGGAATAATAAATAAATAGTGATTTATTTAATATTTCCTAGGTGATTTAGTCAAATGTGACAAAGAATAATTATCAAATACTGATTTAATAATTATTCCTAGAGAAAATTAAATAAATAATGATTCATTAAATTATTCTCATGGGGTTTTTAAATTTTAATCAGAAATAATGTAATAAAAATGGTTTACTAAATTATTTCCCATGGTGAAAGTGATTTTACCATGGTTAAATTAATCCTACATGGTGCATTTCGATCCACCTCGTTAGATATGGCTAGGTGATCATTTTTTGGTGATAACAAATTGCCCCCAAATGTATTAGTGTTAGGAGAAAATTGTATGACCGAAATACATTGTAGGTTTTACTTCCATGAGAAAACAAAGGGGAGTCAGAGAGGGGGGGGGGGGGGGGGGGGGTGGGGAGAGAGAGCTGAAGCAATGCAAGGACGAAGGAATGGAGGGGGGGAGACCTACTAAATTGATATGAGTTTCCTTTTATTTCGGAGTACATGATCTCAAATGAGGTGGGGGAGACATACCCATACCTGCCAAGATAATGGATTACAAAGAATAATGGTGAACCCAACAATGTGGGGCTAAGCCACAAATTACATGATACATGATATGTTGGCATCAATGGGCCTAAAAATAATGAATCACATATACATAATGTGCCTGGAAAGACATAGTCTAGGACTGAATACAATAAAATCTAAGTACATTATACATAATGCCCCTCAAGTTGACACGGTGAAGGAGGATCAAAACCAAAGAATCCCTACTTAACAAGAAAGGGTTCTAAAGATCTGAATGGATCATTTGAAGAAGACATGCATGCAATGGGAATTATAAGCGGCTGAAACTAAACCCATCACATTTGTGGAACTACATATGAGGCTAGATCAACATCTGCAGAAATTTAGATATGTGGGGGGCTACTTGAAGGTCCAACCCATCATGAGGTCTGGAACATCTCACACACACTCAGGAATCATTGGTACAATTGTCTGGATCATCAAACCATCAAGTGTATGATTCTCAATCATGCGATAATGAGTTGACGTCGAGCACGTGAGAAACAACCACATCAAAGGGCAATGATGAGTCCATTTTCTTGATGTAAGGCATCGAGCAAATATGAAGGATAGAACCAAGGTACACCCTCCTCTAGACCACACTTCCAGAATAAATGTGCCGAAGTCGATAGAAGAGGGCCCGCCAAAGTTAAGGCAATGATGATTCCTCAACAAAGGCACGAGGGATTGTGGTAAAGTGATTGATGGAATAACACCAGGGATGATGATGAAAGGAAACATGATGAGTGGCATACTGATGACTTCCCTTGCAAAGAATAATATGTATGTTTTACTTGGAAATGACTAACTTGATTCCTGAGGGGATGGTCAATTACTCAAACAAAGGTTTTTCAAAGATGGAGCAGTATAGCTGGAGGAAAAATATGAGCACGATGGGATGAATGCAACAAAAATATGTATGGAACATTGTATCTAGCCTCAAGGGTAATCAAAACATGCTCCATAGATACAAGAGTGACTCATCTCGAATGTGCTAAACAAGGGTGACTCGATGATGCTGCCACATGGGGGAGACCAAGAGGAGACCATAAAAACGTGAGTAAATAATGGTTAATAATAGTAAAAATCAACACGTGAGTCAACTAGTTCACGGGTAAAGTGGTGCCAAAGTATAGGTTGCTCAAGTGAAGAAATTTGATTTTAATAGGCGGTAAAGTGAGACCTTATGGAAAAATGGATTCCTGGTGAAGTGTCACATTACCAACAACAAAGGGAGACACATTATAAAACTCGATGAGAGATTTCCAACGGTACTGACGGTTCATTAAACCAAGCTACGGTTTGGTCACAATGGGCAACAAAAAACTAGGGTTTTCCTATAAAGGGCTTCTTACCCCCAAATCTAATTCATTTGCATAGTGAGATGTTGGAGAGCTTAGAGAGGAGGAGAAAACACTAAATCTTATGGAGATCATAGTGGGTAAATTGACCGTTAGAATTAGGATTTACAAGTTGGAGGTAGGTGGCCTAACCTTACTCGTCAATTTTGGTGGATTAGATTTTCAGATTAGGGCTTCAGCTCACTAGGGGAAACCCCTGCTCTTCCTCATGGTCAGATCACACTTTTTGGACCCTGTTCTACATTCTGGAATGAAGAAACTAGGCCAATAAATGCATTGATTGCAGTTTTGAGGGAAAATATTGTGTTCCGGGTTGAAAGGAAAAGCAATATGGGGTCTTTGTTGAGATGAAGCTTTGAACCAATGATGTGTGCCTTTGACTCTGAAATGACAAAACATAACGACATGTTGTAGGTATGGCAAAGCTAAAGGTGTCTTGGTGAGAATGAGATTTGGAAACTCTTCATGTTGAGATTCAGGGGAACCAAGCAGTCAGAGGGGTTTTGACAAAATATGGAGTGTTGAAGTTCTTGGAGAACCCATTGACGAAGACTAGTGATCCCTTGTTGTCGAGGATTGTGAGCTATTAGGACCCAGATCAAGAGGAATTTATAGTACATGTGCACATGATCAATATCTCTATCCAAGATATATATTTTTTGATAGGATTTCCCCCCCGTGGGTGGTGGGGGAGATACATCTAGTGCTGCATTGTGGGGGGAATATAGGGGAGTTTGTGGATCATCATTGTGTACCGGATGTTCATGTAAAGGGAACAACCATCCAGATTAGTGACTTAGAGAGGCTTGAGACATGGGATACAACCATACTAGTGTTGCAGATCTTGGGTAGTCATGCCTTTCATCACATCACTGGGGGAAATGATACTTGTGGAGAGTGTATTGGTAGGGACATACTATGGGTGGGCCCGGATGATGCTATCATTGCTGAAACAAGATTTGAGACTATGTAGGTGACAAACCAATGATAACTATTCATTTGGGATAGTTTTGTGCTCATTCTTCTTTGAGAAGATCCCGACTATCTGACCACATGTACATATCCATGATGGGGGCCCACAGGAACCTAAGATGTGCCGCTAGGGGCAGCTACTGTGACGAGGTGGAGGAGGGGGGGTCAACTGGTATTTTGACCTGATTTATTTGCACATTGGGACCAAATGCCATTGTATATAGATGACTATCCATATAGTCAAATGAACTATTAGGGAGATCCTTAGTTACCACTTCCGTTGGGAAGAGTGTGGGTTCCAGATGGTAAGTGAAAGTTGATATATATTTGATGTATTTAAATTTTAAGAAACATGTATATGTGGTATTGATTTCTAAATGTGTAGTATGTAGATATCGCACTAGTGAAGCTAACAGGATATATAGGATGATATGAAACACCTGCAGCTACAGATCAGGGTGGTTCGACGTCACAATAGAGATTGGGTGGTGATGCTCTACTGGAGGATCTCTGTCATAGGTTTGACATGCTACTAACGAGGGTGACAGAGCATGGATGGAATGAGTTAGAAGATCAATATACAAATGAATGCATTGGTCTTCCCTCAGAGTGGCGAGGTATTATGAGGCACATAGCTATGGTCGGTCAAGAAGTTTTAGACTTATAGGCTAGTGGGATGGAGCCATTGGATCGGTAGCCTTCAAATGATAGTGATTAGGCATAGGGATGTGTGGGTCCCCATTTTTGTTTTGTTGTAACATGTGATGAGCGTGTCAGATGTATTTAGACTAGTGGAATCTAAACACTATATGTTTGATATTATGATACATAATATGGCTATGCATCTTTTATGACGATTGTGGTTCACCATTTGTTGATTCTATGGATGTCTTATTGTATAAGCATGTGATAAATGTCAATCTAGAATGTTATTTGCAATGTTATCTACATAGTGATTTTGGGCTCTAGGAACATGACTCAATGTAATGGATTCAAATTCACATGCTAAAAGCTTAACTCATAGATATTTTCTAAATAGGACAAGATTATGCACATGATAAACACCATTCAATTGCATGACAAGTAGCAAGGAATCAAGACAAACATGAAGGTGAAGGATTCTAAAATCATTTGCATTGGCTAACAAACCTATCACAACATCATATTCAACCTGGTTATTGGTGAAATATCTAATGTAGACATCATTGGAGTGGACTAACAAATGCAAGGGGGTAAAAATGGGCCAATATACTGAGGCTAGATTCCCAGAGAAGCGACTCGCATAATCGACATAACCGATATGAGGTGTGGATGATGGATCCATCTAAAAGACACAAGAAGACAATGAATGGATGAGATAATGATGAAGGACAATGTCAACACCACGATGATGAAGAACATCACCGATGAGGAGATATCAAGGGGCTTGATGTCGAATACATCGTTGATTATCACAAGGAAGATGGGGGTTGAATTTATGGGTTTGCAAATAGATGAGGATAATGTTGGACTCCACATCAAATTGATCATGGGTTTGCTGTGAAAAGAAGTATGCATGATGGTGCATATCTTCCCAAGGATAATTAGAGGTGGTCATGGCTTCCATGATGTCTTCATCAAAATGGAAGATGGGAGGACAGGAGGAAGAGAGACTGCATGATGGAGAGGATCTACTTAAGGAATCTTCATGAGATACAAGGTTCACATGTGCATTGTCAAGACTAGGAGAAAAATGACTAGCAGATGTGATATCTATTGATATTGAGACTGAAGTGTTCATTGAAGAAGGTTCAACAAAATAATAATAAGAGATGTAAAGAGAGTCCCAATATATTGATCTCGTGGATGATGACCGGTAGAGAATAAGAGTGGTACTATCTGTCATCTCGACATCAGGGGGAGGAATCATGATAGGTGGTTGATAGACCTCCTACTCTAGCATAGGAGTGGAATCAGAACCCACAGGTAGATGAGGGGTGGAATCACTATGAGCATACTCTAATTCATGAAGCACTTGAAGTGTATCATAAAAGTCTTCGAGACGGGGATAGTGATGAGAATAATGTCCATAGTTATCACACAAATCACAAGGGTGATTCGTGGGTAAGGATCTATTCTTCTTAGCTGACTCGGGTAAGGTGACATGGACCTCAGGAATGTTAGAATCAAGAAAGGTATCAGAGACCACATTCTTGATATGAGGGAGTTCAGGACAATTATTGGTGGCATGACCAACAACATCACACAAAGCACATGGAGGAGTAGGCTTTGGTGGCTTAGGAGGAGTTGGAGTTGGTTGGGGTGCCTTGTCTTTGGTTCCATTTTTCTAGGATTTCTACCCTCATCAGATGCTTTTGCAGCAAGAGTGGTTTCCTATTGAGGTTGTTGTGGAACTGAAGCAAAGGAAGGGGTCCGGGTAGGAATAATAGGTTGAACTGGCATCAAAGAATTATAAGATTTGAGTTAATCAGGGGGAGTGTTCGCAGGAGGATAACTACACCAGAGTGGGATCCCCAAGGTAATGTTAGGTAAAGTCAACGTAGCCATGAAAGATGTAGAATAAACTCCAAGGGGTGGAAATAAGAATGATATCTGACTAAAAGGGTATCAAAAGGGTAATAATCTGGGGGAAATACTCCGAGATGGTTAAGACCTAGGGGAATGATTCTGGACTTAAAAGGACTAGGAGAGATATGAGTAGAAGGAAAATGACCTTGAGGAGTAATACCTAAAGGCTAGGTTGAGTTGGGAACAATAGGTTGCAGACATGTTGGTTGTTGTTAAGGCATACCAAACCGCTTGTGAGCATCATGTGATGCTTGAAGCAAGCAAACACTGGATGAGCTAGGATCATAAGGAGTAGGTGGTGGACCATAATAAGCACCAAGCAAGGTGGAATGTTTGTATACTCCAGGAGAGACATTGGTGAGGGTCGAGACAATCTTATTTCTAGTCATCGACAAGATAGTGGACTGATGAAGTTTGAGACTTAGGATCATAGTATGTCATCTGATTGAGAGTGACGATCTTTCCATTTTGAGGGAAGCACATCTTATAGAAAGTCGTAGATGCCACATCTGAAATAGCATAGGTGTAACTATGTTCCAAGATGAGGTTATAATCTATTGGACCATCAATGACCTTGATGTCAATTGAGAAATTCTTGTCGAAAACGATGGTATAGATTTTGCGATATAAGCTAAGGGGTTGAGAGGGATGAATGTCCCAAGCATGGAGAGTGATGGTGGAAGGGGAGAGGTCTGGTGAACCAAGTTACTTCCAAAAACTAGCTGCCATCACACAGGTGGAGGCACCTTCATTTATGATATACCACTGACAAATGTTTTTTCTTATGAAGAATGGTACTTGAAATGCAACGAATGAAGGAAGGGGGGGATGTTCCGCTTTTTCAACGTCAAAGACAATCATAGGATCGTCAAAAGGATCCAAAACACCCAAAGAAGAGATTAGAGCTTTCTATTGGGATGGGCATGTCTGGAGGACTTCCAGTGTTGACATGGCAGTAGGTGACTGCACCAAGTCATCTACTATGCTATAGGTATGGGTGGCTTTAGGAGAAGCAACATTTCGATGTAATGGACCTTTGGAGATATTGGGTATAACCTCTACCTTAGGTGGACAAATTTATAAGGTACCATTTGATGGCGACAGAGACTCGGAGGAAACTTGGGGTTGGGACTCAGTTGTTGACTTAGCAAGTGGCTTGTCATATTGGCATGATGCAGTCTGAAGGTTGACTTGTTCGATGTTTACTTTGTCGGAATTCATTATAAGAATATAATAATCATTATGACTAGATGGTGGGGGTTGGGGAGCTACATGACCTTGTGTAGGTTGAGCAACTAGATATCCTTGGTGAGGAAAAGGAATGGTAAGCACTATCACTTGAGATGAAGTAGGAGGAGGGGGAGGAGCTATGGGTTGCTTTCCTCTAGAAGTAACTACTTGAGCTTCCAATTCTTGATGCATCTAAGGTAAAAGGGGACACTCATGAGTATTATGGCCATACACGCTGCAATAGGCACAAGTTTTGTTCATAAGAAGAGCTTTGGTTTCCCTGAGGTACATTAGGTGGTGGACCTTGGTTATCCTAATTAACTTGATATTGTTGGTTTCAGTTACATTTCCCCTTGTTCCATTTATTGGGTTTGGAGGAATTGGTTGCACTCTATTGAGCATACACTTGACCTTGTGGAGGAGGTTATTGTTGTGGTAGAGGTGGAAGAGGGATGGGGGACTGGGGCGTTGGTGCTTGTGGGGTTAGAGCACTAGGTGGTGCATATAGAAAGTAAGGAGATAGGGAAACATTAAGATAGATAGGTGGAACAACAACTAGCCCTGACATTTGCTGATGCAGATGGGGATATGCATACGTTGTGCTTGGATCTGGATACAAGTTTCCATGTGAAATATTGGGGAGGGATAGGTGTAAAAGCGTCCCCCCTTAGGGTTGACCATAATGCATCAGAGGTGGAGCATATGGTTGAAACTGAGGGTGTGAAATGGATACAATGATACCATTAGTGGCATGAGATGCCCCTGGTTCATTAGCAATGCTAGGCCGAGGTAGATCAAGAATGACAGTATAAACATATCCTGAGTGGGAATAAATTAGGTTAAATTTCAAGGTTACTTGGAGTGCATCTTCCTCATATTGGGGGAAGTGAGAAGTGACATCTGTTGCATAACGGAAGCTCCGTGGAACGAGTATGGGGTGCGAAGCCTGGAATTTTGGGTAATATTAGTGTAAAAGACTCTGCCGAAAGTGCGGAGCGCGAGCTATAGTAGGTTGAGTCAAAGGGTAGTCCGCTCGAAAATAATGTAAAGAAATAGTAATAGAGTTAGCTCGCGGTGGGATCCCGAGCCAAGGAAAAGTATAAATAGAGCGAGGCTCTATGAGGTAAAGGGAGAAAACTTTTGATTTTTGGTCCAAATATGTAATGGGTGAATAGTCTAAGAGCAGTTGTAAGTTCGAGTCAAGGGAATAGGGTAGAAGGTAGAGGCTCTGCAGCTGTGTGTGCAGAAGCCTGGAAAGTCCGCAGCTATGTGTGCGGACCCTTGCAGCTGAGTGCACAGGGTGGATTTGGATGTATTGTTGAAGATTGATAATAAAGATAAGTTTCTTCTAAATTTTGTGTTGATTGCGACTTTACTCTTTTATGATAAATGAACTATTATGATTTCTGCATTTGCTACGGTTGAACACATGTGAACTAGGTTAATCTTGATGCGCGAAGTAACCAAAAGTAATAAATGTTTGCTTAAAGACCGTTTTAACTAGATCAAACCAGTAATAAGTGATTCAATCTGTAATAAGCGTGATAAGGGTATTCCGATTTGCGCCGATGTGGCATAGTGCGAGGTTGCGGAACAGCGCGTGAGCCCCATCTCACATCCAAGACATCCCCAGGGTGCGGAAACCTGGTTCCAGCACCCTACCCTACTACCTCGGGTGATACCTCAGTTCACACTTCGCGAGTTGTTGCCGAAAGGGCTGATAGCTGCGGGATTTGTTTGGCTAAATAATTTTTCCGAACTTGGTTCAAGCCCATATAAGCCAACAAATGGTTCTGTTGCTGGGACCAGGATCTACTTAAGGGGTGTCTAATGTGGGAACACTAGAATCCTACAAAGAAAGAGCTCGAAGATTGGTGGGATCTGAAGCTCCACGAGTTCGCGGTTCAAGAAAACAGGAACTCGCGGGTATCAAAGGAACAGTGGTTGGATCGCTATATCTTCACAGACATACATGAGATCTTCTTCGTAACATTCCTGATAGAATTGTATGAGTGGATCACAAAGTTAGCTGATAGTGTGGGATGGTGCATATTAGACCAGCCGATAGTGTGGACCCCAGAACTGGTTCATAGACTAGAATCCACTAAAAACAAACTCACACGCGTGGTCGATCACTGGGTAGATCGAATCATTGGAGGATTTATCACTGAATTCGCAATAGATACCACTGTAAGACACAGTGAAGCAGAAAGACAATTTCTCCAAGGACCGTGGGGTCGGTATATCAAGTTATTAAACACTTGGATTAATATGTTGTTGTGCGAAAAACAGATTATGCGCATACATTAATGTATCGGGTAGCATGGAGTGGAAGAGGTTACCGAGGAACAAGAGGAGTAGGGAACAATCCTCTAATTTCTATCTCGCGAGAAAGCGAGGAAGATCTCACTAGGTTCTCGCCCAAAAGTGCAGTCTAGTTGATTACAGAAAGCCTTCCATTGATACCACCTACATCTATGCCATCAACGCCATCACCCACGTCGCGTCCACCCACACCACCTCAACCCTCACCACCCCTTCCACCACCTCCTAGAACAAGGATGGTAGCCGCAGTGAAGTTATAGAAAGGTATAGGGAATGAATATCCAAGCTGGTTCTAGTTTGTGATAAACTTCGTATGGGACGCACAAGGTATAACGGATGAAAACATAAAAAAGGCTACACTGGTTAGTTCACTCCAGGACCGCACGCTGACATGGTATATAAAACACTCCTAACATCCGAATGAAGGACTAGCAACTATACATGATGCACTTAATAAGGAGTTTGGTTGATCAAAGTCTGAGAACCAATCAATCATTGGGTTCAAGGAAATAACAATGATGCCTGCTGAAACCCCGTGGGATCTGGACCAAAGGTTAAAGAGTACTATTCGCTAAGCTAATATGATGTTGACCAACGGATGGCATTATGCGTGGTTTTTGGCATCGATAACACCCCATCTAACGACGACTCTGTTGCAACAGAAAATCTTAACCCAGGCCGAGGCATTAGAGACAACTATGAGGTTATACGCGATCCCAATTCTGGACCCAGGGTTGGGAGTTCAGCAACTCCATGCACAACTTTAGAACTTAAGTTTGGAAGTACAAAGCTTGAAGCAAGGAGGAATGCCTCGATCAGGGGTACAGCCGGAGGCATGGTGTATTAAATGTAAAGGCCACGCACATGACAAAGACCATTGCCCGATCTTCGCGAACTATCTGGCGGGAGGAGGCTTGATCCCATTACAAGTGGAAGTCTAGATAGGAAAAAATTCCATGCCTGCGCTCTGGTGCGCAATTTTCTAGGCGGGAGGGAAACATGCAATAGATAACTGCATCTATACTGAAGTATACCCAGACCTCACAATAGTTATATTGCGATTTTTGTCGATCAGTAGGACATGATGAGTGAACATGTCAAAGTTACGACTTAATGATGGAACAGACCCAAAACTACAAGGTACAGTTCGAAAAACGGGGAGGATTTCAAGGACGAGGTCAGGGAAGAGGATGGGGACCCAGCCAAGGTCACGGACAGATAACTTGTTATAATTGTGGTGAACAAGGACACTATGCTCGCAAGTGCATGAACCCAACTAGGATCTCATGTCCTTATTGCAAACAGTTTGATCATGAATTGGTAGATTGTCCAACCTTTCTTGCCCAATTAAACGAGAAAGGGGTGCTTCAACCTCCGCCAACCCAGAATGTCCAGATGATGCATGTAGAACCCTGCGAAGGGGACACTAGTATAAATATGGTGCAAAGGAACAACATAACAGAAGGAGGGAACATAGGAGGGGAGCGAGGCGACCCGCCTATGGGGAACCGTACTATTGAACTAAAGCAAGGAAGGGCGGGGCCAAATGAAGATCAGCTGAGCTTCGCGAAAGCCGCTACCTCAGGTGAGAAGGACCAAACGGAAGCCAAAATGGACCCCTACATGATCACCTCCTTTCTTGACGCATGCATGAAATTGCTACGGAATCAGAAGGTTGTCCAAGGGCTACAGGAGTTGATTACCAAGAGCACCAAATTCAGTGAACCCCAAGTGGTTCGGAGGATAGGACGACATGATCTACGCACTAGATGAGAAATGAGAATGACGACGCAAATAGGAGATTATGAGATGGATCAAGTCATCCTGGATTTAGGCTCAGATGAAAATATACTACCTAAGCAAAATTGGGAGCGTATAGGCAAGCCCGTACTACAATGGTCCCTGATTCAACTACGGATGGCTAACCAACAAAAAATCTTACCACTGGGCCAATTACAAGTGGTGACGGTGGATATTGATGGTGTAACGACCCAGACTGACTTCGAAGTCATAGAGCTTATCAATGATAGCAATCCTTACCCTGCTTTGCTCAGGATTGATTGGGCCATCAACATGAAAGGAATCATCAACTTGAAAAGGTGCATGATGAATTTCAAAAAGAAGTCACTTCGCGTAGTAGTTCCGCTAGACCCATCAGAAGGGGAGCACTACATAGAATCCATCCACGACGAGGAAAATAATGATGAATTGGATTGCCTTTATCAGATAACGATGCAGGACCCTAGTTAGATGCATTACAATGACAACAGATCATGGAAATGTGAGAGTATATGCACTATCGATTCTGAGGAGGAAACGGAGCGCTGGAAAAATCAATTGCAGGGAGTTACAACACTCAACTATAATAGGGTGACTCAATCAGCATGATGTGAAGAAAGACACCACCTGAAAGAGCAGGATGTGACCACTGAAGACCAGCTCACATGTGTAGTACAAGAACCACCCAGTGCATCGGCAGACAGGGTGCACGCACCGATAGAAGGACTGGGGAAGCTTAGATACATGAGAAAGTTTCAACTCTGAATTGGAAGATATGTGCGGTAGTTAAGTTGGCACAAAACGATAACATGATGAATACGGGTGTATGGCAGACAACCGACACTTCAAACAGACTAGAGTGGACCACGGGATCATCAGGCTGGAGGGAACCTCCCCCATATGGCTCAATTAGACACTATAGGCATAGCTTCTCCCACCAAAGATGGCATCCACAACACGGTTTAGCAATTGTGGGCTGCCATTTGGCGTGAAAAACGATGACTTGATGATTTGGAACAAACTAAGGTCCGAATCTGTGACCACAGTATGAAGTTGGACAAAGCCATCTAGAAACTTCAATTAGAAGTGGCCGCCCTAGATGACGAAAAGGAATGGCCCAAGGAAACCAACATGGCTGACTTTCCTACCTTGATACAGCTGCACCAGAAGTGACACGGGCGCGCACACCATAATTTTGTGATAGAAGTAGGAGGACATCTAGGGTGCTCATGACCAGAGTCAGTGAGGAACTGGGGGACCCATGGGAAGGGTTCACCCTTCTGACTATCTGTCGAGGGTTCAGTCCCAGCACCCCAAGCAGTTGGAATAGGGTGCATGACTATAAAATAGGCTGCTATACAATGGCACGATATAACCACCAACCCCTTGTAGAAACTGCATCTGCGACCTTAGGGATTCGCTGCAACAAAGGAAAGATGGAAAGTGACCGTTAAAGATACTGCTCATGGTATGATGGCGCATTTAGAGCACCTTGAAGTAAGCAGTGGGCCATTAAGGCAAAAGCATAACCGTCCAAATTGTACTTATGAGCTATCATAAGAACAAGCCACTGGTTTTTGGGTTCAATCGATATATAAACAAAGTAAAGGTCACACCACCACGTCGTACTGTCCGACAAGAGAATCAATCCATATTGCCTACATCATGAGCACTTAGGAAGTTGAAAACAATTTGTGGTTTCAGGAAGTGTCGCGGCATTACAAAGATGTATCTTGAAAGCTCAAAGGTCTACCGTCGATAGTCCATAGCCAGAGTCACCACAGGAAGTAGAACACTCTAAATCCCCACGGACGCCGAAGACCAAGAAGAAACCTCCACTCCCAGAATCAGTTCGGCGGTTGCCACGACACCTATAGGTTGGCGAGTCCACAATGAAGGAAAAAGGTAAAACTGTTATCATCGATAGTGAGGAAGAAACAGAAGAGTCTCCCATGAGGATCGAAGAGGAAATCTCTAAGGAAGACCCTGTACATCCGGTGCGATGACCCAAGTATATGCCTCCAAGTAAGGGGAAAAACAAGGTACCCACAAACCTGGACGAATTCAGCAGTATAATCACTACCCCCTCTCTTCCAAAAGACATCCCAATAGAAAATTTGGTGGTTGCCCATGTCGTGACGATGAAATTTGACGATTGCGACCTTGCAGATCAAACAAAATTTCCCCATCTAGCGATGGATGCCTTAATGGACCATACGATAGAAGGCATGGTGACCACTCTACAGCCAAAGGAGTGGTTGCGAAAGGTGGACGAAGCTAGATTACTTTGTCTCCTGGCAATTCCACACTTTCTCCGGCCCCCTATTACTATGTTAGTCATCAAGCAGTTGCTCTGTCTAGTGCACGAAGATACACTATGAGTCGATAAACCCGTCTGTATCACAGCAGAACTTGTTCACTGGGTCTCACATCTACCATGCGCCGGATGGAACCCTCAGGAAATTACGGCCAAAAGTAACAATGTAGGAATGATAGAATGACTAAAGAAGACATATAAGATTGCTAAGGGAATGTGAGGGTACGTCATTGATAATATCTTCCACAACGCAGTTCAGGTGGCCACTCAGTTTCTAGCAGGAAAAGTAATGAGGAAATGTTAGAGCTCTGAGGTCTCTGCTGTAGTTATCGCATTGGCTGAAGAATGTGCCACAGGTGTATGATTCAATTGGTCACAATTTCTTTGTGAAGAGTTTCTAGCCAATTGTCGCGAAGTTTACGAAGAAGGCAAACCATTATATTATGCATGGCTGCTATTGTCCCTCATGTTGGTCGCTACTGAGTTGCCTGACGATAGCCAGTTTCCTATTTTAACCCCAGAATGGCCGGAAGCCGCACAGTATGTGTCCCTCTGGGCGACCAAGGACGCAAGAAGAATTCATGGGATTAAGATCTTTTGGGTATTCATGGACACGACTGTGCATTAGTGGATCAATGCGTTACCATGATTAACAAATGAAGTTTATGAGAGTATGAAGCACATTGCCGAATTCAAAGCAGATATGCATCACGTCTACATCTAGGTATGGAAGGACCCAACCCAAACATGGACCCTTCTTCGGTTCATTGTCACTAATGACGTTGTTCAAAGGATTTTCGAGGCTTGGCCCGTGGCTTAGCAAAGACCTGCGGCAATGGAACGAGACGAGGTTGCAATTCAAAAACAAAAAGAGGTAGCCAAGCGCGCTACACAACAAAAGAAGAATGAATAGTATGTTGTAGAGGTTAAGGCAGTGCGAGAGGCAAAACTTGTAGCAATGGAAAAAATAGTACCAGGTGCACAGACACCAGCAAAGGAAAAAGGCACTCAGAAGGAAATCACTCAGCCGGCCGCAACTGGTACCCCACTAAAGCGCTTAGCCACACCAGAGCGACTGAAGGCACGAAAGAAAGCAAAAGCATCTAAGAATGACAGTGAAGTTACCACCCTAATGGAGGGCAATATAAATGACATCAAAAACATCTTTTGCGGAGCTCCTCGGGAGGTAGTCAATGAGGCTATGTCGGAAAAATGCATTGTGTTGGGGGAGCTCCGGAAACAGTTACACGAATTGGGATCAAGAATTGTGCAGGTAGGCCCTAGCGTTTCTACAGAATCATCCGGTATGATAGCTACAGAACCATTTCTCAGAGCCCAGGTTACTCAATCTACTCCGATCCCAATAGGCGTGTTGGTCCCCAACCAACCAGAAGAACGAGAAATACTACAAAACCTTATTGGATTGGGATTGAACGTGGCTACACTCCCACGTGATAGTTTGAAACAACTCCACAACAGCATCACAATCGAACTTTGCGCAAGGGCCGGCCACATCGACTAGATACTCCAAGAGTATAAAATTAATATTAAACAGCTATGGCTCCAATGCGATGAAGAAGTCACACAAAAACAACAGATGGAAAAGGTAGTAGTCAAAGCCTGTTTGAGTGCTCAAGCGTTAGGTATTACAGGGGACTTTCCTGTTGAAGCACAGATTCGTACGTTGGCTATGGAGTTCCAAAGGACAAAAGAGGAGGCCGAATGACTGCAGGTCGAACTCACCACGCAGATCGCCAAGTTCAAATTGCAGGTCCCACCATCAACGCCCCCAGAGGTCGTAGTACAGTGCAATAACATTATCGATATGGGTTGCGCAGTGCTTGCTCGGTCACTCGAAGAGTGTATTGAGTTGATAACTCAATCGATTGGTATGCTCACTATCCTTCAGGAAGATCCCACACTCCATAGGTTGGAAGAAGAGGTCTAGGAACTTCATCATGCCTACGATTAGCTCCAGGGAACCACGCAGACCGTTTCTATCCCGTAATGGTTGGCTAAGATGAGGGAGGTGTAGGACATGAAAATCCAAGCGTAAGCTGTGAGACAGAAGGAAGCCATGGTGAAAGCTCGTATCCAGCAATGGTTGGACGAGGCATTAGTAGTTTCAACCACCATAGAGCATAAGGTAGCACACATGAAGGCTAAATGTGATAGGATGGAGACAACTGAGATAGGGGCAGAAATAATGGCACCACAGGTGGAACGGATGCAGCGCATGACAAAAGAATTTGCTGCTAGTACTAGCGATGCACTAAAGTTGTTGACCAACCTTCATGCCAAGATGGACGCACCAGCTCAATGACTTGGGATGAGTCACGATGATTGTGTTGGGGGATTGTTGGGTAGCGGAAGCCCCGCGGAACGAGTATGGGGTGTGAAGCCCAGAATTTTGGGTAATATTAAGATAAAAGACTCCATGGAAAGCACAGAGCGCGAGCTATAGTAGGTTGAGTCAAAGGGTAGTCCGCCTGAACATAATGTAAAGAAATAGTAGAGTCGGCCCTTGGTGGGATCGCGGGACAAGGAAAAGTATAAATAGAGCAAGGCTCTATGAGGGAAAGGGAGAATTTTTTTTATTTTTGGTCTGAATATGTAATGGGTGAATAGTCTTAAAGCAGTTGTAAGTCTGAGTCAAGGGAGTAGGGTAGAAGGTAGAGGCTCTGTAGCTGTGTGCGTAGAGGCTTAGAAATTCCACAGCTATGTGCGTGGATCCCTGCAGCTGAGTGCGTAGGGTGGATCTGTATGCATTGTTGAAGATTGATAATAAAGATAAGTTTCTTGTGAATTCTGTGTTAATTGTGACTTTACTCTTCTATGATAAATGAACAGTTATGATTTTTTCATTTTCTACGGTTGAACACAAGTGAACTGGGTTAATCTTGAAGCTCGAAGTAATCAAAAGTAATAAATGTTTGCTTAAAGACCATTTTAACTAGATCAAACCAGTAATAAGTGATTCAATTTGTAATAAGCATGATAAGGGTATTTTGATCTGCACGGATCTGGCACAATGCAAGGGTACAGAATAGCGCGCAAGCCCCATCTCACATCCAAGACATCCCCAGGGTGCAGAAACCTGGTTCCAGCACCCTCCCCTGCTACCTCAGGTGAGACTTCAGTCCGCGCTTCACGGGCTATTGCCAAAAGGGTCGATATCTACGGGATTTGTTTGGATAAATAATTCTTTCGAACCTGGGTCAAGCCCATATAAGCCAACAACATCTTTATCAATGGGGGCCAAAAGAAATCTAAGGAACCAATCCATATAGACATGGTCTTCGAATTCAGGAGCTTTACATATGCTCCTCCTTCTATGCCATTCTTTAACATGGTCAGATAGGCGAGTGGCAAAAGTTTGACACAAAGAAGTCAATTGTTTGGTATTAGTGTCATAATGGGGAGGTATCTAGAAATAGTCTAGAAATACTTTGGAAAGAGTTACGAAAGAGAAATGAGTGGCCCTAGGTTGATTAACATACCACTTAGCAACAACTCCAGTAAGGGTGAGTTTGAAAGGGAAAACACGGATGGAGTCTTTAGTGATAGAATTGGATGAACACCATGTATGGAATGAGCGAATGTGATTTGTTGGATCTTCTCTAAGATTACCTTCGAAATTGGGGATGTCAACAGGAATCTTGGTATGCATAACTAGCTAATTGGGGTCATGGAAAAGAGGGTCATTAATGAGTTAGCTGAAATTAGGGAGGCTTGAACCAGCCATAAAAGGAAGCAATAGAGTAGGAGTGACCATATTGATAGAGGTTCCTCTCGCAGGGTTAGCATGGTTAGTACTTGGGTTACCACCTTGGTTTCCTGCACCTACGTTGCTTCCTAACATGGTGACGGTACGAGATTCAGAAGACGCATAATCAAAGGAATAACTATAAGCATTAGTAGAACCAGAGTAAGAATGAGGACTTGATGGAGGACTGGGAGGATGAACTCTAACTCGATGGGGAGGAGTAATATGTCCTAATGAAAACCGAGGGCGAAGACCTTGAATTCTCAGTGACAAACGCTTGGGGGCGCAATTATGAATCTAAGGAATAAAATGTGATAGAATATAAAGAGTAAAAGATAGCAAGCAAACATCTAGTGCATTGGTGCCAAGTGTAAAATAACTATATTGATGATGTTACTCTAATACAAGCAAGCATGTCCTATCAAAGAAAAATACCTCTAGCTTATAGGTGGTCTAAATCCTTAAAAAATCCTAAATATACTATTTCAAATGGCCTTCAAAATAAATTGTTACTTGACGGAATCTGATCCCTACAAGAAGAGTTGTCCATATAAAGGTAGGATAGAGAACCAACTACTTCCCACAATGAGTCCTATAGGGTGTTTTCCTAAGATTGGTCACTATGGTTACCTTCGTCCCATGGGGGTGGTTGAGTCTTGAGATTATTGGTGATCAAACACCGCATGAGATTCCTTGTCATAGGTTGGCTATCCTTGAGGAGAACTTCTCACACGATGATCTAGCCTAACTCCCTCTAAAATGGGTTTCTGACATAATCCAACTTTTGATTGTGGGATGGTGAAGGATTTTAAGCTCCCTACTATGTCAACTTCCATGTATCAATCTAAGTGATCGATGGGTGTTATTGGAAGCCTATCCCATCAATCCTACACCTAAAATACATAGATTGTTTGGCCCTGGTGCCAAAGTAGGCTTAATATATGTGTTTTGAATCATTAAAGGGTAGTGTTTCAAGTCTAGGTTTGTCGGTGTTAACCAAGCTCACATTTTCTTAGGGTGTTAGTGTGTAAAAATAATGTGTCAAGTGGATGAGTTAATTGACCATGTTTTATGATGCCATGTGCTGCTGAAAATAAAGTGTTGAAATAATTTAAATAATGATGAAAAGGACAAAAAAATAAACAACAAATAAAGCACACAAAACCCCACCAAAAAAAGGCTATCAAGCTGATAAGAAAGAGAAGGAAAACAAGCTACTCAAAGACACATAAAATTCATAAAATATCTAATATCAAAGAGACTGAGATCTAGAGTAACTAATCTACTGTAAATGGTGAAGACACACAACAAAAATCAGGGGTGAAAAATTCTATAAAGAATAGGCGTGAAGCTCCAAAACCTATGATGCTCAAGGGGATCCTAAGGGGGAAAGGAAAAACCCAAACTCTAAAGGGAGAAAAGGTGAAATGAACCTATCCAAAAGTGTTGTAAAATAATGGATCAGACCATGAAAACTTGTGGCTGAAAATGTTGAAACCCTAGACTCCTCACCCAACAAATATTTTCCTAAAAAGTGGAGGTGTACTCTGAACCCTAGGGATATTTTTCCTTCCTCAAAGAGAAAATAAGAGAATCTAGGCCTAGGGGAGACTGAAACAAAGATAAGAAACCCTTCCCAGTCCACACACAACACTCTCAGCAAGTCTAATTTTTTTTTGAAAAATTCTCGAAAAAATCCAAAACGTAGGTACTAGCCTGGAAACAGTGGAAAACAAAGATATCTAGCCAAAAAATGTGCTCTGGAACACAAATTTGGGGCTATAAAGTGTGTTTTTCTCCCGGGAGTCTCAATCGATAGATCTCACACAATTTTTCCATCTCCTGCTCAGTTGATACCTCTAACCTGTAGAAATAACCATAAAACCACCAGAATCTGAAAATTTGACAAAAAAAAGAAAGAAAGCTATAAATAGAAATTGAGAGGCTATGAATAGCTACAAAAAACCTTGAAATTCACTAAAACTACATTCACCCAGGAACTAAATTACTTCCCTAACAGAATCACCAATTGTTAGTATGAAATTTCTTGGAAGGTGTACCAGAAAAACTTCACTTAAGTCATTGGTGACAAATGACCCTAACAACAATTTGTGGCTGTTTACACTTCAGATCTGCAATAATAAAATGAGAAAAAACTGCAATAAAATATATATGCAATCCAAAATAGCAAACACCAATAGAAATCCAATGTAATAACCCAATATGGAAAAACTTTTAAATGAACAATAATCTTTATTGATAACACCTGGTGAAGGAGACCCTTCCCTATCCGTGGGACGGGTCCTTTGATGTCCTTGCTACTTCAGTAATCGATTCTTTCTCTCAATATGTGAAAAACCCAAAACATTGTGTAGAACTCTAGTGGGAGTTCAAATGCAAGAAGACGATAGTGGTGATGATGATAATAACCATGGGAAAGATTGAATGGAAAACCCTCTTATTTATAACAAAGTATTAGGTTGACCTCGAAAATAGGAAATAATAAAATAATATTAACCAAATCAAGATCTAATCGTTAGGAATACTTTATTATATTTCTTGGAGAGGGAAACAATATTCAAAATGGTCAAATATCTTTATTTAGAAATAATTAACAAATAAAATGATTTATTAATTATTTTGCGAGGATTAAGATGTTGGCATTATGAGACAAGTGTTGTCCTTGATGGCAAATCACACTGATGACAAATCATAGTGCAGAAGGATAGCAGCAAGGAATTGATGATTAGACTACAAGTATGAAGAGAAAATATATACACGCTGGTTCACTATATACCAAGTCGCGTATACAAGCAGGTTCACTATATACCAAGTCGCGTATACGCAGGTTCGCTATATATCAAGTCGCGTGTACACACAGGTTGGCTTCAGTAAAAGAGCGTGTATGCGGAAAACCTATCTTTGGTCCGTGACGGTTAGTCCTTGGAAGTTGTGCCTATGGTTTTGGACCATGGTGTCTCGACAGACGTGTCGATCACTAGTTTTGAAGTTGATGGTATTGTGTTACTATGGTTTTGGCCCGTGGTATTGTGAAGGGCCTAAGGCTATATAAGTAGAAGATCATTAGGCAAAGGGCATGTATTGTGTGTCTGACGAAGTGAGAAGATCTAGTATTGTTGTTTATCTGTTCGGGACACTTGGCAAGGGTCGGATCTGACAGCGAAGGCATAAGTAATTATTTCTAGATCTGCACGCGGGTTGCCTTTGGAGAAAGCGCGTATACACGCGGTTTTGGTGCAGTGAAGTAGCGTATGCATAATAAGATTTGATATTTTAGGTTGCTGTTGATTCTGGTGGTTGTTGCAGAGTTCTGGGCTCTGGTTTGGGTTTTGTGTTCTTGATGACAGGGTTTCAGTGATTCAGTATTGGGTTGTTTAATGAATTATGATGCAAGTATAAGTTGATGATTGTATTGCAGTAATGTTTGTTTTGTACTCTTGGATCCAGTCTGAAAATTGATGAACCGTGGTCCCTGAAGGAAAGAAGGTTGTGGGGTCATCACCTACGTACTAGTGAATGGATCGACTAGTACAAGAGCTGAGGGGGTTGTAGCTCCCTTCCAAAAGTAGTTGGAAAACGAGAGAGGGTTGTAGCCCTCTGCAGGTTGTAGCCTGCGTACTGGTAAAGGACTGCACCAGTACATTGTAAAAGAAGTTTCTTATTAAAGAAGAAAGAGACAAATTGCAGCAGGTGGTTTTCACCCACATTGGGTTTCCACCTTATATCATGGTGTTCATGTGTGTGGCTCTTGTGTGATGTTCTGTTCTGTTATACTGCACCTGTTTACTGTTAATATGCTTAATAATGTTCTGATGCATTTACTGAAGATTAAGCTAACTGAATTATAAGATCTCTAGATATACGCTAGTTGCATTAGACACAGTAGCGTGTACATGCGGGTTCACTTAATTGAAGTAGCATATATGTTTCTGAGTATGAAATTGAAAAGTTTTATCTGATCTGACAATACTGATTCACCCCCCCTCTCAGTATTATTTCCAACAATTGGTATCAGAGCAAGTCCTTCAGAGGAAGCTTGATCGCTTGAAGGAAAAGATCCATCAGAATGGCTAATCCAGAAAGAGAGGCACACATCAGGCCACCAGTCTTTGACGGGAACAATTTTACTCACTGGAAGATAAGAACCACTGCATATCTACAATCACTTGGAGCAGAAGTTTGGGGAATCGTAGAAGGAGGATACAAATTCCCATCAGCAACTCCTACAGATCCAACAGAGAAAAAGCAATATGAACTCAATGCCAAAGCGGTTACTGTCCTATTGAGTAGTTTGACACAATCAGAATTTATGAAGATCATGCATTTCAAATCAGCTAAGGAAATATGGGACAAAATCGTTACAAGCTACGAAGGAGATGATCAGGTAAAAAGAGCAAAGCTTCAAACTCTCAGAATCGGGTATGAAACTCTTAAGATGCATAGTAATGAAAGCATAGCTAATTATTTCCTGCGTATGGATGAGATTGTGAATTGTATGAGGGACCTGGGTGAAGAATTTGAGGAAGTTGTCTTAGTTGAAAAGGTTTTGAGATCTCTGTCTGCTAAATTTGATTCTAAAGTATCTGCCATAGAAGAAAAGGAGAATGTGCAGAAAATCACCATGTCACAGCTTCACGGGATCTTAACTGCTTTTGAAATGCGACAAGAGGTACCACCAGAAGCCGCATTTGAAGTGTCAGAGGAAGAAGATGAGGTAAATTTTGTCAAGAATCTTGAACGGGGAACTGGACGGTTCAAAGGTAAGCTACCCTTCAAATGTTTTTTATGTGGTAGAGTTGGTCACTATGCTGCTAGATGCCCTCATAACAAAGGAAAGATATCTGAAGAAGATGGTAGAAGCTATTATACCCATATTAAAAGTTCATTCAATGATAGCGAAGATATTAGAAGTCTCATGGCACATGAAAAGAAGAATGCTTCATCCAATAATAGCGAAGATATTAAAAGTCTCATGGCACATGAAAAGAAGAATGCAGAAACTGAAGAAGTTGCCAAATTAAAAGAACAATTGGAGACAGAAACCAGGGTAAGGGAGCAATTACAGGATATAGTAAAGGATCAGAGCACAACTATTCAGAGACTTGAATCAAAGATTCTCTCTCTAAAAGAAGATCTTGAAGATCAAGAACACGAAGTGATCAAACTAAAGCGACAAGTGGAAGAAGGAAGAAAAGTTGAAGAAGACCTAAGGAATCAGTATCTGAAAAAGGAAGAACAACATCAAGTTGAGGTAAATATCTTGAAAGGTAAACTAGAAGAAAAGGATAAGCTTTTACGATTTCAAGATAGTACTAAAGTCTTGGATGATATTCTTAATAGCCAAAGGTCTCCTGCTATCAAAACTGGTCTTGGTTTTCATGAATATGTTGAAGGTGAATCTAGCTCACAAGGTGAGGCAAGAAATTCTAAGGAGAAATCTGAAATGCTCAACAAGGAACAACCAAGGAAAGAAATTCCTCAAGGAAGATCCTTTAATCCTAACTATGGACGTGATAGACGATTATCTCCTCCACTGAATAATGTTGAATGTCATGTATGTCATAATCTTGGACATGTTGCAGCCAGATGTAGAAGTAGAATGGTTCAAGACCATTACAAAAGATCATTGCATCCCAGGTATTTCAGAGGATATTGCTTTGCCTGCAATGCATATGGACACAAAGCAATTGATTGTGATAGAAGGAACATGAAATATGTAAGATGTTATACATGCAACAAATATGGACATAAAGCAAGGGAATGCAGGAGCAGATTTCAAAATTCAAAACAAGAGGACCATACATCATCACAGTTCCAGGAATTGAAGAAGACAGAGATAGAAAAGTGTGGCATAACTCAGTCAGCTGACATAACAGACACAGGGGAATCTGAAAGTGATGAATTTCAGTATTCCTTGCATACGCTGATATAATGAAGACAAGTCACGTATATACGCGAGTTACAGGCTGCAAAGTCGCGTATATGAAGAAAGGGCAGCAGAACAGATCCAGGTTCAGTCATGGTTGGCTCAGGCTCAGGGGGAGCAGAACAGACTCAGGAAATGGTTGGCTCACACTCAGGGGGAGCATGTATTTCAAATAATTGTTGGCATTATGGTTAGAAGTTGTTGATGAAACTAAATGATACATCTTGTTGTTTGATCAAAGGAATAGTATTGCAGACTAATGCTTATGGTACAGATCTGAATGGCTGGTCTTAGAACCTGCATCTGCTCAGGGGGAGCATGGATAGATTGGTACACTTTTGCATAAACAAAGGGGGAGCCAAATCAGAAACTTCAGCATGTACTCAGGGAGAGTATGGACAACAGTATGGACAGCGGAAGGTATACCAAAGAAGAAAATATCTTGGTCCGCCCTTTGCCCTTGATGTCAAAGGGGGAGAGTGACTTGGTGTGGTGGTTGCCATCAAGTCCAAAGGGGGAGATTGTTGGCATTATGAGACAAGTGTTGTCCTTGATGGCAAATCACACTGATGACAAATCATAGTGCAGAAGGATAGCAGCAAGGAATTGATGATCAGACTACAAGTATGAAGAGAAAATATATACACGCTGGTTCACTATATACCAAGTCGCGTATACAAGCAGGTTCACTATATACCAAGTTGCATATACGCAGGTTCGCTATATATCAAGTCGCGTGTACATGCAGGTTGGCTTCAGTAAAAGAGCGTGTATGTGGAAAACCTATCTTTGGTCCGTGACGGCTAGTCCTTGGAAGTTGTGACTATGGTTTTGGACCATGGTGTCTCGACGGACGTGTCGATCCCTAGTTTTGAAGTTGATGGTATTGTGTTACTATGGTTTTGGCCCGTGGTATTGTGAAGGGCCTAAGGCTATATAAGTAGAAGATCATTAGGCAAAGGGCATGTATTGTGTGTCTGAAGAAGTGAGAAGATCTGGTATTGCTGTTTATCTGTTCGGGACGCTTGGCAAGGGTCGGATCTGACAGCGAAGGCATAAGTAATTATTTCTAGATCTGCATGCGGGTTGCCTTTGGAGAAAGCGCGTATACACGCGGTTTTGGTACAGTGAAGTAGCGTATGCATAAGAAGATTTGATATTTCAGGTTGCTGTTGATTCTAGTGGTTGTTGTAGAGTTCTGGGCTCTGGTTTGGGTTCTGTGTTCTTGATGACATGGTTTCAGTGATTCAGTATTGGGTTGTTTAATGAATTATGATGCAAGTATAAGTTGATGATTGTATTGCAGTAATGTTTGTTTTGTACTCTTGGATCCAGTCTGAAAATTGATGAAACATGGTCCCTGAAGGAAAGAAGGTTGTAGGGTCAGCACCTACGTACTAGTGAATGGATCGGCTAGTACAAGAGCTGAGGGGGTTCTAGCTCCCTTCCAGAAGTAGTTGGAAAACGAGAGAGGGTTGTAGCCCTCTGCAGGTTTTAGCCTGCGTACTGGTAAAGGACTGCACTAGTACATTGTAAAAGAAGTTTCTTATTAAAGAAGAAAGAGACAAATTGCAGCTGGTGGTTTTCACCCACATTGAGTTTCCACCTTATATCATGGTGTTCATGTGTGTGGCTCTTGTGTGATGTTCTGTTCTATTATACTGCACCTGTTTACTGTTAATATGCTTAATAATGTTCTGATGCATTTACTGAAGATTAAGCTAACTGAATTATAAGATCTCTAGATATACGCTAGTTGCATTAGACACAGTAGCGTGTACACGCGGGTTCACTTAATTGAAGTAGCGTATATGTTTCTGAGTATGAAATTGAAAAGTTTTATCTGATCTGATAATACTGATTCACCCCCCCCCCCCCTCAGTATTATTTCCAACATAAGAATGGTATGAAATTGAAATAATTATTAAATAGTGATTTAACAATTATTCCAAAAAATACAATTAATGGATAATAAATAAATAATGATTTATTTAATTATTCCTATGTGATTTAGTCAAATGTGGCAAGGAATAATTATCAAATAATGATTTGATAATTATTCATACAGAACATTAAATAAATAATGAGTTACTCAATTATTCTCATGGGGTTTTCAATTTTAATCAGAAATAATTTAATAAAAATGGTTTACTAAATTATTTCCCATGTAGAAAGTGATTTTACTATGGTAAAATTTATTCTACATGGTGTATTTCGATCCACCTAGTTAGAAATGGCTAGGTGATCATTTTTTGGTGATAACATTTCTCACCAAAGTCATAATACATCACTCTATGTGTTATTGCATCCAAGACACATCATTAAAACCCACTGCATCAACGATTGGGCCATATTCCAGATGGGACTCCTATGCCAAAAGGTGTTAGGTCTAATTGGGACTTCATATCGTGGAGATCCCTTGAATGTCGGCGGGTCCAGTACCATAAAAAATTTTGGTGCTAGAGGGAGGGCTAGATGATAAGATGAGGCCATGAGGTCTGTTTGAATTTTCTGCACTCATTAACAGCTTGTCCCCAAATCACAACCCCAACATGTTTTTCTAGAACCGCAAATCTAAAAGTGCCGGCCAGAAACATTGATGGCTTGTCTAATCTTAAATTCGATGGCGAGGGTGAAACAACCTTCTTTGAGCACGCCGCCCATTTTCTCAAATTCTTCACAAAACACAATATCCATTGTGAGGATTTTGATTGTAGGTTGTTCATTCTCATGTTCGAAGGGCACATAAGGGGATGGTGTTGCACATTGTCTGTCGCCTCTATACACTCTTTTGAAAATCTTGCCATAGAATGTTACCGTGCCTTTGATAGGTATGATTATAAATATATGCTCAAGAGAATTATGTGATTGCTAAAAGCATCTGATGAATCTCTTGTTGATTTTCACGATCGTTTCGTTCATTTTTGTTTTGATTTTTCTAAAGATGATGTTGATTGGCCTTTATTGAAAGAGAACTAAAAAATGTGTGTTCACATTTTGAAGAATCCGCATGAATATGAATATTTTGAAAGCCTCCAAACATACGTCGGTATTAGAACTTCTAAATATGCGATGGACAAGGTTGATGTACCAAGTGACTCTTTATCTCCTTTAAATCAAACAACTCCTGCATGTTGAGGTAGGAGAACTTGAGATTTCATCCACTGATTTACCATCATCTTCTCCCACCCACATACTCATAATTCCAGCGCAAGTTTGGACTACGAATCTAATTTTTGTGATGAAGTGTTATCTCCTCGCCCTCTATCCTTTGGTTCCTTTGTTCCTATGGATTATGATTTTTTGTGTTCACCCGCTTCGAATGTTTCTTTTGATATTCATGAGGATCAAGTTCTAGATGGAGTTGGTGTAAGTAGAAAACATGCAATATCATTTACGATGGTGTTGATGCCTCGAAAATCGCTGCAACAACATTGGGGGATAACCACCCGGTCCGGACCTTAAAAGCAGCTCCTTTTCCGTTTGGTGTGGTGGCTCCGACTGTTTATCTAGGTCCAGTTACCTTCTCCCTATTGCTATTGGTTTATAATGTATCTTTAACTACCAATAGACAGGGACATCAGATCACTTCTTCTTGCTGATCAGGCAAGAGAATGACCCTTAAGCTGATTTGGGTTCAGCCAGCCACAGCTAAAGTTTTGCCTCTTTGAGGAGAGGACTTAAAAGAATGTAGAATTTACTCTAAATGCAAGCTTATTCTATGATGCAAGCAAAAGAAACTAATCTAAATCCTATCTTAATTAGGCAGATATAGATCTAACCCAACTAAGAGCAAGATAATTAAAGTATTGAGATTTAGATATGTCTTGTTTATAATGAATACCAAGTTAATGAAGTAGTTCAATTAACTGATATTATGGATATCAAAACACATCCTATTGAGACCTCTTAACTGAAATAATAAACCAACAACACTCAGGAAGTAGTTCACATAAATGATATTGATTATCAAATCAGCAAATCCAATAACTAAACAATAATATGTGGAAATAGTTCACAACATATTATCATTCAATAAATCAGTTTTAATAAGGAAGATTTCTGAGTAAATAGTCACTCAGAAATCAGAAATTAATCCATAAGAACAGAGATACATGATAACAACATTGAGACAAACTACCCATATTGACAATAGTGCACAAACATGAATAAAATGACACATTCCTGTTACCATAAAAATGAAACTGATATTTGAAATAGTAGTATTAAAAATACCAATTTATTGCATCCATTTCTATGATCTTGGTCTCCAACAGTCCTTTACATTGCTTGAACTTCTGTCTTTAAAACTAGAGCCACAATAGTGCAAACTCTGCCCCTCATACATAATTCAAGATACAAAGGAAAAATCCTCAATAATCCCCAGATCTGAGATTTTCTCTCCTCTCTCCTACAACTCTAAATTCCTATTACAGTAGTGCTTTTAGAAGTCTAGAATTGCAAAGGAGAGCAGCCCCTTTTACATTCTGCAATCTGTTATTTATAATATTTGTGAAGGAATTTTGGAAAGGAGAGTTTGTTGAAGAGAAATCTGCCAAATATAATTTTACTTGCTCCTAATTCTGATCTTCAATTGCTGGAGCATTCTCATTGCTTGAAATCCTTTTCTCTATATCTTTTCCACTGTTTTCCTGCAAAAGAAATCAAAATAAATTAAAAAGCAATCAAAATATCTTTTCTGGCAATTAAATCAAACCCAATCAAATTTTATTTAAATAAATAATTGAAAACAAAATATAAGCTCTGTATTGATGCTTGGAATGGTTTGATTGGTAAAGGATATCATTGACCAATGGATCTGCAATTAGAAGAGGCTTTAGATAAATGAAATTGAAGAAATAACTCAGAAAAATGATTTTGTTTTCAAAATTCGGAGCCTGATATTCTGCCTGATATTTGGCCCAATAAATGATCAAATCTGTTGGTGAAACCTCCTCCAAAATGTTCTCCTTAATTTTCTCTTTCCAATGAGCCGTCCTGGGCCTCATTTGGCCAAGTATAACTCATCTTATGAGCTTCCAAAGTTGATGAGTCAAATCTGGCATGAATCTGGAAATTCTGTTGCTGGGCTAAAAAATTGTAATTAAAAACTAATCCTAAATTAGTCTCTAATTAATTCTAATTTAATTGCTAATTATAAACTAAACTATTTATTAATTTAACTAACTAATATTTAATTAACTATTTATAAACAAATCTATTTCGATTAAAAACTAATCAATATTAATCTAAATAATAATTAAATTTAAATTAATCAAATTAATTAAATACTACATATTAATTTAAATAATATAATATATATTACATATTATTTTAAATAATATAATACATTACATATTACATATTAATATAAACTAATTAATATTACACATATAAACCAACCATATTACCATATCTAATATATATATATATAATACTATAACTTACCATATTACCATACGTATGAGTCCATGGAACAAGTCGTTTGAACCAACATATAAAACTTGTTTTTATTCGTTTTCACTTTTCGGCAATCAGGGGAATGGATAATGAGGTAAGCGAAATTCCTTGATGTAATATCGGCGTCGAGAAGGCTTATCGGGTATCGGAGCATGGAGGTGTATCGGGGGTTTTCAAATTTTGTCATATGAAAACTCCCGATGCGATATGTGAACTTTTTAATAATCGGCGATCAGGGATATGAAGTGTCGGGGCCTTTTAAAATGTGTCAAGTTAAAACTCCCGATTGCGAAATATGTTTTTATATATATTTTTTTTATATATTAAATTTTAATTTAATTAAATTAATTATATATTAATTTAATTTAATTAAATTAAGATTTAATATCAATTTTTATTTTAGTTTTATTTTATGAGAGTTATTCTATAAACTACAGCCACTCTTAATAAAAGTAAAAAATAAAAATAAACTACAGCCACTTCGAAAATTTTGGGTTTTCGAGATTAATAATTGATTTAGAAATTGGAGTAAACTTCTTTAATCTCGATACTTAATGATTTGGCTGAAAAATGAAAAATGAAAAAAAATGTTAGTAAAATTCTCTACGGGTTAATATTTAAAATGAATGCATTATTAAACTAATTTATCTACAAAACGCAATATTGTACATTTTACGCATTTTTAACCCAGGCTAAATAAATGATGAGACTTCAAAGGAGTGTCATTTTCAAACCAGTTGACCAAATGAGGCGAAACAAGCGTCAATGTGAAGCTTATAAAAAATCGATTCTAACAAGCAATCAAAACAAGAATCCAAAGAAAACTAAAAATTAACGAAAGCGTAGGGCAATTAACTAAAATAAAAATCCAAAAAGGTGTTTAGCCAAAATTTTATGGAAAGGGTCCCCATTATTCGAAGTGGACGCATCAATAATGGGGGGTGTTGTGTTTTTACCACAACAATTGGCGACACACGGGAGAAGAACCAGTTATCTCTTTTTGTTATGAATGAGATTTTCCTAAAATTGAAGTAAAAATAATTAAAGAAGAGAAAATTTGGCGTGAAATGCTTGACTAGGTTCATTAGTCTGACTGAAAGCAAGAATCATCTAATTGTAATTTTTCTTAAAATTCCTCATTCATTAAAATATTTCAAAACTCTACATCAGTCCTTAATTAGTTGTAGAGATAAAGCAAGGGTCACTTTACAGCTTAGCTTTTGAAATATACTCCTTTTTCATAGGTAGAGCCACTGCTGCCAGCAAACATCTATAGTTTCGACAAGGTTACCTTTTAATCATAAATGATTCAGAATCCCATCTTTTCAAGAATTATTGTCCTAGAGATAAATCCATTTATATATGTATTACTTTTTATTTTATTTTTTATTTTTTTATTAAATCTTAAAAGCCATTGTCCTAGTATGGTAGCCAGATAGTTGACAATGCCATTCACTGGTTAAAATTGGACTGAACAAGGTGGCTCATGATGAGACCCCTTGTCTTATAATTTTTTGCAATCATAAGCCATTACCCTAGTTTGTTTAGCAGTATTGGTAATGTCAGCCTATTTCTCCCCTATGATCATGGTAAGCAGGCTCATGATGAGACCTCTTATCTTCTAAGTTTAAATATATTTCAGGATTATCCTCTAGAAAAATAAGACTCTTTGGGACAGGGAGAATCATTGACTCCTTAAGAGTTAAGAATGACAATTTCAGAGTTAAAGGTGCTTTGCTGTAAAGTGTCTTTACTTGGTTTAAAATAACTTTTCTTGACTGATGATAGAACTCTGAAAGATCCTAATAAAATTTTGAAATCTCAAAATGATTACAATTTGATGAAAAAGAAATTTTCAGATTTTATGATACTTTGCCAACTTCTCTTGATTGGTAATCTCTTCCATAAATATGTTTACTTTTATAATAAGAAAATCAAACTTTACAAAGAGTTTTAAGAAAATGCCAATAGGTAACTATTAACAATTTTTCTCCATGAATGTTGACCACAGTTAGGTAATAAATAGGCCTTCCATATAAATAATGACAAAGTCACCAAAATCAAAACTGAAAACCAAAAGAAAAAAAGTCTTATGCTAAAATGAGAAAAGAAATCAGTGAACAAAAATAAAAACAAAGAAATCTCTAAAAATGGAAAGGAAAATCCAAGTCTCGCAAGATAAACTCAAACAAGAATGTTTATACCAATGTCTCCAACAATATGAAGAAAAAGAAAATAAGCATGTAATCATTCCTTCTTATGTTGAGATTTAGAAAAAAATACCTTGCAGAGTTGTGAATGCTTTAGGCTTTTAGATAACAGTGATCGTAAAATTCAGCCACAATGAATAATTTCTGTTTGATATGAGTCTTCTTGTTCCCAATCATCATCTTAATCATTTTCCAAAAGAAAAGGAATGCTTAAAGAAACAGATTAAAGGTTCAGAAACTTCCTGGTGTAGCTGTTTCGATGAAGATTATCGCTGCTTATTGAAATAAAGCCAGAAGAAAAGTATGGACTTTGAAAATATGATCTGGCGGAGGATTGGAAACTTCAAATGGAGAGCTGCAAAACAGAGTTTTATATCAGCATAATTTAAAAACAAAAAATGAAACTAGAGTGATGAAATGGAAATTAATGAAAGTGGGTACATGAATCTTACCATTGGATCATTGCTTTTGATCTTACCTGAAAGGTATCAGTTTCTCCAAAGTGGCTGACTTCTTATTTTAATTAATATTAAAAACATGAAAAAGTCAAACTAACCAAAATCATATAACCCCAAAATCATTATTTATTTTATTTAAACTAAAGCAAGCAGTAAAAATGGAATGCTTAGTGCTCAAGGGAATTGAAATCAAAAGAAATGCATCAGAAATGAAAATGAGAATTTGCAGTAATGACTGTTTCTCAAAATATTATTAGTTTTATATAAACTCCATGATTTTATAAATTGTCCAGAATCAAGACCAATTCTATGATAATAAAATTCAAATATGAAGATAGAGAGGTCTTGAATTCCATTTTTAATTATGGAATTATATATTTAAAACTGAAATGTATGAGAAATCAAAATGGTTTAAATACGCTGCAAATTGGTCATTAACTACTTTCTTACCATAGTGATTACCCAAGCTCGCTTCTAAAATAATATATCGTTGTATCGGATGATTCGCATCACATGTCTCTTCACCATGCTTGAATTTTAATTTGCAAGACTTCACTTTTTTTGCTATGCCATTTATCGATTAAATGTTAATGGCTCAAAGGCATGCATTGGAAGCTATCGCATTGAAGATTGCATTGGCAAATTGCCGATTAAGAACATGCGATGAGAATATGTGCAATGAAATGAAGCGATCACGTAATTAAAGAAATATTATATTAGGGATCGGAAAATATTTACATTGTGCTTCCCGTATCGCAAAACGCACATCGTAGATTCAGAGAAGTGATGTGAGCATTAAAAATGTGATGAATATGATTGCACTATCGGCGATGCCGTGGATGACGTAGCTTAATCGGCAATCGGCAAAGTTTGGGTACCCGATGTAACACAGTATATTTTTTGCGATACCAATATGCGATGAAGAGCGGACCCGATAACTTTTATGATGGAATTTCAATAACATATCGGATCCGAGACATCGGCCATAAATAAAACTGCAAGGGAGCGATTGCGATATCGGCGATGTGATGAATGACATAACTAATCGGTGATCGCGATCGGCAATCTTAAGCGCACGATATAACAATTCTCAATATGCCGATCTGCGATGAAGAATGGACCCGATAATTTTATGATGAAAATTTGATAACATATCGGATCCGAGAGATTGGTCCTTTTAAAGTTATGCTCCTACCATTATTGCGATTAAGCGGACGCGATATTTTATGAATTTGATTTGAATTTCATATCGGGTCCGGAATTATGTGTTTATCACAATATTGATAAAGTCGATTATCGGAGATCGGCGATTCATGTTCATGGAAGTATACTTCACTTGGAAAGCTCCGATATGCGAAATGCAATATGACATATGAGTAAGATAATACATCGGAGGTCTTTGATGAACAATTTGTGATCAAAAGAAATGCTAAGAACTACTTCCGATGAAATCTTATGATGCGAATGGTCTTATGATATTCCTTGAAATTTCAATTGTGTTTTCTAAGTGAATAAAAGCAAAATTAAAAATGCTTAAATTCTAATGCATCACAAATAAAATTTCCCCGAGCTTATTGCAAATTTGAATTGGGTTTGCTGCTTACTTCAAGTTTTGAAAACAAATGAAAACCTACGAATAAAACAAAACACAAATCAAAAATAAAATAAGGAAAATATGAACTAATAATGGATGAGAATAAACTTGTAAATGCGTACCTGAAAAGAATTTGTCTGTAAATTTTACCTTATGAATCTTCAAATTCTTCCTTCAATTTATAAAAATTTTGACTTTGTTCAAAAACATCTCATCATTTATTCTAAATCTAAGTGTGCAATCAGCCTAAATAAAATCAGTTTATTCATGTTCAGGAAATATAAAATTTACCAGAAATAAATATAAAAATAGGCTCCCTTTTTGAGTTGAAACAACAATTTATAATCTCTGCTTATTCTGAATAACTTGAGAAGAATCCGTATTGTTATAGCGAATGTTCAATAATACCTTTAGTAAATGAATATGATGCGTTTTACAGCATCAGATAATAAACTAAAGATTAGAATGAGATTAAGCCATTAATTGTAGAAAAATATCAAAATATATTTAAATGTGTGCACTCGACAAAATCGGAATCCTTAAAATCAGCTTTTGGCAAATTCCGAGGAAGATAATATGAACTTCATATGATTACCGCAAAAGATTAGACTGACTACTAATGATTGAGTCAAAATTAAGCTTATCATAGACAGTCATATATTTCATGGGATAATGAGATCATGAAGCTCTTATATCCTCACCCTTTATCATATAAATTCCAAAAGAAAATCTTAGAAGGAAATCTCGAAATGAAGAAAATGGCTTTGAGGCGGTCGATGCCAAGTGAAACTTTAATTGAATTTAATCAAGACATTATTCAAAATAGGCAGAGCAGAGATATCGCTGTAAGAAATTTCAAAAAGGAAAGCAAGAATTAAAATTTTCTGATAAGGAAAAATGTTTCCAGTGAACATGTATGAGAAGGTTGATTGCTTTGTTTTATTTTTTAAATCTACAGAACTATTGCAAATAAATTAACTACATAAAACAAGCTAACTAAATTAATTCTACTCCTATTCTAACCATATACATGAAAATGACTAGATATAGTCATATTTCCAGTGTAGCCATTTTCTCATTTTAATCGATGCATGTATGTACAGTTCAAATGTTAGTAATAAAAATACAAATCTAATTAAACTAAGAAAATTAAATTTGAAATCAGAATGTACAGTTAGTGTTAGCAAGTTGATTAACATCTCCTTCTCTTGAAATTTGCTTTCCAATTCAATACCAATTGGATCACAAAAATCTGGATGGATTTCTATTAAGGATTGAGAAACATTCAAAAGAGGAGATGACAGGCCGAATTGTCGATATGAGCTTTTAGATTCTTTGACTTGAAAAAATTTGTTAGTGTTATGCACAAATGTTAAATCATTGACAATTTTCCTTGAAGGAAAAATTTCCAAACAATTTTCAAATGAGTCAATGAAAAATGGATGGAAGCCTTTCAAATAAAATGACAATTTATTAATTGAATTGAATTGCTGGTCAGATTGCAAAAATACATTCTCTTGTTGACATTGCCTTTGAAAAGATAGAAGCTCTTGATGAAACATTAGCATTGATTTAAATTGGAATATTAATATTTTTTGATGCTGATGATTATAATATGAAACTTGAATTTCCCGATTGGGCAATGCATCAATTGAGTGTTTGATAGTAAGGTGTTCAATATGCCAGCGAAGAGTGTGAAAATTTTGCAAAATAAAATCAGAAAATAAATCTAAATTTAAACAAAATAACTGAGAAAGAAAACTAAAATGAAATCACTATTTTTACAACTAATGTTACAGCACAATTGGGATTGTTTTGAAATGATTTCATTTTCACAAGGATTGGCCAGAATTATGGAATTTGAAGAATTTTGAATTCCAACTTGTGAATTATAAAACGAATTATGATTATGAGTAGGAATGAGAGTTGGATCATGATATGAATCATAAATTGGAATGTTTTCTTGAATGGTGAAATCATGAAGATAATTCGCTGCTCTAAAATGAGGATTAGTTGGGATAATTCCTAAATTGAAGCGTTCCTCATTTTCAGGTGTTATTTGAATTTTCTCATGAGGATTCTCTTGAGAAGAATAGAAATCAACATCCTCAATGTCAGAGTAATTATCATAAATGACTTCACAATATTCTCTACAATTCCCTTCTATCTTATCCAATATATCAAAACAAGGAAGGACAAGAATTTCATGTTCATTAATGGCAAAAGAATGATCAATTATTGTTTCTTTATCTTGATAAAAATTTAATGGTAATTCATTTAAATCATCCTCTTTAATTTCTGAAATATCATTAATACCAAGAGGAAAAATATTACCATTATTGAAAATATCAGGATAAAGGGAAAAATGTGAACCTGAAACAATGCATTTAAAACTGTCTCTGTTTGAGAACTCTTGTTCGTTATGCTCATTGTAAATTTCAGATTGCAGATCATTCCTTTGCGTGCGTATGCTTTCTTGAAGAACGCTGTTTTTCTTCTCTAATTTTGGCATTTGCTTGTCATGGAGAAATTCGGAAATTTGTACAGCAGTTTGCATTTTGATTGCTGGTTGTACTTGTTGATTTGCGATTTGATTTTCCGTATTTACTTCAGAGTAGCTTTCAGATTTCAATGCGGCTTTTTCTCCAAAATTGCTGTTGTTATCTTCTTGCATTTGAATGGAAATATTTTCCAAGCTTTGTGAAACCGCTTCATCACCATTTATTTGTACATCCACGTTGGGATTTTCATTTATGTTGGAAGGGGATGAAACAAAACTTGAACTAATTTCATATGGATTAGGAATGGGAGGCAGAGAACAAACATATTCAAACCAATCTAATGATTTTTTTTTCCGTAGGTTTATCTTCGTCTTTAAATCTTAAGCAATTCAAATGAAATCGAATGTTAAAATCATTAACAGACTCATTTTCAAACCTTCGTAGATATTCAATTTCTTCACATACCTGTTCATAATTGTAGCGTCAAATTTAGAAATGAAAATTGTAACAAATTGATCCCAGCCGTGAATTGAAGCAACTGGAAGAGTTTTACACCAGCTTCTGGCTTTTGCCGCAAATGTGAGAGTAAAAATTCTGCATAAGATGCCTTCATCAATTCCTTGAAAATCATAATTTGAAACATTTTGAATAAATTGAAATACATGATTAAAAGCAGAAGAATTTCTCTTACCATTGAACTTTACCTGAGACAAGAGTCTTACCACTTCGGGTGGAGTATTGGAGGATGCACTTCCATGGATACAACTCCATATTGGAAGGTCAAGAGGAGCCATTACAATAAATAAAGAATTAAAATTGAAAAGACTCCAACAGACAAAAATCTCAGGCCCTCCTTCTAGCGCCAAAAATGTTGATGCCTCGAAAATCGCTGCAACAACATTGGGGGATAACCACCCGGTTCGGACCTTAAAAGCAGCTCCTTTTCCGTTTGTTGTGGTGGCTCCGACTGTTTATCTAGGTCCAGTTACCTTCTCCCTATTGCTATTGGTTTATAATGTATCTTTAACTACCAATAGACAGGGACATCAGATCACTTCTTCTTGCTGATCAGGCAAGAGAATGACCCTTAAGCTGATTTGGGTTCAGCCAAGCCACAGCTAAAGTTTTGCCTCTTTGAGGAGAGGACTTAAAAGAATGTAGAATTTACTCTAAATGCAAGCTTATTCTATGATGCAAGCAAAAGAAACTAATCTAAATCCTATCTTAATTAGGCAGATATAGATCTAACCCAACTAAGAGCAAGATAATTAAAGTATTGAGATTTAGATATGTCTTGTTTATAATGAATACCAAGTTAATGAAGTAGTTCAATTAACTGATATTATGGATATCAAAACACATCCTATTGAGACCTCTTAACTGAAATAATAAACCAACAACACTCAGGAAGTAGTTCACATAAATGATATTGATTATCAAATCAGCAAATCCAATAACTAAACAATAATATGTGGAAATAATTCACAACATATTATCATTCAATAAATCAGTTTTAATAAGGAAGATTTCTGAGTAAATAGTCACTCAGAAATCAGAAATTAATCCATAAGAACAGAGATACATGATAACAACATTGAGACAAACTACCCATATTGACAATAGTGCACAAACATGAATAAAATGACACATTCCTGTTACCATAAAAATGAAACTGATATTTGAAATAGTAGTATAAAAAATACCAATTTATTGCATCCATTTCTCTGATCTTGGTCTCCAACAGTCCTTTACATTGCTTGAACTTCTGCCTTTAAAACTAGAGCCACAATAGTGCAAACTCTGCCCCTCATATATAATTCAAGCTACAAAGGAAAAATCCTCAATAATCCCCAGATCTGAGATTTTCTCTCCTCTCTCCTACAACTCTAAATTCCTATTACAGTAGTGCTTTTAGAAGTCTAGAATTGCAAAGGAGAGCAGCCCCTTTTACATTCTGCAATATGTTATTTATAATATTTGTGAAGGAATTTTGGAGAGGAGAGTTTGTTGAAGAGAAATCTGCCAAATATAATTTTACTTGCTCCTAATTCTGATCTTCAATTGCTGGAGCATTCTCATTGCTTGAAATCCTTTTCTCCATATCTTTTCCACTGTTTTCCTGCAAAAGAAATCAAAATAAGTTAAAATGCAATCAAAATATCTTTTCTGGCAATTAAATCAAACCCAATCAAATTTTATTTAAATAAATAATTGAAAACAAAATATAAGCTCTGTATTGATGCTTGGAATGGTTTGATTGGTAAAGGATATCATTGACCAATGGATCTGCAATTAGAAGAGGCTTTAGATAAATGAAATTGAAGAAATAACTCAGAAAAATGATTTTGTTTTCAAAATTCGGAGCCTGATCTTCTGCCTGATTTTTGGCCCAATAAATGATCAAATCTGTTGGTGAAACCTCCTCCAAAATGTTTTCCTTGATTTTCTCTTTCCAATGAGCCGTCCTGGGCCTCATTTGGCCAAGTATAACTCATCTTATGAGCTTCCAAAGTTGATGAGTCAAATCTGGCATGAATCTGGAAATTCTGTTGCTGGGCTAAAAAATTGTAATTAAAAACTAATCCTAAATTAGTCTCTAATTAATTCTAATTTAATTGTTAATTATAAACTAAACTATTTATTAATTTAACTAACTAATATTTAATTAACTATTTATAAACAAATCTATTTCGATTAAAAACTAATCAATATTAATCTAAATGATAATTAAATTTAAATTAATCAAATTAATTAAATACTACATATTAATTTAAATAATATAATATATATTACATATTATTTTAAATAATATAATACATTACATATTACATCTTAATATAAACTAATTAATATTACACATATAAACCAACCATATTACCATATCTAATATATATATAAAATACTATAACTTACCATATTACCATACGTATGAGTCCATGGAACAAGTCGTTTGAACCAACATATAAAACTTGTTTTTATTCGTTTTCACTTTTCGGCAATCGGGGGAATGGATAATGAGGTAAGCGAAATTCCCCGATGTAATATCGGCGTCGAGAAGGCTTATCGGGTATCGGAGCATGGAGGTGTATCGGGGGTTTTCAAATTTTGTCATATGAAAACTCCCGATGCGATATGTGAACTTTTTAATAATCGGCGATCGGGGATATGAAGTGTCGGGGCCTTTTAAAATGTGTCAAGTTAAAACTCCCGATGCGATACAAACTCCCGATTGCGAAATATGTTTTTATATATATATTTTTTTATATATTAAATTTTAATTTAATTAAATTAATTATATATTAATTTAATTTAATTAAATTAAGATTTAATATCAATTTTTATTTTAGTTTTATTTTATGAGAGTTATTCTATAAACTACAGCCACTCTTAATAAAAGTAAAAATAAAAATAAACTACAGCCACTTCGAAAATTTTGGGTTTTCGAGATTAATAATTGATTTAGAAATTGGAGTAAACTTCTTTAATCTCGATACTTAATGATTTGGCCGAAAAATGAAAAATGAAAAAATGTTAGTAAAATTCTCTACGGGTTAATATTTAAAATGAATGCATTATTAAACTAATTTATCTACAAAACGCAATATTGTACATTTTACGCATTTTTAACCCAGGCTAAATAAATGATGAGACTTCAAAGGAGTGCCATTTTCAAACCAGTTGACCAAATGAGGCGAAACAAGCGTCAATGTGAAGCTTATAAAAAATCGATTCTAACAAGCAATCAAAACAAGAATCCAAAGAAAACTAAAAATTAACGAAAGCGTAGGGCAATTAACTAAAATAAAATTCCAAAAAGGTGTTTAGCCAAAATTTTATGGAAAGGGTCCCCATTATTCGAAGTGGACGCATCAATAATGGGGGGTGTTGTGTTTTTACCACAACAATTGGCGACACACGGGAGAAGAACCAGTTATCTCTTTTTGTTATGAATGAGATTTTCCTAAAATTGAAGTAAAAATAATTAAAGAAGAGAAAATTTGGCGTGAAATGCTTGACTAGGTTCATTAGTCTGACTGAAAGCAAGAATCATCTAATTGTAATTTTTCTTAAAATTCCTCATTCATTAAAATATTTCAAAACTCTACATCAGTCCTTAATTAGTTGTAGAGATAAAGCAAGGGTCACTTTACAGCTTAGCTTTTGAAATATACTCCTTTGTCATAGGTAGAGCCACTGCTGCCAGCAAACATCTATAGTTTCGACAAGGTTACCTTTTAATCATAAATGATTCAGAATCCCATCTTTTCAAGAATTATTGTCCTAGAGATAAATCCATTTATATATGTATTACTTTTTATTTTATTTTTTATTTTTTTATTAAATCTTAAAAGCCATTGTCCTAGTATGGTAGCCAGATAGTTGACAATGCCATTCACTGGTTAAAATTGGACTGAACAAGCTGGCTCGTGATGAGACCCCTTGTCTTATAATTGTTTGCAATCATAAGCCATTACCCTGGTTTGTTTAGCAGTATTGGTAATGTCAGCCTATTTTCCCCTATGATCATGGTAAGCAGGCTCATGATGAGACCTCTTATCTTCTAAGTTTAAATATATTTCAGGATTATCCTCTAGAAAAATAAAACTCTTTGCGACAGGGAGAATCATTGACTCCTTAAGAGTTAAGAATGACAATTTCAGAGTTAAAAGTGCTTTGCTGTAAAGTGTCTTTACTTGGTTTAAAATAAATTTTCTTGACTGATGATAGAATTCTGAAAGATCCTAATAAAATTTTGAAATCTCAAAATGATTACAATTTGATGAAAAAGAAATTTTCAGATTTTATGATACTTTGCCAACTTCTCTTGATTGGTAATCTCTTCCATAAATATGTTTACTTTTATAATAAGAAAATCAAACTTTACAAAGAGTTTTAAGAAAATGCCAATAGGTAACTATTAACAATTTTTCTCCATGAATGTTGACCACAGTTAGGTAATAAATAGGCCTTCCATATAAATAATGGCAAAGTCACCAAAATCAAAACTGAAAACCAAAAGAAAAAAAGTCTTATGCTAAAATGAGAAAAGAAATCAGTGAACAAAAATAAAAACAAAGAAATCTCTAAAAATGGAAAGGAAAATCCAAGTCTCGCAAGATAAACTCAAACAAGAATTTTTATACCAATGTCTCCAACAATATGAAGAAAACGAAAATAAGCATGTAATCATTCCTTCTTATGTTGAGATTCAGAAAAACATACTTTGCAAAGTTGTGAATGCTTTAGGCTTTTAGATAACAGTGATCGTAAAATTCAGCCACAATGAATAATTTCTGTTTGATATGAGTCTTCTTGTTCCCAATCATCATCTTAATCATTTTCCAAAAGAAAATGAATGCTTAAAGAAACAGATTAAAGGTTCAGAAACTTCCTGGTGTAGCTGTTTCGATGAAGATTATCGCTGCTTATTGAAATAAAGCCAGAAGAAGAGTATGGACTTTGAAAATATGATCTGACGGAGGATTGGAAACTTCAACTGGAGAGCTGCAAAACAAAGTTTTATATCAGCATAATTTAAAAACAAAAAATGAAACTAGATTGATGAAATGGAAATTAATGAAAGTGGGTACATGAATCTTACCATTGGATCATTGCTTTTGATCTTACCTGAAAGGTATCAGTTTCTCCAAAGTGGCTGACTTCTTATTTTAATTAATATTAAAAACATGAAAAAGTCAAACTAACCAAAATCATATAACCCCAAAATCATTATTTATTTTATTTAAACTAAAGCAAGCAGTAAAAATGGAATGCTTAGTGCTCAAGAGAATTGAAATCAAAAGAAATGCATTAGAAATGAAAATGAGAATTTGCAGTAATGACTGTTTCTCAAAATATTATTAGTTTTATATAAACTCCATGATTTTATAAATTGTCCAGAATCAAGACCAATTCTATGATAATAAAATTTAAATATGAAGATAGAGAGGTCTTGAATTCCATTTTTAATTATGGAATTATATATTTAAAACTGAAATGTATGAGAAATCAAAATGGTTTAAATATGCTGCAAATTGGTCATTAACTACTTTCTTACCATAGTGATTACCCAAGCTCGCTTCTAAAATAATATATCGTTGTATCGGATGATTCGCATCACATGTCTCTTCACCATGCTTGAATTTTAATTTGCAAGACTTCACTTTTGTTGCTATGCCATTTATCGATTAAATGTTAATGGCTCAAAGGCATGCATTGGAAGCTATCGCATCAAAGATTGCATTGGCAAATTGCCGATTAAGAACATGCGATGAGAATATGTGCAATGAAATGAAGCGATCACGTTATTAAAGAAATATTATATTAGGGATCGGAAAATATTTACATTGTGCTTCCCGTATCGCAAAACGCACATCGTAGATTCAGAGAAGTGATGTGAGCATAAAAAATGTGATGAATATGATTGCACTATCGGCGATGCCGTGGATGACGTAGCTTAATCGGCAATCGGCAAACTTTGGGTACCCGATGTAACACAGTATATTTTTTGCGATGCCAATATGCGATGAAGAGTGGACCCGATAACGTTTATGATGGAATTTCAATAACATATCGGATCCGAGACATCGACCATAAATAAAACTGCAAGGGAGCGATTGCGATATCGGCGATGTGATGAATGACATAACTAATCGGCGATCGCGATCGGCGATCTTAAGCGCACGATATAACAATTCTCAATATGCCGATCTGCGATGAAGAATGGACCCGATAATTTTATGATGAAAATTTGATAACATATCGGATCCGAGAGATTGGTCCTTTTAAAGTTATGTTCCTACCATTATTGCGATTAAGCGAACGCGATATTATATGAATTTGATTTGAATTTCATATCGGGTCCGGAATTATGTGTTTATCGCAATATTGGTAAAGTCGATTATCGGAGATCGGCGATTCATGTTCATGGAAGTATACTTCACTTGGAAAGCTCCGATATGCGAAATGCAATATGACATATGAGTAAGATAATACATCGGAGGTCTTTGATGAACAATTTGTGATCAAAAGAAATGCTAAGAACTACTTCCGATGAAATCTTATGATGCGAATGGTCTTATGATATTCCTTGAAATTTCAATTGTGTTTTCTAAGTGAATAAAAGCAAAATTAAAAATGCTTAAATTCTAATGCATCACAAATAAAATTTCCCTGAGCCTATTGCAAATTTGAATTGGGTTTGCTGCTTACTTCAAGTTTTGAAAACAAATGAAAACCTGCGAATAAAACAAAACACAAATCAAAAATAAACTAAGGAAAATATGAACTAATAATGGATGAGAATAAACTTGTAAATGCGTACCTGAAAAGAATTTGTCTGTAAATTTTACCTTATGAATCTTCAAATTCTTCCTTCAATTTATAAAAATTTTGACTTTGTTCAAAAACATCTCATCATTTATTCTAAATCTAAGTGTGCAATCAGCCTAAATAAAATCTGTTTATTCATGTTCAGGAAATATAAAATTTACCAGAAATAAATATAAAAATAGGCTCCCTTTTTTAGTTGAAACAACAATTTATAATCTCTGCTTATTCTGAATAACTTGAGAAGAATCCGTATTGTTATAGCGAATGTTCAATAATACCTTTAGTAAATGAATATGATGCGTTTTACAGCATCAGATAATAAACTAAAGATTAGAATGAGATTAAGCCACTAATTGTAGAAAAATATCAAAATAGATTTAAATGTGTGCACTCGACAAAATGGGAATCCTTAAAATCAGCATTTGGAAAATTCTGAGGAAGATAATATGAACTTCATATGATTACCGCAAAAGATTAGACTGACTACTAATGATTGAGTCAGAATTAAGCTTATCATAGACAATCATATCTTTCATGGGATAATGAGATCATGAAGCTCTTATATCCTCACCCTTTATCATATAAATTCCAAAAGAAAATCTTAGAAGGAAATCTCGAAATGAAGAAAATGGCTTTGAGGTGGTCGATGCCAAGTGAAACTTTAATTGAATTTAATCAAGACATTATTCAAAATAGGCAGAGCAGAGATATCGCTGTAAGAAATTTCAAAAAGGAAAGCAAGAATTAAAATTTTCTGATAAGGAAAAATGTTTCCAGTGAACATGTATGAGAAGGTTGATTGCTTTGTTTTATTTTTTAAATCTACAGAACTATTGCAAATAAATTAACTACATAAAACAAGCTAACTAAATTAATTCTACTCCTATTCTAACCATATACATGAAAATGACTAGGTATAGTCATATTTCCAATGTAGCCATTTTCTCATTTTAATCGATGCATGTATGTACAGTTCAAATGTTAGTAATAAAAATACAAATCTAATTAAACTAAGAAAATTAAATTTGAAATCAGAATGTACAGTTAGTGTTAGCAAGTTGATTAACATCTCCTTCTCTTGAAATTTGCTTTCCAATTCAATACCAATTGGATCACAAAAATCTGGATGGATTTCTATTAAGGATTGGGAAACATTCAAAAGAGGAGATGACAGGCCGAATTGTGGATATGAGCTTTTAGATTCTTTGACTTGAAAAAATTTGTTAGTGTTATGCACAAATGTTAAATCATTGACAATTTTCCTTGAAGGAAAATTTCCAAACAATTTTCAAATGAGTCAATGAAAAATGGATGGAAGCCTTTCAAATAAAATGACAATTTATCAATTGAATTGAATTGCTGGCCAGATTGCAAAAATACATTCTCTTGTTGACATTGCCTTTGAAAAGATAGAAGCTCTTGATGAAACATTAGCATTGATTTCAATTGGAATATTAATATCTTTTGATGCTGATGATTATAATATGAAACTTGAATTTCCCGATTGGGCAATGCATCAATTGAGTGTTTGATAGTAAGGTGTTCAATATGCCAACGAAGAGTGTGAAAATTTTGCAAAATAAAATCAGAAAATAAATCTAAATTTAAACAAAATAACTGAGAAAGAAAAACTAAAATGAAATCACTATTTTTACAACTAATGTTACAGCACAATTGGGATTGTTTTGAAATGATTTCATTTTCACAAGGATTGGCCAGAATTATGGAATTTGAAGAATTTTGAATTCCAACTTGTGAATTAGAAAACGAATTATGATTATGAGTATGAATGAGAGTTGGATCATGATATGAATCATAAATTGGAATGTTTTCTTGAATGGTGAAATCATGAAGATAATTCGCTGCTCTAAAATGAGGATTAGTTGGGATAATTCCTAAATTGAAGCGTTCCTCATTTTCAGGTGTTATTTGAATTTTCTCATGAGGATTCTCTTGAGAGGAATAGAAATCAACATCCTCAATGTCAGAGTAATTATCATAAATGACTTCACAATATTCTCTACAATTCCCTTCTATCTTATCCAATATATCAAAACAAGGAGGGACAAGAATTTCATGTTCATTAATGGCAAAAGAATGATCAATTATTGTTTCTTTATCTTGATAAAAATTTAATGGTAATTCATTTAAATCATCCTCTTTAATTTCTGAAATATCATTAATACCAAGAGGAAAAATATTACCATTATTGAAAATATCAGGATAAAGGGAAAAATGTGAACCTGAAACAATGCATTTAAAACTGTCTCTGTTTGAGAACTCTTGTTCGTTATGCTCATTGTAAATTTCAGATTGCAGATCATTCCTTTGCGTGCATATGCTTTCTTGAAGAACGCTGCTTTGCTTCTCTAATTTTGGCATTTGCTTGTCATGGAGAAATTCGGAAATTTGTACAGCAGTTTGCATTTTGATTGCTGGTTGTACTTGTTGATTTGCGATTTGATTTTCCGTATTTACTTCAGAGTAGCTTTCAGATTTCAATGCGGCTTTTTCTCCAAAATTGCTGTTGTTATCTTCTTGCATTTGAATGGAAATATTTTCCAAGCTTTGTGAAACCGCTTCATCACCATTTATTTGTACATCCACGTTGGGATTTTCATTTATGTTGGAAGGGGATGAAACAAAACTTGAAATAATTTCATATGGATTGGGAATGGGAGGCAGAGAACAAACATATTCAAACCAATCTAATGATTTTTTTTCCGTAGGTTTATCTTCGTCTTTAAATCTTAAGCAATTCAAATGAAATCGAATGTTAAAATCATTAACAGACTCATTTTCAAACCTTCGTAGATATTCAATTTCTTCACATACATGTTCATAATTGTAGCCGTCAAATTTAGAAATGAAAATTGTAACAAATTGATCCCAGCTGTGAATTGAAGTAACTGGAAGAGTTTTACACCAGCTTCTGGCTTTTGCCGCAAATGTGAGAGTAAAAATTCTGCATAAGATGCCTTCATCAATTCTTTGAAAATCATAATTTGAAACATTTTGAATAAATTGAAAGACATGATTAAAAGCAGAAGAATTTCTCTTACCATTGAACTTTACCTGAGACAAGAGTCTTACCACTTCGGGTGGAGTATTGGAGGATCCACGTCCATGGATACAACTCCATATTGGAAGGTCAAGAGGAGCCATTACAATAAATAAAGAATTAAAATTGAAAAGACTCCAACAGACAAAAATCTCAGGCCCTCCTTCTAGCGCCAAAAATGTTGATGCCTCGAAAATCGCTGCAACAACATTGGGGGATCACCACCCGGTCCGGACCTTAAAAGCAGCTCCTTTTCCGTTTGGTGTGGTGGCTCCGACTGTTTATCTAGGTCCAGTTACCTTCTCCCTATTGCTATTGGTTTATAATGTATCTTTAACTACCAATAGACAGGGACATCAGATCACTTCTTCTTGCTGATCAGGCAAGAGAATGACCCTTAAGCTGATTTGGGTTCAGCCAAGCCACAGCTAAAGTTTTGCATCTTTGAGGAGAGGACTTAAAAGAATGTAGAATTTACTCTAAATGCAAGCTTATTCTATGATGCAAGCAAAAGAAACTAATCTAAATCCTATCTTAATTAGGCAGATATAGATCTAACCCAACTAAGAGCAAGATAATTAAAGTATTGAGATTTAGATATGTCTTGTTTATAATGAATACCAAGTTAATGAAGTAGTTCAATTAACTGATATTATGGATATCAAAACACATCTTATTGAGACCTCTTAACTGAAATAATAAACCAACAACACTCAGGAAGTAGTTCACATAAATTATATTGATTATCAAATCAGCAAATTCAATAACTAAACAATAATATGTGGAAATAGTTCACAACATATTATCATTCAATAAATCAATTTTAATAAGGAAGATTTCTGAGTAAATAGTCACTCAGAAATCAGAAATTAATCCATAAGAACAGAGATACATGATAACAACATTGAGACAAACTACCCATATTGACAATAGTGCACAAACATGAATAAAATGACACATTCTTGTTACCATAAAAATGAAACTGATATTTGAAATAGTAGTATTAAAAATACCAATTTATTGCATCCATTTCTCTGATCTTGGTCTCCAACAGTCCTTTACATTGCTTGAACTTCTGCCTTTAAAACTAGAGCCACAATAGTGCAAACTCTGCCCCTCATACATAATTCAAGATACAAAGGAAAAATCCTCAATAATCCCCAGATCTGAGATTTTCTCTCCTCTCTCCTACAACTCTAAATTCCTATTACAGTAGTGCTTTTAGAAGTCTAGAATTGCAGAGGAGAGCAGCCCCTTTTACATTCTGCAATCTGTTATTTATAATATTTGTGAAGGAATTTTGGAGAGGAGAGTTTGTTGAAGAGAAATCTGCCAAATATAATTTTACTTGCTCCTAATTCTGATCTTCAATTGCTGGAGCATTCTCATTGCTTGAAATCCTTTTCTCCATATCTTTTCCACTGTTTTCCTTCAAAAGAAATCAAAATAAATTAAAATGCAATCAAAATATCTTTTCTGGCAATTAAATCAAACCCAATCAAATTTTATTTAAATAAATAATTGAAAACAAAATATAAGCTCTGTATTGATGCTTGGAATGGTTTGATTGGTAAAGGATATCATTGACCAATGGATCTGCAATTAGAAGAGGCTTTAGATAAATGAAATTGAAGAAATAACTCAGAAAAATGATTTTGTTTTCAAAATTCGGAGCCTGATCTTCTGCCTGATTTTTTGCCCAATAAATGATCAAATCTGTTGGTGAAACCTCCTCCAAAATGTTCTCCTTGATTTTCTCTTTCCAATGAGCCGTCCTGGGCCTCATTTGGCCAAGTATAACTCATCTTATGAGCTTCCAAAGTTGATGAGTCAAATCTGGCATGAATCTGGAAATTCTGTTGCTGGGGTAAAAAATTGTAATTAAAAACTAATCCTAAATTAGTCTCCAATTAATTCTAATTTAATTGCTAATTATAAACTAAACTATTTATTAATTTAACTAACTAATATTTAATTAATTATTTATAAACAAATCTATTTCGATTAAAAACTAATCAATATTAATCTAAATGATAATTAAATTTAAATTAATCAAATTAATTAAATACTATATATTAATTTAAATAATATAATATATATTACATATTATTTTAAATAATATAATACATTACATATTACATATTAATATAAACTAATTAATATTACACATATAAACCAACCATATTACCATATCTAATATATATATAAAATAGTATAACTTACCATATTACCATACGTATGAGTCCATGGAACAAGTCGTTTGAACCAACATATAAAACTTGTTTTTATTTGTTTTCACTTTTCGGCAATCAGGGGAATGGATAATGAGGTAAGCGAAATTCCCCGATGTAATATCGCCGTCGAGAAGGCTTATCGGGTATCGGAGCATGGAGGTGTATCGAGGGTTTTCAAATTTTGTCATATGAAAACTCCCGATGCGATATGTGAACTTTTTAATAATCGGCGATCGGGGATATGAAGTGTCGGGGCTTTTAAAATGTGTCAAGTTAAAACTCCCAATGCGATACGAACTCCCGATTGCGAAATATGTTTTTACATATATTTTTTTTATATATTAAATTTTAATTTAATTAAATTAATTATATATTAATTTAATTTAATTAAATTAAGATTTAATATCAATTTTTATTTTAGTTTTATTTTATGAGAGTTATTCTATAAACTACAGCCACTCTTAATAAAAGTAAAAATAAAAATAAACTACAGCCACTTCGAAAATTTTGGGTTTTCGAGATTAATAATTGATTTAGAAATTGGAGTAAACTTCTTTAATCTCGATACTTAATGATTTGGCCGAAAAATGAAAAATGAAAAAAAATGTTAGTAAAATTCTCTACGGGTTAATATTTAAAATGAATGCATTATTAAACTAATTTATCTACAAAACGCAATATTGTACATTTTACGCATTTTTAACCCAGGCTAAATAAATGATGAGACTTCAAAGGAGTGCCATTTTCAAACCAATTGACCAAATGAGGCGAAACAAGCGTCAATGTGAAGCTTATAAAAAATCAATTCTAACAAGCAATCAAAACAAGAATCCAAAGAAAACTAAAAATTAACGAAAACGTAGGGCAATTAACTAAAATAAAAATCCAAAAAGGTGTTTAGCCAAAATTTTATGGAAAGGGTCCCCATTATTCGAAGTGGACGCATCAATAATGGGGGGTGTTGTGTTTTTACCACAACAATTGGCGACACACGGGAGAAGAACCAGTTATCTCTTTTTGTTATGAATGAGATTTTCCTAAAATTGAAGTAAAAATAATTAAAGAGGAGAAAATTTTGCGTGAAATGCTTGACTAGGTTCATTAGTCTGACTGAAAGCAAGAATCATCTAATTGTAATTTTTCTTAAAATTCCTCATTCATTAAAATATTTCAAAACTCTACATCAGTCCTTAATTAGTTGTAGAGATAAAGCAAGGGTCACTTTACAGCTTAGCTTTTGAAATATACTCCTTTGTCATAGGTAGAGCCACTGCTGCCAGCAAACATCTATAGTTTCGACAAGGTTACCTTTTAATCATAAATGATTCAGAATCCCATCTTTTCAAGAATTATTGTCCTAGAGATAAATCCATTTATATATGTATTACTTTTTTTTTTTTTTTTTTTTTTTTTTTATTAAATCTTAAAAGCCATTGTCCTAGTATGGTAGCCAGATAGTTGACAATGCCATTCACTGGTTAAAATTGGACTGAACAAGCTGGCTCGTGATGAGACCCCTTGTCTTATAATTGTTTGCAATCATAAGCCATTACCCTGGTTTGTTTAGCAGTATTGGTAATGTCAGCCTATTTCTCCCCTATGATCATGGTAAGCAGGCTCATGATGAGACCTCTTATCTTCTAAGTTTAAATATATTTCAGGATTATCCTCTAGAAAAATAAGACTCTTTGGGACAGGGAGAATCATTGACTCCTTAAGAGTTAAGAATGACAATTTCAGAGTTAAAGGTGCTTTGCTGTAAAGTGTCTTTACTTGGTTTAAAATAACTTTTCTTGACTGATGATAGAACTCTGAAAGATCCTAATAAAATTTTGAAATCTCAAAATGATTACAATTTGATGAAAAAGAAATTTTCAGATTTTATGATACTTTGCCAACTTCTCTTGATTGGTAATCTCTTCCATAAATATGTTTACTTTTATAATAAGAAAATCAAACTTTACAAAGAGTTTTAAGAAAATGCCAATAGGTAACTATTAACAATTTTTCTCCATGAATGTTGACCACAGTTAGGTAATAAATAGGTCTTCCATATAAATAATGGCAAAGTCACCAAAATCAAAACTGAAAACCAAAAGAAAAAAAGTCTTATTCTAAAATGAGAAAAGAAATCAGCGAACAAAAATAAAAACAAAGAAATCTCTAAAAATGGAAAGGAAAATCCAAGTCTCGCAAGATAAACTCAAACAAGAATGTTTATACCAATGTCTCCAACAATATGAAGAAAAAGAAAATAAGCATGTAATCATTCCTTCTTATGTTGAGATTTAGAAAAACATACCTTGCAGAGTTGTGAATGCTTTAGGCTTTTAGATAACAGTGATCGTAAAATTCAGCCACAATGAATAATTTCTGTTTGATATGAGTCTTCTTGTTCCCAATCATCATCTTAATCATTTTCCAAAAGAAAAGGAATGCTTAAAGAAACAGATTAAAGGTTCAGAAACTTCCTGGTGTAGCTGTTTCGATGAAGATTATCGCTGCTTATTGAAATAAAGCCAGAAGAAGAGTATGGACTTTGAAAATATGATCTGGCGGAGGATTGGAAACTTCAAATGGAGAGCTGCAAAACAGAGTTTTATATCAGCATAATTTAAAAAAAAAAATGAAACTAGAGTGATGAAATGGAAATTAATGAAAGTGGGTACATGAATCTTACCATTGGATCATTGCTTTTGATCTTACCTGAAAGGTATCAGTTTCTCCAAAGTGGCTGACTTCTTATTTTAATTAATATTAAAAACATAAAAAAGTCAAACTAACCAAAATCATATAACCCCAAAATCATTATTTATTTTATTTAAACTAAAGCAAGCAGTAAAAATGGAATGCTTAGTGTTCAAGGGAATTGAAATCAAAAGAAATGCATCAGAAATGAAAATGAGAATTTGCAGTAATGACTTTTTCTCAAAATATTATTAGTTTTATATAAACTCCATGATTTTATAAATTGTCTAGAATCAAGACCAATTCTATGATAATAAAATTTAAATATGAAGATAGAGAGGTCTTGAATTCCATTTTTAATTATGGAATTATATATTTAAAACTGAAATGTATGAGAAATCAAAATGGTTTAAATATGCTGCAAATTGGTCATTAACTACTTTCTTACCATAGTGATTACCCAAGCTCGCTTCTAAAATAATATATCGTTGTATCGGATGATTCGCATCACATGTCTCTTCACCATGCTTGAATTTTAATTTGCAAGACTTCACTTTTGTTGCTATGCCATTTATCGATTAAATGTTAATGGCTCAAAGGCATGCATTGGAAGCTATCGCATCGAAGATTGCGTTGGCAAATTGCCGATTAAGAACATGCGATGAGAATATGTGCAATGAAATGAAGCGATCACGTTATTAAAGAAATATTATATTAGGGATCGGAAAATATTTACATTGTGCTTCCCGTATCGCAAAACGCACATCGTAGATTCAGAGAAGTGATGTGAGCATAAAAAATGTGATGAATATGATTGCACTATCGGCGATGCGGTGGATGACGTAGCTTAATCGGCAATCGGAAAACTTTGGGTACCCGATGTAACATAGTATATTTTTTGCGATGCCAATATGCGATGAAGAGCGGACCCGATAACTTTTATGATGGAATTTCAATAACATATCGGATCCGAGACATCGGCCATAAATAAAACTGCAAGGGAGCGATTGCGATATCGGCGATGTGATGAATGACATAACTAATCGGTGATCGCGATCGGCAATCTTAAGCGCACGATATAACAATTCTCAATATGTCGATCTGCGATGAAGAATGGACCCGATAATTTTATGATGAAAATTTGATAACATATCGGATCCGAGAGATTGGTCCTTTTAAAGTTATGTTCCTACCATTATTGCGATTAAGCGGACGCGATATTTTATGAATTTGATTTGAATTTCATATCGGGTCCGGAATTATGTGTTTATCGCAATATTGGTAAAGTCGATTATCGGAGATCGACGATTCATGTTCATGGAAGTATACTTCACTTGGAAAGCTCTGATATGCGAATGCAATATGACATATGAGTAAGATAATACATCGGAGGTCTTTGATGAACAATTTGTGATCAAAAGAAATGCTAAGAACTACTTCCGATGAAATCTTATGATGCGAATGGTCTTATGATATTCCTTGAAATTTCAATTGTGTTTTCTAAGTGAATAAAAGCAAAATTAAAAATGCTTAAATTCTAATGCATCACAAATAAAATTTCCCCGAGCCTATTGTAAATTTGAATTGGGTTTGCTGCTTACTTCAAGTTTTGAAAACAAATGAAAACCTGCGAATAAAACAAAACACAAATCAAAAATAAACTAAGGAAAATATGAACTAATAATGGATGAGAATAAACTTGTAAATGCGTACCTGAAAAGAATTTGTCTGTAAATTTTACCTTATGAATCTTCAAATTCTTCCTTCAATTTATAAAATTTTGACTTTGTTCAAAAACATCTCATCATTTATTCTAAATCTAAGTGTGCAATCAGCCTAAATAAAATCTGTTTATTCATGTTCAGGAAATATAAAATTTACCAGAAATAAATATAAAAATAGGCTCCTTTTTGAGTTGAAACAACAATTTATAATCTCTGCTTATTCTGAATAACTTGAGAAGAATCCGTATTGTTATAGCGAATGTTCAATAATACCTTTAGTAAATGAATATGATGCGTTTTACAGCATCAGATAATAAACTAAAGATTAGAATGAGATTAAGCCACTAATTGTAGAAAAATATCAAAATAGATTTAAATGTGTGCACTCGACAAAATGGGAATCCTTAAAATCAGCTTTTGGCAAATTCCGAGGAAGATAATATGAACTTCATATGATTGTAGGAAATAATACTAAGAGGGGGGGTGAATCAGTATTATCTAATTCTTTTAATCAATCTTCCTTATTTGTTCTTTGAATTATTTTTGTATGTCAATACCATAAAATAATGGGCATGAACAAGGAAAAACAGATAGTCACACCAAAGAACACAAGATGTAAGGTGGAAACCCAATGTGGGTGAAAACCACCTGCTGCAATATGTCTCTATCTTCTTTCAACTTAGAAACTTCTTTTACAATGGTTTTGTACTGGTGCAGTCCTTTACCAGTACGCAGGCTGCAACCTGCAGAGAGCTACAACTCTCTCTCTCTCGTTTTCCAGTCTCTCCTGGAAGGGAGCTACAACCCCCTACTTCTTTTCATAAAGCATCAATTGAACATCAAGTACATGAAAGTTACAGTTCACTATAGTTATCAAATCATCAATAACAGAACTAACCCAAAACACCTTATCAACAGAAAAATTCAATCAACAGAACCTTTTAAGACAGGTACGCAGTTTTCCCTTTTGTGGCCTGCGTCGCTACGCAGTTCACCTTCTGCCGCACTGCGTGCCCACGCATTGTTCCTTGAACTGCGTTGCGTACTGTTACTGCAGGGACGCACCCAAGGATACTATCGCGCCGCGTACTGTTACTGCAGGACGCACCCAAAGACATTATCGCGCCGCGTACTTTTACTATGCGGACGCACCTGAACCTTAGTCGCTCTGCGTACCCATGCAGCTCTTCTTCTTCTGCTCTACGTACCGACGCAGGTATCCTGTTTCTGCACTGCGTCCCGGCGCAGATCTCCTGTTTCTGCACTGCATCCCGGCGCAGATCTCCTGTTTCTGCACTGCGTACCCACGCAGCTCTTCTGTTAAACACCTGCGTCCTTCTGATTAGGGCTGAATAGGCAGTCCACCAGAGTGGCACAGTTGCTCAGATCTGATCATGCGCTCGAGAGATCACCCTTCACAGATTCGCCTTCAACTTCCCTTTCATATAGATCAAGCTTTTTAGATCATAACCCAATATTTCAGATCTAAAGATATTCAATTGCAAAAGATACTTAGCCAAGTGATCTCCTTTGCTTTATATAGGCAAGCTCCTCCTAAAATCATGGAACAATACCACGAGCCGACACCATAATAACCCAAAACCGTCGGCTAAATACCAAGAGTAAAACATAAGAAACCCCACGTGTGCTTTTCTCTGCCTTGAAATGTGTGCACTGGGGGGACGCACCTCCTGAACGGCTGGCCTGCGTATCTAGACGCGGTCCCTGCATGGTGTACCTGCGGGTACGCACCTTATGAACTGATTTCCTGCGTCCTTCTTAATTTTCAACAAATTGAGAGCCTTGCCACGGGAGTTGCCATCAAGTACAACATCTGTAACATATAGCCATATCAGAAACATAATGCCAACAATCTCCCCCTTTGGACTTGATGGCAACCTCACAAACCTCAGCTTCATTCTCCCCCTTTGACATCAAGGGCAAAGGGGTATGCTCCCCCTACGATCATGCTCCCCCTGAAAATGAACCAGATCTGCAGCAAAGAACCATAATCCACCATGAAAAAGATAGAGACATATTGCAGCTACTTCCAAGATCTCCTTCTGCACACCCTCCATAATGCCAACAATGCATTATATGCTCCCCCTGAACCTGTACCATCAATGAGAAGAGGTTCAGCAATAAGATGATGCATCAACAACCCCCAGCTTTTGCCTGAGGTATTCAAAAGTGTCCCTGGGCAATGGTTTGGTGAGAATATCAGCAACTTGTTCCTTAGAAGGAACATACTCCAACTTGACCTTCTGTTCAAGTACTTGTTCCCGGAGAAAATGGTACTTGATTGGTATGTGCTTGGTTTTTGAACGCATAACCGGATTCTTTGAGATGTTGATTGCACTTGTGTTATCACATAAGATGGGGATAGGTGGTGTACAAGTGATTTGAAAATCCTGCAAAGTCTGCATCATCCAAAGGAGTTGAGTGCAACAAGATGCAGCAGCAACATATTCCGCTTCAGCTGTAGACAAGGCAATCGAACTCTATTTCTTGCTGAACCAAGATACCAGTCTGGAACCCATAAAGAACGCACCACCACTTGTGCTTTTCCTGTCATCCACGCTTCCGGCCCAATCTGCATCTGTGTAAGCATGAAGTGTAAGATCTGTATCTCTAGGATACCATAAGCCATAATTTTTTGAGTCCCTTGAAGATATTTGAAAATTCTCTTCACTGCCTGAAGATGAGTCTCCTTGGATTTGCCTGAAATCTTCCAACTATTCCAACTGCATGCATGATGTCCGTCGGGTACCTGTCAAATAAAGTAAACTTCCAATCATAGATCTGTAGGTTGGTTGATGTACTGCTGCAGATTCATCATTTGCACTGAGGCTACATCCTGTGACCATGGGTGTACATACTGGTTTTTCATCTTCCATACCATATTTCTTCAAAATCTGTTTGAGATACTTGGTTTGAGATAAAAAGATTCCTCTTCCTTTTGTTGGATTTGCAAACCAAGGAAATATGTCAGTTCTCCTAACAAAGACATTTCAAATTCTTTCTGCATGACCGAGGCAAAGCTTTGACTCATAGCTTCTTCATTGCTCCCAAAAATAATGTCGTCTACATACACAACAAGTATTAGCAATTTGTCATTTTTCAACTTTTATATAAAGATTGCTATCTGCTGATCCTTTTGAAAACCTTGTTGATGAAGATATTTGTCCAAACGGTAGTACCAAGCCCTTGGAGCTTGTTTAAGACCATAGAGAGCCTTTTTCAATCTGCATACAAGTTTTGGATCATTTCCAAGAATGAACCCATCTGGTTGTTCAATGTATACTTCTTCTTCCAGGTCTCCATTCAGAAAGCTGATTTCACGTCCATTTGAAATACTTTGAAGTTTTGAAAACTTGAGAGAGCAAGGAACATTCGGATGGCCTCAAGTCTTGCAACAGGAGCAAAGGTTTCTTCAAAGTCTATTCCTGCTTGTTGCACATACCCTTTACAAACAAGTCTGGCTTTGTTTCTAATTACTTCTCCATTTTCATTCAATTTGTTTTTGAAGACCCATTTTGTTTCGATAACATTCTTATCCTTTGGTCTAGGAACCAGCTCCCAAGTGTTTGTTCTTTTCGATTTGCTCAAGTTCTTCATCCATTGCTTTCACCCAACATTCATCTTTGCATGCTTCTTTCACATTTTTGGTTCAGTAAGAGGAGAGTAATGCCAAATAGCTTGAAGCTTCTGCGACTGTTCTTCTTGTTTGTACACCTGCTTCTTTCTGCCCCATAATCTGAGATTCTAGATGATTCTTCTGAACATATCTGGATGGAGTCTTTTCTTCTATTCTTGTTTGCTCTTCTGGTTCTTCTTGAGGTTCTTCTTCTTCATTATTCTGTTGTTGGGGGTAGCCTTCATCTTCTTCTTCATGATGTACTTGCCTAGGAATGTATCCCTTCTCATCAACTACTACATCAATGCTGTCAACAATTCTGCCAAGTCTTTTATTGTAGCATTTGTATGCTTTGCTATGTGGAGAGTAACCAAGAAGAATGCCTTCATCTGCTCTAGGTTCAAGTTTGCCAAGCTGCTCATCAGTATTCTTGATATAGCATTTGCTCCCAAAGATTTTGAAGTGCTTTACCGAAGGAGTCTTACCACTCCAGAGCTCATGAGGAGTTTGAGTGCTGTTCACTCGGACATTTGTTTTGTTGAAAATAACAACCGCAGCATGTGCAGCTTCACCCCAGAAAGTTGCAGGAGTTCCTGATTCATTAAGCATAGCACGAGCCATTTGTTGGACTGTTCTGTTCATTCTTTCCACAACTCCATTTTGCTGAGGAGTTCTAGCTGTAGAGAATTCTCTTCTTATCCCATGTTCTTCACAGAAATCGAAAAATTCATTTGAGGTAAACTCCCCACCTCTGTCGGATCTGAGGCACTTAATTTTGTGACCTGATTCATTTTCAACCAAGGCTTTGAAGGATTTGAATTTTTTGAATGCTTCATCTTTGTGCTTCATAAGTCCTAGCCAGACAAACCTGGAGAAATCGTCAATGAATAATATCAAGTATTCTTCTCCTCTAGGTGTTCTTTTCCTGAATGGACCGCATGTATCTGTATGAACTAGCTCAAGAGGCATGCTAGCTGATCCTTCCTTCTCTGGAAAGTTAGTTCTGGTTTGTTTTCCAAACTGACATGATTTGCATATGGTGTTGTCAGGAATTTTGATATGTGGAAGATCACGAACTGCCTGATATTTGCATGCTTTCCTTATTTGTGAAAAGCTTAGATGCCCCAACCTCCGATGCCATAACCAGTGCTCATCATCCTTGCTCAGATAGCATTGTTGTTGTCCTTCTTCAAATATGTACAGATTATTTGGAGTTCTTTTGCCTTTGATCACTGTTTTACCTGTATCAAGATCACGAACAAGACATCCATTTGATCTGAATATAACCTCGGTTCTTTGATCACACATCTGGCTGACACTTAGAAGATTATGCTTCAATCCATCAACATACAAAACATTTCCAGCCTTGACCTTTTCTTTTAACTGAGCAATGCCCTTTCCTTTTATAGTTGCAGGAGTATCATTTCCAAAAGAGACTTTCTTTCCCTTTTCTAGAGCAAATAAGACTCGAGTTTTTCTTTATCACCTGTCATATGCTTCGAACATCCACTGTCAATATACCATAGATTTTCCTGTCCCTCTGCATAAAATGCTATCCCACATCTTTCTGTTTGAGGTTCCTTTATTCTCCATGTTTTGGTGCTTGAGGCTTGTTCCTTTTTCTGCTAAAACCTGCTCCTGCATTCAGAGTCTTCATGACCAAAGTTATTGCAAATAGAACATTCAACTTCATTTTCAAGAACCGAAAAGTTGTTATAGGTCCTTTTTGTAATCCCTGTCATACTTCTTTGTTTTTGAGCTTCCCTAGTCATGATCGTTTTATATGCAACACATTGAGCTGCTTTGTGACCAAAGTTATGGCAAGAAAAACATTGTCCATTGAAGAAACTTCTGTGGTTATTGAATCTACCAGCCAACTGATTGTAATTTCTATTTTCATCTATTCTTAAACCAAATTGAGAAGATTTTACCTGTGGCTGGTTGTAGCTTTTGTTCACCCTTAAGATGGATTGCCCTTGATAGTTTCTGTTTGTAATTCGTTCCTGCTTTACCTGTTGATCTTCATTGTTCTTTTGCTCATTTCTTCTTGCTGCATCAAGATAACTTTTTGAGGTGGAAGCTTGAGAAGTTTCTCCATTATAGCCCAGACCTGTCTTGTTTAGAGGAGACCGCTGCACATTGATAATCTCATCCAAAGTTTTAGATCCTTTGACAAACTTGAGATTAATAGCTTTTGTTTTCTCAATCTCTTTTCTAAGCCCAACAATTTCACCTTCTAATTTTTCAAGATGTTTTTCCTTTTCATCAATTTGAAATTGTAGAGTATCAATGATCATATTCTTTTCTTCTATACATCTCTTGAGTCTAGTAATTTCATCATAAAGGTTATCCACATCTACAGCATCCATATAATCATCATCTTTAAATGCCATTAACAACTTATATTCATTACCTTGTTCATCTTCATCACTGGTTGATAGACCATCACTATCTTTATGAGTGTAGTAGCTTTTCTTGTTTGCGTTATGTTTCTTGTTCCATCTAGCAGGTTCCTTTCCTTTATCCTTATAAGGACATTTTGCAGCATAATGACCTACTCTTCCACAAGCAAAGCATTTAAAAGGTTACTTACCTCTGAACCTTCCAGAACCCCTTTGAAGATTTCTGACAAAATTTGATTCTTCTTCCTCTTCTTCTGGGACGTGGCTTGCTTCATAATAATCTCCTTTGCCTGATGCCTTGAAAGCAGCTTCTCTTCTGTCTGATGGACCTCCCTTTCTCATTTCATAAGCAGTTAGAATTCCATGTAGCTGAGACATAGTAAGAATTCGTAGATTTTCCTTTTCTTCTATTGCAGATACTTTAGATTCAAACTTGGGGGACAATGATCTTAGGACCTTTTCAACCACAATAGCCTCTTTTATTTCTTCACCCAAATTTTTCATACAATTAACAACCTCATCTACCCGAAGAAAATAGTTAGCCACACTTTCATCATTATACATTTTGAGAGTCTCATACTGAATTCTGAGAGTTTGAAGTTTAGCATGCTTTACCTGTTCATCTCCTTCATAGCTCGTGACAATTTTGTCCCATATCTCTTTTGCGGATTTATAGTGCATTACCTTCATGAATTCTGATTGAGATATACATCCTAATAGAGTACTGACTGCTTTCGCATTTGTTTCATACTTCTTTTTCTCGGCTGCATCTGTAGAAGTAGCTGAAGGAAAAGCATAGCTTGTCTCTACAATGTCCCAAACTTCTGTACCAAGAGATTGAAGATAGGCAGTAACTCTTACCTTCCAATAATTGAAGTTTGTCCCATCAAAAACCGGTGGCCTGATTGATGCTTCTCTCTCGTAGTTGCTCATGATGAACGATCTACCTTCAAGCGATCAAGCTTCTCTGAAGGACCCGCTCTGATACCAATTGTAGGAAATAATACTGAGAGGGGGGGTGAATCAGTATTATCTAATTCTTTTAATCAATATTCCTTATTTGTTCTTTGAATTATTTTTGTATGTCAATACCATAAAATAATGGGCATGAACAAGGAAAAACAGATAGTCACACCAAAGAACACAAGATGTAAGGTGGAAACCCAATGTGGGTGAAAGCATCTGCTGCAATATGTCTCTATCTTCTTTCAACTTAGAAACTTCTTTTACAATGGTTTTATACTGGTGCAGTCCTTTACCAGTACGCAGGCTGCAACCTGCAGAGAGCTACAACTCTCTCTCTCTCGTTTTCCAGTCTCTCCTGGAAGGGAGCTACAACCCCCTACTTCTTTTCATAAAGCATCAATTGAACATCAAGTACATGAAAGTTACAGTTCACTACAGTTATCAGATCAGCAATAACAGAACTAACCCAGAACACCTTATCAACAGAAAAATTCAATCAACAGAACTTTTTAAGACAGGTACGCAGTTTTCCCTTTTGTGGCCTGCGTCGCTACGCAGTTCACCTTCTGCTTTCCTGCGTCTACCCGCAGAGATCCTTCTGCCGCACTGCGTGCCCACGCACTGTTCCTTGAACTGCGCTGCGTACTGTTACTGCAGGGACGCACCCAAGGATACTATCGCGCCGCGTACTGTTACTGCAGGGACGCACCCAAAGACATTATCGCGCCGCGTACTTTTACTATGCGGACGCACCTGAACCTTAGTCGCTCTGCGTACCCACGCAGCTCTTCTTCTTCTGCTCTGCGTACCGACGCAGGTATCCTGTTTCTGCACTGCGTCCCGACGCAGATCTCCTGTTTCTGCACTGCGTCCCGGCGCAGATCTCCTGTTTCTGCACTGCGTACCCACGCAGCTCTTCTGTTAAACACCTGCATCCTTTTGATTAGGGCTGAATAGGCAGTCCACCAGAGTGGCACAGTTGCTCAGATCTGATCATGCGCTCGAGAGATCACCCTTCACAGATTTGCCTTTAACTTCCCTTTCATATAGATCAAGCTTTTTAGACCATAACCCAATATTTTAGATCTAAAGATATTCAATTGCAAAAGATACTTAGCCAAGTGATCTCCTTTGCTTTATATAGGCAAGCTCCTCCTAAAATCATGGAACAATACCACGAGCCGACACCATAATAACCCAAAACCGTCGTCTAAATACCAAGAGTAAAACATAAGAAACCCCATGTGTGCTTTTCTCTACCTTGAAATGTGTGCACTGGGGGGACGCACCTCCTGAACGGCTGGCCTGCGTATCTGGACGCGGTCCCTGCATGGTGTACCTGCGGGTACGCACCTTATGAACTGATTTCCTGCGTCCTTCTTAATTTTCAACAAATTGAGAGCCTTGCCACGGGAGTTGCTATCAAGTACAACATCTGTAACATATAGCCATATAGAAACATAATGCCAACAATGATTACCGCAAAAGATTAGACTGACTACTAATGATTGAGTCAGAATTAAGCTTATCATAGACAGTCATATATTTCATGGGATAATGAGATCATGAAGCTCTTATATCCTCACCCTTTATCATATAAATTCCAAAAGAAAATCTTAGAAGGAAATCTCGAAATGAAGAAAATGGCTTTGAGGCGGTCGATGCCAAGTGAAACTTTAATTGAATTTAATCAAGACATTATTCAAAATAGGCAGAGCAGAGATATCGCTGTAAGAAATTTCAAAAAGGAAAGCAAGAATTAAAATTTTCTGATAAGGAAAAATGTTTCCAGTGAACATATATGAGAAGGTTGATTGCTTTGTTTTATTTTTTAAATCTACAGAACTATTGCAAATAAAATAACTACATAAAACAAGCTAACTAAATTAATTCTACTCCTATTCTAACCATATACATGAAAATGACTAGGTATAGTCATATTTCCAGTGTAGCCATTTTCTCATTTTAATCGATGCATGTATGTACAGTTCAAATGTTAGTAATAAAAATACAAATCTAATTAAACTAAGAAAATTAAATTTGAAATCAGAATGTACAGTTAGTGTTAGCAAGTTGATTAACATCTCCTTCTCTTGAAATTTGCTTTCGAATTCAATACCAATTGGATCACAAAAATCTGGATGGATTTCTATTAAGGATTGGGAAACATTCAAAAGAGGAGATGACAGGCCGAATTGTGGATATGAGCTTTTAGATTCTTTGACTTGAAAAAATTTGTTAGTGTTATGCACAAATGTTAAATCATTGACAATTTTCCTTGAAGGAAAAATTTCCAAACAATTTTCAAATGAGTCAATGAAAAATGGATGGAAGCCTTTCAAATAAAATGACAATTTATTAATTGAATTGAATTGCTGGCCAGATTGCAAAAATACATTCTCTTGTTGACATTGCCTTTGAAAAGATAGAAGCTCTTGATGAAACATTAGCATTGATTTAAATTGGAATATTAATATCTTTGGATGCTGATGATTATAATATCAAACTTGAATTTCCCGATTGGGCAATGCATCAATTGAGTGTTTGATAGTAAGGTGTTCAATATGCCAGCGAACAGTGTGAAAATTTTGCAAAATAAAATCAGAAAATAAATATAAATTTAAACAAAATAACTGAGAAAAGAAAAACTAAAATGAAATCACTATTTTTACAACTAATGTTACAGCACAATTGGGATTGTTTTGAAATGATTTCATTTTCACAAGGATTGGCCAGAATTATGGAATTTGAAGAATTTTGAATTCCAACTTGTGAATTAGAAAACGAATTATGATTATGAGTAGGAATGAGAGTTGGATCATGATATGAATCATAAATTGGAATGTTTTCTTGAATGGTGAAATCATGAAGATAATTCGCTGCTCTAAAATGAGGATTAGTTGGGATAATTCCTAAATTGAAGCGTTCCTCATTTTCAGGTGTTATTTGAATTTTCTCATGAGGATTCTCTTGAGAAGAATAGAAATCAACATCCTCAATGTCAGAGTAATTATCATAAATGACTTCACAATATTCTCTACATTTCCCTTCTATCTTATCCAATATATCAAAACAAGGAGGGACAAGAATTTCATGTTCATTAATGGCGAAAGAATGATCAAGTATTGTTTCTTTATCTTGATAAAAATTTAATGGTAATTCATTTAAATCATCCTCTTTAATTTCTGAAATATCATTAATACCAAGAGGAAAAATATTACCATTATTGAAAATATCAGGATAAATGGAAAAATGTGAACCTGAAACAATGCATTTAAAACTGTCTCTGTTTGAGAACTCTTGTTCGTTATGCTCATTGTAAATTTCAGATTGCAGATCATTCATTTGCATGCGTATGCTTTCTTGAAGAACGCTGCTTTGCTTCTCTAATTTTGGCATTTGCTTGTCATGGAGAAATTCGGAAATTTGTACAGCAGTTTGCATTTTGATTGCTGATTGTACTTGTTGATTTGCGATTTGATTTTCCGTATTTACTTCAGAATAGCTTTCAGATTTCAATGCGGCTTTTTCTCCAAAATTGTTGTTGTTATCTTCTTGCATTTGAATGGAAATATTTTCCAAGCTTTGTGAAACCGCTTCATCACCATTTATTTGTACATCCACGTTGGGATTTTCATTTATGTTGGAAGGGGATGAAACAAAACTTGAACTAATTTCATATGGATTGGGAATGGGAGGCAGAGAACAAACATATTCAAACCAATCTAATGATTTTTTTTCCGTAGGTTTATCTTCGTCTTTAAATCTTAAGCAATTCAAATGAAATCGAATGTTAAAATCATTAACAGACTCATTTTCAAACCTTCGTAGATATTCAATTTCTTCACATACCTGTTCATAATTGTAGCCGTCAAATTTAGAAATGAAAATTGTAACAAATTGATCCCAGCTGTGAATTGAAGCAACTGGAAGAGTTTTACACCAGCTTCTGGCTTTTGCCGCAAATGTGAGAGTAAAAATTCTGCATAAGATGCCTTCATCAATTCCTTGAAAATCATAATTTGAAACATTTTGAATAAATTGAAAGACGTGATTAAAAGCATAAGAATTTCTCTTACCATTGAACTTTACCTGAGACAAGAGTCTTACCACTTCGGGTGGAGTATTGGAGGATGCACGTCCATGGATACAACTCCATATTGGAAGGTCAAGAGGAGCCATTACAATAAATAAAGAATTAAAATTGAAAAGACTCCAACAGACAAAAATCTCAGGCCCTCCTTCTAGCGCCAAAAATGTTGATGCCTCGAAAATCGCTGCAACAACATTGGGGGATAACCACCCGGTCCGGACCTTAAAAGCAGCTCCTTTTCCGTTTGGTGTGGTGGCTCCGACTGTTTATCTAGGTCCAGTTACCTTCTCCCTATTGCTATTGGTTTATAATGTATCTTTAACTACCAATAGACAGGGACATCAGATCATTTCTTCTTGCTGATCAGGCAAGAGAATGACCCTTAAGCTGATTTGGGTTCAGCCAAGCCACAGTTAAAGTTTTGCCTCTTTGAGGAGAGGACTTAAAAGAATGTAGAATTTACTCTAAATGCAAGCTTATTCTATGATGCAAGCAAAAGAAACTAATCTAAATCCTATCTTAATTAGGCAGATATAGATCTAACCCAACTAAGAGCAAGATAATTAAAGTATTGAGATTTAGATATGTCTTGTTTATAATGAATACCAAGTTAATGAAGTAGTTCAATTAACTGATATTATGGATATCAAAACACATCCTATTGAGACCTCTTAACTGAAATAATAAACCAACAACACTCAGGAAGTAGTTCACATAAATGATATTGATTATCAAATCAGCAAATCCAATAACTAAACAATAATATGTGGAAATAGTTCACAACATATTATCATTCAATAAATCAGTTTTAATAAGGAAGATTTCTGAGTAAATAGTCACTCAGAAATCAGAAATTAATCCATAAGAATAGAGATACATGATAACAACATTGAGACAAACTACCCATATTGACAATAGTGCACAAACATGAATAAAATGACACATTCCGGTTACCATAAAAATGAAACTGATATTTGAAATAGTAGTATTAAAAATACCAATTTATTGCATCCATTTCTCTGATCTTGGTCTCCAACAGTCCTTTACATTGCTTGAACTTCTGCCTTTAAAACTAGAGCCACAATAGTGCAAACTTTGCCCCTCATACATAATTCAAGATACAAAGGAAAAATCCTCAATAATCCCCAGATCTGAGATTTTCTCTCCTCTCTCCTACAACTCTAAATTCCTATTACAGTAGTGCTTTTAGAAGTCTAGAATTGCAAAGGAGAGCAGCCCCTTTTACATTCTGCAATCTGTTATTTATAATATTTGTGAAGGAATTTTGGAGAGGAGAGTTTGTTGAAGAGAAATCTGCCAAATATAATTTTACTTTCTCCTAATTCTGATCTTCAATTGCTGGAGCATTCTCATTGCTTGAAATCCTTTTCTCCATATCTTTTCCACTGTTTTCCTGCAAAAGAAATCAAAATAAATTAAAATGCAATCAAAATATCTTTTCTGGCAATTAAATCAAACCCAATCAAATTTTATTTAAATAAATAATTGAAAACAAAATATAAGCTCTGTATTGATGCTTGGAATGGTTTGATTGGTAAAGGATATCATTGACCAATGGATCTGCAATTAGAAGAGGCTTTAGATAAATGAAATTGAAGAAATAACTCAGAAAATTGATTTTGTTTTCAAAATTCGGAGCCTGATCTTCTGCCTGATTTTTGACCCAATAAATGATCAAATCTGTTGGTGAAACCTCCTCCAAAATGTTCTCCTTGATTTTCTCTTTCCAATGAGCCGTCCTGGCCTCATTTGGCCAAGTATAACTCATCTTATGAGCTTCCAAAGTTGATGAGTCAAATCTGGCATGAATCTGGAAATTCTGTTGCTGGGCTAAAAAATTGTAATTAAAAACTAATCCTAAATTAGTCTCTAATTAATTCTAATTTAATTGCTAATTATAAACTAAACTATTTATTAATTTAACTAACTAATATTTAATTAACTATTTATAAACAAATCTATTTCGATTAAAAACTAATCAATATTAATCTAAATGATAATTAAATTTAAATTAATCAAATTAATTAAATACTACATATTAATTTAAATAATATAATATATATTACATATTATTTTAAATAATATAATACATTACATATTACATATTAATATAAACTAATTAATATTACACATATAAACCAACCATATTACCATATCTAATATATATATAAAATACTATAACTTACCATATTACCATACGTATGAGTCCATGGAACAAGTCGTTTGAACCAACATATAAAACTTGTTGTTATTCGTTTTCACTTTTCGGCAATCGGGGGAATGGATAATGAGGTAAGCGAAATTCCCCGATGTAATGTCGGCGTCGAGAAGGCTTATCGGGTATCGGAGCATGGAGGTGTATCGGGTGTTTTCAAATTTTGTCATATGAAAACTCCCGATGCGATATGTGAACTTTTTAATAATCGGCGATCGGGATATGAAGTGTCGGGGCCTTTTAAAATGTGTCAAGTTAAAACTCCCATGCGATACAAACTCCCGATTGCGAAATATGTTTTTATATATATTTTTTTTATATATTAAATTTTAATTTAATTAAATTAATTATATATTAATTTAATTTAATTAAATTAAGATTTAATATCAATTTTTATTTTAGTTTTATTTTATGAGAGTTATTCTATAAACTACAGCCACTCTAATAAAAGTAAAAATAAAAATAAACTACAGCCACTTCGAAAATTTTGGGTTTTCAAGATTAATAATTGATTTAGAAATTGGAGTAAACTTCTTTAATCTCGATACTTAATAATTTGGCCGAAAAATGAAAAATGAAAAAAAATGTTAGTAAAATTCTCTACGGGTTAATATTTAAAATGAATGCATTATTAAACTAATTTATCTACAAAACGCAATATTGTACTTTTTACGCATTTTTAACCCAGGCTAAATAAATGATGAGACTTCAAAGGAGTGCCATTTTCAAACCAGTTGACCAAATGAGGCGAAACAAGCGTCAATGTGAAGCTTATAAAAAATCGATTCTAACAAGCAATCAAAACAAGAATCCAAAGAAAACTAAAAATTAACGAAAGCGTAGGGCAATTAACTAAAATAAAAATCCAAAAAGGTGTTTAGCCAAAATTTTATGGAAAGGGTCCCCATTATTCGAAGTGGACGCATCAATAATGGGGGGTGTTGTGTTTTTACCACAACAGATGGCTATGTGTGGGAGTCCATATTTGAACAAGAATCTGTGATGAAGGATGATTCTTTTCCTTCCACACCTCTCCCTTATTATCCAAACATTTTCTGTGATTCTATCATTCCCATTGAATTTTGCGAAGAATTGCCTTTTAATGATATTATTACTTCTGATTCCAGTCTTACATCCAAATGTGAAGAGGAAATATCTTCTATTTTTGATATCCCCAATCTATCATCTCATCATTATGACATAATAAAGGGTGAAATTTCTTATTTTCAATCTTTCCCTCTTTATGATTCATTAGATCATGAGGATGTTTCTGATCTTGAAATTTATGATCGTGGTTGTTGTGATATTTTCACCCATTCATCTAATCACGACTTTGTTTTTTCTACTCTTGAATTTTCTAAGCCACGGATGTTTGATGATCTATCTTCTAATGATTTGGAACTTCCGCAAGTTGTTGAGGAGCTTTAGCCTGAGTTGATGGTTATGTCAGGTTATCATAGTCTTGAGGCCATTTCCAATTTCAATTGAGAATAGTGATGTAGCTTTCAAGGCTCCTCATCACTCCTCCACACAAATTGAAATTAATTTTGTTTCATAATATTTCCATCCTCCATTAGTTTTTCACCATCCCATCACTCAATCATTGGAGTAATACCTAGAGAGCACTATTGCAAAATGCAAGTTTTCTTCTTTCTTCATTTTCACCTAGTTCTATAGTTCGAAGGTTTTTTCTTTCATGACTTTGAGTCCCAATGTATCTGAACACCATAGTGCATCCACAAAATTCTTTGCATGCACTCTTCTTTCCTAATTTTCTACATACATTTTCAAACTTTGAATGTCAGGTGTGTATTGCCTTATCTCTTTTGTCTACTGTTATTATTGAATATGTTTCTTGACATGAAGTCCCTCGCCCTATAGGTGAGTTGATGCATCGGCGGTTACACTGGAAATTTCATTTCACATAGGTCTAGACTATTCTTGGTTAGTTTAGGAGTAAGAGTAGTTTGCTTATTTTCATCGTTTTGTTTCTAGATTTACTTTTTGTCTTTCTCCTTTTTCTGGCTTTTCATTTCTTTCAGTCCTAGGATAGCTTCCACATGATACCATGTTTGATTTCCGAAGAAATAATGGTGAAGTTCACAAGGAAGTTGTGCTACTATTAATGCTTGGTTATCTGTGTATTCCCTCTCTTTGTGTGAATCTTGGATCTTTTAGTCGATGATACTCTAATGTAAAATACGTCCTTTTTCAAAGAAAACCATAGTAAAATCATGATGGTTGAATCTATAACTAATACCGCCTACTCTAATCAGTATTTTATTTCGGTTCCTTGTCAGCTAAGTCGAATAGAGTAAGGAGGGGAGGGAAACCTTAACAAGTGCATTAGAGGTATATATAAATATCCTTATTTGAAGGGATAACCTCTTCTTTTCTCATTAAGTCAAGATCCCTCTTCTGCCTCACTAAATCAATAAGTGCCTATGCACAATTTGATGAACAAAAATGAAAAAAATAAAATAAAGGTGAAATAAGAGAAAGGATTCTTGCTTATAGAGGTGAAGCAAGCAACTCTGTCGGGGTACTATCTAGGCTCATAGGCAGTGGAGCAATGTTTGTCTTCCTGAAGTGACTCTTTTTGGGTACTATCCTAGGCCTATTGGAAGCAGAGAAACATCAAAGATGAAAACTGAGACTTTGAAAATTCTTTTCACTTGTGTATCTATATACTCCTCATCCCCAATCGAAACAACTTAGTTTGAATTAGATTGGTTAAGTGTGTTCTCGATAAAGAGAATGGTAGGGACTATATATTTAACGCAAGCTAAGTGAAGAAGCTATGTTAATCAATGAAATAAAAAATACTTACTAAAGAGTTAGAATTGTTTTGCATGAGACAAGACTCATACAAAGAGTTGGAGTTATACTAGTGTGTCGTTAAAGGTTTTAGCTGCTACAACCACCCTCCAAAATTTTTCCTATTCTTTGATTTTGGAGCCTTCACTTATGTCCACATGAGCTTATCTTTTGTTGTCGTCAAGTATTCATGATTTGATCAAGACTTATCCTTTTATGTTGTTCTTGTGTTTTCTTGTTTTGATATTGATCTGATCTTTTGAGTCGCAAGCTAGCCTTCTGACTTGACCTTGCAGTAGTCCTCGGATTGCCTCCAGAAATTGGGAAATCTTAGTAGGCAAGCCAACCTTGATGATGCAAATTGTGCAATATAGAATGGAAGCTCAACCTTAAGCTTGAGAATTGTGCAGTCATGGATGGCATCTCAACATTAAAATCAACAACTACACAATCCATCCCTTGTGCTCACAAAGTATGCAATGCACTGAGTCGAGAAGTTGTCCAGTGCACAGAAATTGCGCAATCTTCTTTGGTAGTGTGCATGGATAGTTTCTTGAAAAAAAAAAAGAAAGAAGAAATTGAGAAAGAAATCCCTAGAAAATCGGGATTCATTATTAGTTTCCCGAAGGTGGCACAATCACTTTTTTTAGAAATTTCCACCAAGTATCCCTTTTCCTTGATTTTAGGCATGCACCTCATAAACCCTAATCTGCCCAAATATATTTAATTTACGCCTCTAGAGCTCATTTGTAAATTAGATATTGGAGCTCTAGCATTCCCAAGGAGATTAAGGAGCCTTCGGTGGAGTTTGTGTCACTTTTTCGAGTGAGTTTTTCTTTTGTCATCTTTTACTGCTTTTTCTATCGCTTTTTGTCATTTTTCTTTTGTGAGTGTTTTTTTGCTTGTTTCTCTTCATGGTTGTTGGTGTTTTAATTTATATTATCTTTTATAAGTGTTGATTCAGTTTGTAATTCACCTTTCATAAGTGTCACATCAGTTTTCTTGTTTTTGCACACCAGTGATCATCGTTTCGACAACTCTCCTTGCAAATTTATTTTTCCTTCCGTTTGTTGAGTTTTTGCACTTGCTTCAAGTTGATATATCCATAATTATTCATATATTCACTTTAAATTTCATTATCACTTAGATTTTGTTGTTTCCTACACCTTTAGCGTGCATATTTTCACTTCACTTGGCCATGCACTACCTTTGCCCAGTTGAGCATTGGGCAAGTCCAAGGCTCAAGCTGAGAGCTTGGCCTCTGAGACTACACAATGCACAATATATATTGACCTAACCATGCATTATGCAGTCCCAGAGCTCAGTACTTCCACCTTGACCACTGAGATTGTGCAATGCGCAGTCTCTCCCTATCACTTCCCAGGTTGAATTGTGCATTGCACAGTTTCAAGCCTTGCGATGCATCGTTGGCTACTGGGACTATGTAATGCATAGTTCCCTTAGCTAGTCTCCCTCCCTTGATCATGGAAATTTCTCAATATATCTCATCAGTTCAATGGTTTTCTGCTTGATATTGCTTTGAAAGTAGATTTGCAAAAGTTGATTTATTCTTGCCATGAGTTCCTTTTCCCTCCCATAAGTATCATAGTTATTGATCGCTTCTCTCCAGCAGTCACTGTTATCATGGAACCCAAGAGAGTTGTTTCAAAAGATACCAAAAAAAGAAGTACCAGGGAAGCAGTTGAGAGCATGTTAGTAAACTTGATAGTATATTCAGATACTCAACTGTTTGTGGAAAAGGAATCATATCTCATATTATAAAAAGTGTACGAATTTTTTTAGCAAAGAGATTCCAAGCATATCTAGAGGACCCACATGTATACATTAATGTCCAGAAATTTGGGCTACACAGGGTTGCATGCAGATATCCAACCTTCCCATCTGCAGATGTTATCAAAAGGATTTTTTCACATATTGATGTGAAAACTATGACTTTGAACAATGTCATCAAACATAATCTTGCTACCTTTCTGGTAGCAGATTATCATCTTATGTACCATTTTACCGCACCAAAAACACTCATGGACTCATGTGTCTATTCCACCAATAGATATGTGGGCACAAAAGACATTATTAAAAGCTGAGGGAATGAGCCATCAAATTTTCGGCAAACATCCAGCAACACATATAAGACAAAGTCTCTCAGGAGGGCCTATCATTTGTTGATCATCCTAGCTTGCAAAATATATAGCTAGCAGAGTGTGAAGACTGTTCTTGGAGGGTGGGAAATATTATTGAACTAGGTTTTGAATGAGGGGAAGACATTCAACTAGTTATAATTAACTAGTTATAATTATTGGCTCAATAGTTAAGTATCCATGTAGCGAATTCCCTGAATCCTCCCAAGGGTGGTTAAGTGATATTTTACATGTTTGCGTATCTACTAGATGCAATCTGTGCACATAATGCATTCCTGACATGAACTGGAACTGGACACCTCGAGAACCTACCATTCACATCCACTGCAGATTTATCTTGGATTGTAGCCACATAGGAATTATGGAGAAGCTAACAGACCACTTCCTCATTCTGCTATAGAAGTTGGTCATTAAAGAAGAACCACCTTGCATGCCACGTGGGTTAATGGAACCTTCCTTAGATTGTTTGGCGGTAAGAAGTTGTCCCATATTTTTCCAAGGCATGCCACTGACAAGCATGTCATGCAAGAGGTTTCATATCATCTCTCCACAGGGTTTTCAGTAGCTTTGCACAGGAAGAAGAAAGCACCTTGGCCAACTCTTCCTATGCAAATTGGATTGTACAAGATCAAGAACCTAAAAGTTGTAGATACGGAAGGAAAGGCAATAAAGAAGTTTGCATTTGGTACTCGGGACTTTACTCTGTATGATCCTCATGGTATTTTCAAAGACCACTATGAGAATTCACTTACAGTGGCTCAATAGCACATTTCACTAGCCAGAGGAGGATCCATGGAAGAATTTTTATAATGCCTCCAAGTCTGCGAGTCATTCAGTTTTGCAAGAAATTCACAGGTGACTCCGTAGAAGGAATCAACTCTGGAAGCAGTGCCAACAAAAGGGAGCAACCATGTGCAAGGTAAGGGAAAGAGAAAGGTTGCTTATAGTCCAGGGGGAGAACACAACTGAAAGATGAAATCAGATCCAACTATTATCAAAGTGGATTTAGAAGCATAGGCAAAGAGGAAACAAAGGATGCAAAGAGAAGAATGAAGGAAGAGGGAAGAGCAGAGGAGATTTAAGGAAGAAATGCATAAGAAATAACAAGAAGAGAAGCAGAAGCAAGAAGAAGAAGAGAGGTGAATCACAATAGAATAAGAAACAACGTGGAAACAAGTTGAAGAGAAAGAATAGAACTGACAATGAGTAGAGGAGGAAAGCAGACAGATGTAGGACCAAGAGTTTTCTTAGCAGGTTGAAGAGTTGATATAAATCATAGACATGGAGGAGGAACCAGAGCCACACAATCAAAATGTCAACCTGATGCCAAGAACACAACATGACACCATTTAGTCTCCACCACCTCTATCAGTAGAGTCAGCTCCAGGTGAGGAAGGGGAATTTGTTCCTCTTGATGATGATATGGTTATTGACATGTACAATATATCGTATGATTAACTTTAGAAGAAGATTGTACAAGAGTGTAAGAATAATTTTCCAGATGACCTCACATCTCTTTATTTTATGAGAGAAAGGTTGAATGTAGCCAACACCAGGAAGAATCCCAATGGCATTGCCGAAATCAGCTTGGCCTTCGCAAGTGTAGCAAAGTCGAATATTGAGTTTTTGATGGCCAAGAACAAGGAATTAACAAAGAAATTACAGGCTTCCAGGTAAGACATTGAATAACTTTGTGCACCATCTCATAATGTAGCTTCCGCACAGGTCCATCTAGAGGAAATGAAGGCAACGACACTTGATGAAGTATTGACACTTGGAGAGACCATGCAAAACCTCTATGAGGAGATTTTTACCGTGCATAAGGAAATTGTTCACTTGCATGGCTTGCACCAGTAGTGTAAATATTTTGTCAAAACTCCCAGGAATTTACAAGTTGCCATCATTTCCATGCATGAATGGTCAATGCGATACAAAAGGGCACTACTTGACTTAGGAAAGAAAATGAATCAACAAGAAAATCTGGAGAAAGAAAGAGTGTGAATGTTAATCCAGAATAGAAAAAAACTCACCTCATTCATTGGTAACATTTACACCTCACATGCATGGTTATACAATGGTTTGGATTTCTTGGTGAAGTCCCACAGGATCCCATTAGTTAGATCACTCACTGAAGCCAAACCTAGGAGCCAGGTTAGGCAGGAGATAGAAGAATACCTAGAGTAGCTTAGACAAATTTCCACCAAGGAATATTTGGAGGTGAACCAATAGAACGTGAAGAACTACATCAATGGCCCTATCCAAGTGAGAACAATGTTGCTCATGCTCCATAAGGAAGTTCAAATTGGTTCCAAATTGTACCTGGATGCCATGGAGGCTAGAGTCTTCTTCCATCAAGTGGAAGTTATTGATATTAAGTTTCCCTAAACTCAAGCATGATAATATTTTGTCTTATTAGGCTGTCTAGTTGGCTCCACCCAATTTTGTCTTATGTGGGTATGAGTGTAAATTGTAATATTATTTTATAATTTGTAAGTGGAATTCCAAGTGTCAATATTGGAATGTGAAGAGTCATGATGTAATGTAATGAGTCATTTTGTAAATAAATTGAAGAGTCATGAGGGAAGTCCAAGAGTCACAAAGGGGAGTTGAAGAGTCACCCCCTCTCATTATAAATAGACCCTCATAACTCATGTAAAGGGATTTTGGGAGCCAAGCTTTTTGCTAGGCTTAGGCTTAGAGTCAGGAGTTCAATGGGAGTTTTATGGGAGCCTTGGCTTCTCTGTAGCATTGAGGAAGTATATTTCTTTGGAGGAGCATGCGATGTTTAATTCACATTCCACTATTGGGGCTAGTGGTCCGTCAATGGTGTATGTGTGATTGGAACTTTCCCTTAATAAAAGATAAGAGCCGACACGTTTTCATGCATATGTGATAAATATAGTAGGACTATTCTTGTTATGTTTACAATGTATGTTATTTAACTTACGCTTATTCTTATGAACTATTTTGTTTGCATTGGTATAAATCTTGTTGATGCATGTTGTTGTTTAATTCCATCACTATTAACTTGTGATTTATTTCACATATTAGCTTGTGATGTCATTTATGCTTGTGTGTTCCTTTAAATTTGAGTAATATTACTAGATTTTAAGGGGTTCACTTATTTTCCCTTCCATGTGGAAGAACCTTCATGCATCACACTTTAATTTCCACAAGGTCACACACTTGTTCTCACCAAAGTCATCATACATTACTCTATGTGTATTTGTAGCCAAGGCACATCATTCATTAGGGGATTTTTGAGGTCTAAAATGGGCCTCCTAAGGAAACTATAAATAATAGTGAAAATAATAAAATAATATTAGATGAATAAGATTAGATTACATCATCAAATTTTGGAGGGAAAAAAGGAAAAACTATTTTTTTCAACTCGTATTTTCAACTTATCTCCCTATGGGTTTACTCAAATTTCGAGCAGAAACACTCGTTGGATGCATAATTTGATTCCTCATCCAAGGAGTACCCATGTTTCATACTTTATATGGACCTTGCTACATGAAAACTGAGAAAATTATACATGAAAAACATGATTTCAATCACATTTTTTCATGCATTTCTTATTTTTCGTGTAGCAGGGTCCATCGAAATGTTGGCATTATGATTCAAGTGTTGTCCTTGATGGCAACTCACTCAGAGGTTGGTACAGTTGCTCAGAGGTTGGTACAGGTGATGGCACTTAATCAGAAGACAGATCTTAGTACAGCAGGCCAAGAAAGTTCATACACGCAGGTTCATTAAGCCCAAGTCGCGTGTACACGCAGGTTGGCTTCAGTAAAAGAGCGTGTATGTGAAAACGTACCTTTGGTCCATGGCGGTTAGTCCTTGGAAGTTGTGCCTATGGTTTTGGACCATGGCGTCTCGACGGACGTATTGATCCCTAGTTTTGAAGTTGATGGTATTGTGTTACTATGGTTTTGGACCGTGGTATTGTAAAGGGCCTAAGGCTATATAAGGAGAAGATCATTAGGCAAATGTATGCAAGCAAGGTGCAAGAGTGTGTGAGTGATGAAGATCTGAGGAAGTGTGAGATCCAAGTGCTGGTTATGGGTTGGTGATCTGAACCAAGGTTTCACTCATGTGGAGGATGATGAATGATGGAACGAGATCTCAAGGCTTGGAATGATTATCTTCATATGGTTTGCCTGTGGATAGATCAGATCTACTGACGCATGTTTATTATTATGATCTGGGTATGTTTTGATGTCTGATATAGCTGCAGAGTTATAAGTTAGAATTTGCAGATCTGTACGCGGGTTGGCTTTGGTAAAAGAGCGTATACACGCAGGTTGGGTTCATCCAAGTAGCGTATACAATGTGAAGTATGATATTTGAAGATGAAGTTGGATCTGGTTGTTGTTATGTTGTCTGGTTGTTGTTGACAGGGTTACAGTGATTCAGAATTGGGTGTTTCAGTGATTGATGATGCAGGTTGTTCTACAATGGTGATTGTTTCATGGATCCAGTATGAAAATGTATGAAACGTGGTCCCGGAAGATCGTAGGCCGGCACCTACGTACTGGTAAACATATCAGCCAGTACAAGAGCCAAAGGGGGTTGTAGCTCCCTTCCAGGAGCAGCTGGAAAACGAGTGAAGGTTGTAGCCTTCTGTAGGGTTGGCACCTACGTACTAGTAAATGGATCGGCTAGTACAAGAGCTATGAAGGTTGTAGCCTTCTGTAGGGTTGGTACCTACGTACTTGTAAATGGATCGGCTAGTACAAGAGCTATGAGGGTTGTAGCCCTCTGCAGGTTGCAGCCTGCGTGCTGGTAAATGACTGCACCAGTGCATTGTAAAAGAAGTTTCTTATTAAAGAAGAAAGAGACAAATTGCAGCAGGTGGTTTTCACCCACATTGGGTTTCCACCTTATATCATGGTGTTCATGTGTGTGGCTCTTGTGTGATGTTCTGTTCTGTTATTCTGCACCTGTTTACTGTTAATATGCTTAATAATGATCTGATGCATTTACTGAAGATTAAGCTAACTGAATTATAAGATCTCTGGATATACGCGAGTTTCATTAGACACAGTAGCGTGTACACGCAGGTTCACTTAATTGAAGTAGCGTATATGTTTCTGAGCATGAAATTGAAAAAGTTTGATTGATCTGATAATACTGATTCACCCCCCCTCTCAGTATTATTTCCAACAATTGGTATCAGAGCAGGTCCTTCAGAGAAGCTTGATCGCTTGAAGGAGATTCGTAGAACAATGGGGAAGAAAGCACGTCAGAAGAAGAAGACAGCTCAAAGGAACAATGACAACCTGCCGTTGAGTGGAAGTAAGAATTCAGATCCTGAATCACCTCAGAATGAAGATGGACAAACAAATGAAGTATCAGATCAAACCATAGATCAGCAAGATCTACCTAGCAAAAAGGAAATGCCCTCAAAGAAGAAATCATCAAATTAGAAGATCTGTTGGAATGTGCCTCCAGAACTCGACAAATGCTGCTAGCACTGAATAAAGAGCAAGAAAACGAGATCCTCAAACTAAGGCATCAGTTGGATGAAGGAAGGAAAGCTGAAGAGACCTTGAAGAAGCAATGTCTAGACAAAGAAGAACAACATCAAGTTGAGGTAAATATCTTGAAAAGTAAATTAGAAGAAAAGGATAAACTATTACGATTTCAAGATAGTACTAAGATCTTGGATGATATTCTTAGTAGTCAAAGGTCCCCTGCTATCAAAACTGGTCTTGGTTTTCATGAGTCTATTGAAGGTGAATCTGTTTCACAAAGTAAGACAAGAATCTCTAATGCAAAATCTGAAAGGCTCTACAAGGAGATGAAAGGTCAACCTCATCAACAATCAAGGAAAGAGACTCCTCAAAGAAAATCTTTTACTCCTCCCATGAATAATGTTGAATGTTATGTATGTCATAATCTTGGACATGTTGCAGCCATATGTAGAAGAAGAAGGTTTCAAGACCATCATGCAGAAAGATCATCACATTCAAGGTACTTTAATGGATATTGCTTTTCTTGCAATATATTTGGCCACAAAGCTGCTGATTGCTATAAGAAGAATATGAAACATGTAAGATGCTATGCATGTAACAAGTTTGGACATAAAGCAAGAGATTGCAGGAACAAAGCTCATGATAAGAAGAAATCATCAACATGCTTGAAGATATGGAAGAAGAAGGAAGTTCAGCCAGAAAGATGTGGCACAGCACAGGGTACTCCAGCACAGCACAGACATAACAGACTCAAGGGAGTTGAAGATGTAAAACTTCAGTGTTCTAATTATCATACGCAAGTTTCATGAAGTAAAGCCGCGTATATACGCGAGTTTCACACTGAAAAGTCGCGTATATGTCAGTTTGTGAAAAAGCAGTGGGGACAGACTCAGAAAAGGGGTCTGATATGATCCAGTCCAGTATATGCTCTATTGGTTAACAGTTACAGTCTGCTGAGGATGTTTGGAAATGTTTTGATACTTGTAAGATGCTAGAAGTGTTTAATCCTAACTTGATGATGAGATCTTGATGCTTATTACTGATGTATGCATGATCAGATCTAGCTACAGATGGCACAGGCTCAGGGGGAGCATATACTTCAAATAATGCATTGTTGGCATTATGGTTAGAAGTTGTTGATAAAGTCTATGAAGCTACATCTTGTTGTTTGATTAAAGGAATGGCATTGCAGGCTTATGGTACAGATCATATATGATGAATGATAGTCATGGTCTTGAATGAATTGCTGGTCTTAGAACTTGCATCTACTCAGGGGGAGCATGGATGGATTGATACAACTTGGAGCCCATTCAGAAACTTCAGCATGTATCTCTTTTATGGTATCTCTTTCATGGTGTCAAGGTCATGTAACGGCCTATTTTGGTTTCCCCCATGCCTGGGATGATTGATGCAATACGATTGGTTGTCATATGTAAACTTTTGATGTATCCCCACTTGGTTGGGTATGAGTCAATGTTTGTATATCCTCACTTAGTTGAGAGATGGATGTATGTATGAGTCTTTGGTGATATGAAGGTCTTTTATGGTGTATAAGTCTTTGTTCTTCTTGAAGAACATCTTTTGCAGATCTTACCTACAGTCAAGGCGAGCATGAACAACACAATTCAGCAAGAGCAGGATGGATAGATTGGTACACTTTGGCATACACAAAGGGGGAGCACATTTGGAGATTGCAGCAGGTACTCAGGGGGAGTATGGACAGCAGAAGGTATACCAAAGAAGAGAATATCTTGGTCCGCCCTTTGCCCTTGATGTCAAAGGGGGAGAGTGACTTTGTGTGGTGGTTGCCATCAAGTCCAAAGGGGGAGATTGTTGGCATTATGATTCAAGTGTTGTCCTTGATGGCAACTCACTCAGAGGTTGGTACAGTTGCTCAGAGGTTGGTACAGGTGATGGCACTTAATCAGAAGACAGATCTTAGTACAGCAGGCCAAGAAAGTTCATACACGCAGGTTCATTAAGCCCAAGTCGCGTGTACACGCAGGTTGGCTTCAGTAAAAGAGCGTGTATGTGAAAACGTACCTTTGGTCCATGGCGGTTAGTCCTTGGAAGTTGTGCCTATGGTTTTGGACCATGGCGTCTCGACGGACGTATTGATCCCTAGTTTTGAAGTTGATGGTATTGTGTTACTATGGTTTTGGACCGTGGTATTGTAAAGGGCCTAAGGCTATATAAGGAGAAGATCATTAGGCAAATGTATGCAAGCAAGGTGCAAGAGTGTGTGAGTGATGAAGATCTGAGGAAGTGTGAGATCCAAGTGCTGGTTATGGGTTGGTGATCTGAACCAAGGTTTCACTCATGTGGAGGATGATGAATGATGGAACGAGATCTCAAGGCTTGGAATGATTATCTTCATATGGTTTGCCTGTGGATAGATCAGATCTACTGACGCATGTTTATTATTATGATCTGGGTATGTTTTGATGTCTGATATAGCTGCAGAGTTATAAGTTAGAATTTGCAGATCTGTACGCGGGTTGGCTTTGGTAAAAGAGCGTATACACGCAGGTTGGGTTCATCCAAGTAGCGTATACAATGTGAAGTATGATATTTGAAGATGAAGTTGGATCTGGTTGTTGTTATGTTGTCTGGTTGTTGTTGACAGGGTTACAGTGATTCAGAATTGGGTGTTTCAGTGATTGATGATGCAGGTTGTTCTACAATGGTGATTGTTTCATGGATCCAGTATGAAAATGTATGAAACGTGGTCCCGGGAAGATCGTAGGCCGGCACCTACGTACTGGTAAACATATCAGCCAGTACAAGAGCCAAAGGGGGTTGTAGCTCCCTTCCAGGAGCAGCTGGAAAACGAGTGAAGGTTGTAGCCTTCTGTAGGGTTGGCACCTACGTACTAGTAAATGGATCGGCTAGTACAAGAGCTATGAAGGTTGTAGCCTTCTGTAGGGTTGGTACCTACGTACTTGTAAATGGATCGGCTAGTACAAGAGCTATGAGGGTTGTAGCCCTCTGCAGGTTGCAGCCTGCGTGCTGGTAAATGACTGCACCAGTGCATTGTAAAAGAAGTTTCTTATTAAAGAAGAAAGAGACGAATTGCAGCAGGTGGTTTTCACCCACATTGGGTTTCCACCTTATATCATGGTGTTCATGTGTGTGGCTCTTGTGTGATGTTCTGTTCTGTTATTCTGCACCTGTTTACTGTTAATATGCTTAATAATGATCTGATGCATTTACTGAAGATTAAGCTAACTGAATTATAAGATCTCTGGATATACGCGAGTTTCATTAGACACAGTAGCGTGTACACGCAGGTTCACTTAATTGAAGTAGCGTATATGTTTCTGAGCATGAAATTGAAAAAGTTTGATTGATCTGATAATACTGATTCACCCCCCCTCTCAGTATTATTTCCAACACGAAAGTATGCAACATGGGTACTCTTTGGATGAGGAATTAAATTTTGCATCAAATGAGTACTCCTGCTCAGAATTTGAGTAAAACCTTAGGGAGATAAGTTGAAAATATGAGTTGAAAAAAGTAGTTTTATTATTTTATTATTTTGTAATCTTTTTACTTTTCTACTCTAAAAATAGTGAATCATCCCCCATGGTTGAAATCATCATCTTGAATCCTATTGGTTCTTATAATGTTTATTTTGGTTGTACATTTTTCTTAGGAGGCCCATTTTAGACCTCAAAAGTCCCCTAATGAAAACCCACTACATGGGCAACCGAGTCGTATTCCAAACAGGACTCCTACACAAAATGGTGTGAGGTCTAATTGGGACTTCATATCAGGGAGATCCCATGAATGTTGGCAGGTCCAACACTGTAAATAAAACCCAAGAAGTTTATTTTTGGTGTCACATATGGGAAACTATTAGGATTCATTGTTTCATGTAGAGGTGTTAAGACCAATAAATTTAAAGTCAAATAAATTATTGATATGCCTCCATCGACTACATTAAAACAACTAAGGAGTCTTTAAGGAAAACTATGTGAAAATTCCTAATCCTCTAGGAACCCCTACTCCAGCAAATATGAATATACTTCACCTATTTGATTTTAATTACATTCATCAAGTTATTCTTCTAAATACTGAATAAAATTAATTTTGCAGCCTACACTCCTTTAAATTTGATTTGCATGAAAGAAGTAAACTAAGAAAAGAACAAGATACATAGGACACAATTATTTTTGGACAAAATAGTCCTCGGAAAAACCTAATGTGGGAAAACCGGTGCAACAACGCTGATGTTTTATTATTATGCAAGAGAAAATTATGAATACAAATCTAGGATGCTCAACTAGCAATCCTTTATAGAGGAAATATTGGACAAAATACTGGTGAAATGGTCTCACCCTATCACTAGAGAATTAGTGACTAATCCTCAACTCTGGGAGGCTCTACGTCACATTCTGATGGACTCTGTGTCAAATTGTGTCACCCTGGGTAGCTTCTGTGTCACCCCTCCTAGATATTAAACTGCCTCTTTTTATGGATCTTCTGCTGGCTAAGAATTCGATTTTCTTGCTTGCAATCTCACACCCTGGCTTCCGACACCTGAACTTTGAATTCCCTCTGCAAAAACTCGACTTCCCCTCACTCACAGCATTGCCTCTGCATCAGCACTCCGTAGGCTAGCATCAGCCCTCCTCTGGACGTATTTTTTCTGTTCTCTTCCTTGTATTTTCTAGAAAGTCCTCCTCTTGGATTCTCACTACCCCTCTGTTGCAAGATCTCCCAATCGATTTTCCTTGTGAGAACTTCTCACCTCAGAAAATCGATTTCCTCAATCTCTATGTGTGTTCCTAAATGAACCTAAAGCCTCTTTCTTATACTTTTCCTATTGAGCCTTCAATGGCCAAGATTAACTCTCTAATGAACGACTAATATTAAAAATTGACTTGATCTGCCTTCTAGATCATTCTCACCCATTTTTTGATTAATACCGATTAATAATTTTTCTAAGTTTAGACTTAGGAACCCCATTAAAAATATTAATTATTTTAATAAAATACAATCCATGTGGAATTTCATCAAATGGTTTTTGGGTTCTTTAGAACTCATTTGATTTAGCCCCTTCACCAATTTTCAAGGCTAGAGAACTTCCGATGCTACCAAAAAATAACACTCTCTCTTAGCGAGGAAAGTTCTCTAGCAACAATGTCCAACTGCATGTTTCTCTATCTCTGAAGCACCTCCTTTCTACACTGTTGCAGGCACCAACACTATGATGCTACTATTACTATACTATTGTCCATGACACTGCCACTGCTACATCTGTACTACAAATCCCTCTCAAATGATGCATCTGCTATGCTGCTAGCACTGCCACTATTAAGATTGCATTCGTATTGCAACTCAGTTGCTGAGAGAAGCAACTGAAAAACATCCAAAATTAGTTGAACTTAATTGTGTTAAGAATAATACCATGAATATTGGAATATGACTGCTCTAGTATCTGACCCTATAAATATTTTGTGCTGCTGCTGACTTCTGAATTTTTCCATTTGCATTGCTGCCAACCTCGCTATGCATTGATCAGTCCTAGTCTTAGGCTACTACATCTATCCTCCAAACAATCCACTGCATTATATGACACTAATTCCATCTCACTACTTCTGAATCTTAGGCTCCCGTAGAAAGGAATTGATCCAAGAGGTGGACTCCTCAAGGATCCTGCCCACATGTAGTCCTCCTGACAGCTCAATATCGCCCCATATCCCTCCTGGAGATGCATGAGTACTCATGGAAAACTCATCTTCATTAATATTTGTTGAAGCAGCCTTAGGATCATGTTTCTCATCCTCATCCTTTTTTTTCAAAGGACACTAGGATGCATAGTGGTCCATCTCGCCACAACTAAAACATTTCACCTTCGAAATTTCCTTCTTTCGCTTTTGTTTCTGCTATCCCTTTGATGCTAGAGTTGCATTCTCCTCCTCCTCTTTGGTCTTCATGCCACTCCCACTACTTCCATTGAGGTTCACCTTTACTAGGTCCCTCCTTAATTCCTCCTATTGAAAAGCAACCTACATCTCCTCACATGAAAGTAGTTTTTCCCTACCCAATATGCTTTGGACGAAGACTTGCCATTCATTCGAGACTCCATTCAGGGCTATCCTCACCATTGTGGTTAACTAAGGAGTCGACTTCACTGCAGCAAGTTGGTCTTTGGTATCCTGAAGACGTTGAAGATAGGAGTTAACCCCTTCTACCTTCTGCATCAATGTCTATTGCAACTTCTATTCTAGGTACATATTCCGTTAATCAAAAGAGCCTTCATACAGAGAATATAAAGCTTCCCACATCTCTCAGGTTGTATCCTTTCTTTGTGAGTGTGAGACCACATGATCTCAAACTCCATCAAGAATGAGCCTCTTCGCCTTCCCTTGCTCGGCCTTGCACTTCTTCTTTTGATCATTATCACCAGGAACATCTACAAGACTTTTGATGTAGGCTTCGAGATCATATTCTTCCAGAACAACTAATATTTTGGACTTCCATATGACATAGTTGGAAGCACCTTCCATCCTATCCTGATCTCTGAGCCCATGCGATGCCATCTCACCCAACTGTCGAATTGACTCCTCTAATCACTGCTTAGCTACCTAGCAAGTGAAAAATTCAAACTTTTTGGCAAAAAAGTTCTCTGAGGAGAAAATTCCCCTTCTATGTGTCTTCGCTCTTTTCCAATGAATTTTTGCCCCGACAAAAACTGCACCCTTCAAGCACTGCACTGAGGCTCTGCGTCACTCTATCTACCTTTACAATCTCATGAAATGGAAATCATACCTCTATTTCAACTCTCTGAGAGAGAGATTTCCTCAGAATATATTCTTTCCTGGCAAAGACTGCGTAATCCCTTCAAGGGGATTGGAATTGCTGCCAAATGCAGCTATTGGCCTCTCTGCTCAATGCTGGATCCGCTCTTCTTGTTTCAAAATCAATCCTTTGATACCATGTAAAAATTCCTAATCCTCTAGGAACCCCTACAAAAAAAAATCTGAATCTACTTCACGTGCTTGATTTTAATTACATTCATCAAGTTATTCTTCTTAATACTTAAGCAAATTACTACTTCACCCTACACTACTTTAAATTTGATTTGCATGAAACAAGGAAACTCAGCAAAGAACAAGATACATAGGACATAATTATTTTTGGACAAATCAATCTCGGGAAAAACCCAATGTGGTAAAACCGATGTAGCAGTTCTAAGGATTTATTATTATGCTGGAGAAAATTCTAAATACAAATCTAAGATGCTCAACTATCAATCCTTTATAGAGAAAATACTGGATAAAATATTGGTTAAATGATCTCACCCTGTCATTGGAGAATCAGTGACTGATCCTCAGCTCTGGGAGGTTCTGCGTCACCTTTTGATGGCCTCTGCATCAAACTGCGTCACCCTCGGCAGCTTCTATGTCACCCCTCCTAGGTATTATGCTACCTCTCTGTTTTGGATCTTCTGCTGGATGGAAATTCACTTTTCTTGCCTCCAGTGTCACACCTTGGCTTTCGGCATCTGAAATTTGAATTCCCTCTGTAGAAACTCAACTTCCCCTCACTTACTGCACTACCTCTGCATCAACACTAGGTAGGCCAGCATCAACCCTCCCCTCGATGTCTTCTATCCTTTCTCTGCCTTGTATTCTCTAAAAAGTCCTTCTCCCAAATTCTCATTGCCCCTCTGCTGCAAGATCTCCCCAATCGATTTTCCTCCTGAGAACTTCTCACCTCATAAAATTGATTTCCACAATCTCTCTCTGTGTTCCTAAATGAACGTCAAGCCTCCTTCTTATACTTTTCTTGTTGAGACTTCAACGACCGAGATTAAGTCTCTAATCAATGTCTAAGATTAAAATTTGACTTGATCCACCTTCTAGACCATTCTCACCCATATTTTGATTAATACCCATTAATATTTTAATTTTTTTAAGTTTAGACTTACAAACCACATTAAAAATATTTATTATTTTAATAAAATACAATCCTGGTAGAATTTCACCAAACAGTTTCTAGGTTCTTTAGAAGTCATGTGCCTTAGTCTCTCCACCAATTTTCAAATATATATCACTTCTGATGCTACCAAAAACTAAAAAAATATAGCTTGTTAGAAGATTCATTTCAAAATTTGCAAACATGTGTCATCCATTCATTCTTATCTTACATAATGATGTTACCCTTAAATGGACTAAGAAGTGTCAAGAAGATTTTCAAACACTGAAAGAATTCCTAGCATCACCACCAGTATTGGTGCCACCAGTCCATGGTAGACTATTGATATTGTACATCTCCATTACCCCAACAACACTAGGAGTTATCCTGGAACAACATGATGACAATACGAAAGAGAGATTTGTATATTATATTAGCGTAGTACTAATGGGATATGATCTAAATTACACACAAGTAGAGTGAGCATGCTTAACAATCATCTTTGCCCCTTAGAAGCTTAGACACTACATGTTGAATCAACAAACTAAGCTTATTTCAAAGGTTGATCCACTCAAGTATATTTTGTTTAAGGTAACTCTAATGTGGAATATGTCTAAATGGGACATGATATTAAGTGAATTTGATATAGAATATGTGGATAAAAAAGTTATTAAGGGAAAAGTATTATAGATTAGTTGGATGAAGTGCTGATATATGTAGATAATCCCTTAGTGTTCGAGGTTACTAATGAATCAATTTTAAATATCACAACTAAACCGACGTGGAAATAATACATTGATGTTTCTTATACTCATCATGGATCAGGAGAAAATATACTACTTATCACACCCAATGACGATTGTATACTGAAATCATACACAATATCATTCCCATGTACAAATAACATAGTAGGATACGAGTCTCTCATTACAGGACAAAGGAGGGATATTCAATAGCACATTAAAGAGCTTGAAGTTTATGGAGATTCTTAGTTAGTCATCAAACAGGTTAATGACGAGTACCAAACAAAATATGAAATTCTAATTCCTTATTAAAAACAACTAACAATTTCAAGCAATACTTCTTTGACATTACTTTTAAGGCATCGAGACTAAAAAATAGAGTTGTTGATGTAATGTAAGCCATATGATCTCTCATTGACATGCCTAACAACAAACAATGATGTGATTTCCTATTTGAGAAATTTTTTTCTCTATCTTTTGAGGTCCCCTATATCAAATTTGTGTATGAAATTATTGGCCCTAATTCACCTTGGTACAAATAAATTTATACCTTCATGATAATATTCTACCACCTGACCTTACCGACACGCAAAATAAAACCTTCAGTCATCGTTCATCCCACTTTTTATACTTGATGATATGTTGTACAAAATAGGCTTTGATGGTATACTTCTTGGATGTATCAAATTGGAAGAGGCTAATACTGCATTACATGAGATACATGGAGGAATATGTGGTTCACACTCTAGTGGTCCAACCCTAGCTAAGAAATTTCTCAGAACATGTTATTACTTTTCCACCATAGAACAAGATGCTCAACAATATAGTAAAACATTTATATAATGTTAGCAACACAAAATTTTAGTACATGCACCAATGCAAGAGCTCCAACTAATTACTATACCTTGGTTGTTCTCACAACGGGGACTCAATATCAAGGGAAAAATTCATCCCACTACATCAAATGGACATAAATTCATAATCACCACTAGTGATTATTTTACAAATTAGTAAATTAAATCCAACCATCTCACATATATTATTAGAAAACAAATATCGAAATTCATCTTGAACTATATCAAATTTTGATATGGTGTCCTATAAGCTATTATCACCAACAATGTTATACCATTCAAAAATGTTGATGTTCATAAGTTTTCCAAAAATTCCATATCCATCACGACTTCTCCATCCCATATTACCCATACGGTAATGACCAAGCTAAGGCATTTAGTAAAACCATTCTAAAAATCCTCAAAAATATAATCAATGAAGTTGGTCATGATTGAAACTTACATTAATATTTCCTTATTGGCTTATTGCACTAGTATATGCACTCCTATAAGTGCCACCCATACTCTTTTGTTTATGGTACTAAAATTATTTTTCCTATTGAGGTTTAGATCTCATCTTTACTAATATCCTTGTAACATGGTTTATAATTAAGAATACAAAGTTTCTAGATTGTATGAGCTAGATTTGCTATACAAATGGTGACTCAATGGACTAAACCATTTACAATCTTACCAGAATCACCTTTGTCGTAGCTATAATAAGAAGATTAAGAGTGAAAAATTCCATTTTGGAGACGTAGTCCTTAAGGAAAATCAAAAGCTTGCATCAAATACAAATAAAAAGAGTAAATTTGAACCTAACTAGTTGTGACATTTTTTCATCACTACTAGTTATGGTATATAAGCATATCAACTTTCAATACTTATAGGTGAGCCTTTAGTAGAGCCCATAAACATCGATTATCTTAATAAATTCTACACATAGCTCTTAGGGTATTCCAACTCTTAAAAAAAAAGTAAAGAGAAATAATAATTTCTATGGTGAAAACTACTTCGGTGGAACGTTAGATAAGTACGATGGTGAAAATCTATTCTACATGCACCGTTGTGTAGTGGGCTTCATCCACCATGTATAGTGTTTTCTAAACTTCCATAATAACTCTTCCATATTCATCCATAATAAATGTTCATCTCATCCATAATAAATACCTAGCACATATTCATCTATCATTCCATCATAGCTTGGGAAATATCATTTCTTATTCCATAATAGGTCAATTCCATTATCCCCATAATAAATTCATCTACCCATGCAATAATAAATATGGCACTTAAATTGGACAACAAAGTGTACATCGTGTAAAGCATAGAGTTGTTATGAAAAGCAAAGAAGAATAAAATATTCTAACTAAATTATTCTAGTATTCAACATATCCATTTCCTAAACATCCTAATCAAATATTACTTAGACCACTCATTCCTTAACAAATATATCATTCCTACAATAGACATAGTCTGGACATTAGCACGTATCATAAACACTCCTGGAAAAAAATATAGTGGTTTTTGCTTGTTTGATGAATTGGTATTTTTCTTTATTTGATTTATCTTTTGCTACGTTTTATCACTCACTCGAATCTGTATTGATTTTTCAATATCATGGTGAGCCTAGAGGAGTATAGGATGGGGCACGATTGTTTCTTTTGTGTGTTTTGTTTGTGGATGTTCTTGTAACACTGTCATGACTATTATTTCCTTGTATGTTTTAGAATAGATTTTAACCTAATATTCATCCTCTTGCATATCAGGTATTAAGACTATCATGGTTGAGTATTTTTAGTGATAGAAAATTCCACATTAGCCATTTTAGTGTCGACATTTCGAGTCTATAACAAGACTCATCATTAGGACAAATTCCTACAGAGAAGAGCGAGAAAAGAAGGGAATAAATATGGGATGGAAGAAAATGAAATGTGAATGAACGAGTTAAACTAAAAGACTTATAAAATAACAAATTATTAAGTTTAAAGTTTTTATTAATAATTTCTATTAGAGATGAATTTTAATAGTTAATAGAAGGTGAAAGTTATTAATAGGTTAATTATTAATTTTTATTGCTAATAATTGATAATAAAGTTAATTATAATTATTCATTATTATTATAATTAATTATTATTATTATTAATTACTTAATTAAAACTAATAATGAAGCTAATTAATAGTAATAATGATGTTAATACTTATTATTATTAATATTAATATAATCATTATTAAAAGGGATTATAATTAATTATTAGATATTGTTTATATGATATGCTTAAAATTCAGTGATAGAATGGAAGAAAAAGGAGGAGGATGTAGTGATAAAATTTAGATGGGAAAGAATATGACGAAGAGGGGAGGAGGGAAGGTCCAATGAGGGCTTAAGTGAAAAAAGGAACAAGGGAGAGAGGTTAAATTAAGCCCCCCAGACTAGGGTACTTGATTTAGTAAGGAGATCCAGCTCCTACTTACTTCCATACCCCATCTCTATTAAGATTGCGAGGATGCTTTATAATTTCGAGGGCTTCATGAATCTTTCACTTATACTGATGCATAGTCTAGACTATGCATCAATATCTTCCTCATGTGGTTCCAATAAGATTATACAATGTCTGGTATGAACAAGGATGCTCCTTGTTTGCAGAGTCAAGGTCCTATGCAAAGGATACATTGTCACCTTGGTTCTTCATACCTTGCTACACAAAGTCCATTTTCTATATCAAATTAAGTGTTTGTCTCTATATTTTGTTGAATTTAACTATAAGCAAGATCATTGAAAGTTGTTTTTCCATCCTATCATGCATTAATACTATCCTAGCATTACATCCAATTTTATCCTATCACTACCATCTTTCCATCCCTAACATTTTATTCCATTCCATATTTATAACTTTCATTTATGTGTTGATCAACACCCTTCCAACCATCCAAGATAAACCCAATTGAAGACAAACATTTTTAAAAACTTGAATTTAGTTTGTTTAATCAATAGAATTCAAGTTCCCGAGGTTTTTTAGGGTGCAAAATCCATTTATTTAATCAAAAATGTATTTTAAACAACAAAACATCATAATCTTTCTTGAAATTAAGAGTTCATTTCATCTATAAGTTAGACCACGCATTATTTGATTAGTTCCTTCTTACACATAATAATTAAATAATCTCTCTTAATATTTTCCCTCTTTTCTGGTTAGTTAAATAATTTTATTATTTAATTCTTCTTATTTAAGTGTCGTATTACTAAATGAATATTTTAATTAATTAAGTCTTTTATGAGTGAATAAATAAAATCTTTATTTTATTACTCATTTTTAAATTCATTTCTTCTAAAAATTAAGTAAATAATTTTTATTATTTAATTAATTATTCTTATTCTACTCTCGTGTAATTATTTTAATTGTTTAATTAGTTAACTAAGTTTTCCGGACACGAAATCGAACGAGGCCTACCTTTTCACCATGCATGGAGAACGGGTATGAAGCTTCCTTCCCCATTAGTAATAGGTGGGTAGGTTGGAAAAAATAGGTAAGAAATAAATGATCAAGGTTGATCCTTAAATAGCATATATATAGTAGTTTCTCACCGGGTACAACAAATAAAATATTTATTTTATTTATTCTTTTTCTAAATTCACTTATTCTTTCTTTCTTTCTCTCTTTTTTTTTTATTCTTATCCTCTCATGCATACAATTAGATGATTTCTAATTTTCATGTCCACTTACACCTCTTAACTACAACTTACTCTGAGTACTTCTCTCATAATTAAACTAATATATATCCATCTTAATCATGGATCTAGCATGCACCAAGAAGGATCAAATCTCTTCAAGTGAAAACCTCTTCTAGAGTGCACAATTAAAAAAAAAAATTGTATCCCTCTCATCCCTTGATATTTGAACCCAATGAATCTGTAGCAGTTCTCTTTCTCTCTCTCTCTCCATACACACACACGCGCACAACACAAGTTTTCATTGTTTAAATTATATTTTTAAATGCTATGGAGGGTACATAACTTAAAATTATAAGTTCAAAAATTCATTGTTGTATTTCAGGGAAAATTAACAAAAAATATATATATCTAAGACCAAATTGTAAAATATTGAGACTACTTCAAATGCTTTAACTATAAAATATTTCTTTTTTTCTATTTCTTTATATGATAAATACATAATTTTTCTTAAACAATATATAATATGTACATAGTTGACATTAAAATATTTTACATATCATGTGCACTAAGACATTTTATCTATGGACTATATTGTCCACATTAAAATAATTTTTTTTTATTAATATATTTTTATATATACGTCAATATTTTTGAAAAGTATAATGTTTAAACATCTTCCTGATACCTTTTTTTTCACTTCTAATTATTGTATCTCTTTTTAAAGTTGATATGAAATTATACTACATCATGTGGACATCGAATTTTTTTTTTTTTGACTAAAAGAGTGAAATATTTTTACCATATTAGGTTGTAGTATCAACAAAAAATCAAGTGACCATAGTGAGGTTGAGATTATTGATGTTTTATAATTCTTTTAATTAAAAGTAACTAAGCATGCATATTCATTTTTGTTTTTTATTATAGTCAACATTGCTTTTCTATTTAGATAGTAATTTTAAAGAATTTATCAATGAGACACTTACGATTTATTGTGTACATCCAAACATTCTAGCTTCTCAAAATATCCCTAGCTACAACCTAATGTATCCTAATCCTATTGATAGAACTAATAAACTATAGTATCTAATAACTAAGTTAGTAGAATATTCACAATTGTTAACCATAAAGATTGTAGTATTAAAGGAATTAATAAGGCATGTGATCATATTCATTTAAATATCTTTCTATATGTTCCCATAGATTCCATGTACCAAGATCCATTTACAAGTATTCCTTTGACAATATTTCTTACATCATATTTCTTTGTCTTACTCTATTGTCTCTTGGCACATTTTAAGGGTAAATTGATAGCACATTATGCAAATATTAAGAGAAACACATTCTTTATTCAATTGATAAATCTGTGAAAAAGAGGGATAATTACAATGCATATTTAGTAATTTCAAAACTTGAGTCTCAAGGTAAATAACGTCCCAAAAGATAATTTATTAGATTCCTCTATTGTTACTTTAAAGGACAAAATTCGTCATAAATTGTGTATCTTCAAACCTAAACTCTTGGAGGAGTATTTCAATGTAAAAAGGAAAGTGGAAAGTAAGAATATGACTCCTGGAAGGGTGGCCACTAACAATTATAGAGAGCACCATGTTCCCTCTCCTAACCTCACTCAAACTACAAGGTTAACACCTCAACAAATGGATGAAACAAGAGAAAAGGGATTATGTTTCAATTATGACAAAAAGTATAATAAAGGACATAAATGTGACCAAATGAAATAATTCTATATATATTGTGAAGAGGAAGGATATCACGAACTTGAACTATTGTAAGATATATAATTGGTAGAGACTACTCCAAAAATATCTTATCATGCATTGGTTGGCATAAACATTAATTAACCTCTTAAGATAAAAGGATATATAAAAAATAAAAAGGTAATAGTATTAATTGATTATGGTAATACCCATAATTTCGTTGATTGCAAATTAGCCAAACTTCTCAATTTCTTTACACACACACATACACACAACATAAAATTTTCAAGAAAGTGCCATACTATTAAGCTCATTATGAGGGAGTATTTATTGGATAGTCTAGCTATTGCAATCCAAATGATTGTTGTTGATGTTGTATTAGGAATCCAATGGTTATAACTAATGGGAATTAGGAAATTTTCATGTTATTTTCCTAATAATGTAAGATAAGTAAACTTAGAAGTGTCTAAGGGAAACCCTCTAAAGTGATAAGCTAGAAAACATGAAAAAATTGTTAAACAATGGAAACCATGGTGTAATTGCACAATTATGCTCACTAGATATTTAAGTATCTATACCATTTTCTACAAAGGATCTCCAAAAAGTTATCGACAATCATTCCAAGGTATTTGGAGAGATGATTAAGGGTCTTCCACTTACTTTAGATCACAGTCATATTATTCATTTGCAACGCTGAAGTGTAACGCCTAACATTAGGCTTTATAGATACCCATATGGACAAAAGAATGAGATTCAACATATGGTTCAATAGATGTTAGAGACTGACATTCTTCGACTTAGCTAAAGTGATTTCTCTTCACAAGTGGTGATGATTTACAAAATGCAAAGTTCATAGTATATTTATCCAAATTATAGAGAATTTAACAAAATGACTATTAAAAATAACATTCTTATTCACGTCATTGATGAATAATATTATTAGATGAATTACAAAGAGATTTTTTTTTTTTTTACCTAGTTGCATCTTCATTTTAGATATCACCAAATTAAAAAGAATAAAAAATACATCCCCAAAACAACCTTAAGAACACATGAAGATCATTATGATATTTTGGTGATATGGTGGACTTACTAATGCACCTTTCACATTTCAAGTATTGATGAATTATATTTTCAATTTTTTTTTTTCCAAAAATCTTTTGTTAGTATTTTTTGATGATATACTAGTCTACAAGAAATCATGGAAATAACATGTACAACATGTTGACATGGTTTTAAAACTATTGGAAAATAAACAAATATATGTAAATTCGTTCAAGTTTTCCTTTGGAGTACAAGAAGTGGAAAATTTGGGTTGTAGTGTATGCCATGAGGATGTCAAAGTGGACCCTAACAAAATGAAGGCTATGAAGGAATAGTCAATTCCAAAAACATCCAACAATCATAGAAGATTCTTTGGACTGATGAGTTATCACTACAAGTTTATGAATACATATGGTCAAACAGTAACACCTTTAAGATTGTTATTGAAAAGGAGGAAATTTCTTGTACTCAGGAAACAACCAAAGATTTTGAAAAATTAATTTAAGGATGATATATGTATAACCACTATCCTAGTCATGCCTAACTTCACAAAAACCTTTATTTTGGAGTGTGATTCCTCAAGGAGTGACATTGAAGTAGTTTTAATGAAAGAAGAAAGGACCATTTCCTGTGAAAATAACCATCTTAAAGGAAAAGGCTTACTCAAACCAATTTATGAAAAGTAAATTTGGTCATATTACATGTAGCTAATAAATAGAGCCCCTATTTAATAGGAAGACACTTCAAGGTAAAAATAGATCATGATAGTTTGGAGCGGTTCTTGGAAAAAATATTATCTTTAGAACAACAACAAAATGGATTACAAAGATGTTAGATTATGAATTTGAAATTATCTACAAAAAAAAGAAAAAATGAAAATGTCATGGAAAATACACTTTCAAGGAAAAAAGAAGTCATAAAGGGCTCATAGTGTGTTATTTCCATTTCACAATATAATTGTGTGGAGGAATGATGCAATGACTATCTACACATAAACACAGAAAAATACATGAAGAAAAGGACAATAAGAGTATATGTTCTTCTAAACCTCTAAGGGGATATTTTTATTATACAGTCATTCCCGTGTGTGTTCACTATTATACAAATGGTCACTTTATATAAGAATAGGTGATCATAATGAATACATCATAATTGGAAATTATGTTCAAACTATCCACATAACTATCTTCACAATATCCCCATGAATCTTTCAATAGTTATTCATCCCAAATTTCTTTCATTTCTTTTCATCTCTCATTCCTATGTAGACTTATAGAATTAGTCTACTCCATTACAATTATTCATTAAATTTTACAAGAGGAATTATTCCTTCATTTTCCCCCTTAATGATCAATCTTCATTTAAACCAATCCCTTCCATCTTCTTTGTTTTTTTATTTTTTATTTTTTATTTTCTATATTCATATTTAGTCTTCTATGATATTTGGTATTCTTCATTCTTCATCTTCACTTTTAATCTTGTACTTGCAAACATAAAAATTAGTTAAAGTCAATATAAAAAAGTCACCATCCAACAAAATACATAGTTCACTAACCACTGTACCTGTTGGTTCTTTTGGAAACCTTCGTACATGGTTCATCAATCAATCTTCCATCATGAGTATTTATATGAGTTGAAGAAGTTGAATACCATATAAATACTATCTCCATCTCTAACAAAAATAATAATGTGTAGTTACCACTAAACAAGATAAGAAAACCCTCTAGGGGAGAGGTCAAGGTTTGGGAAGGAAATAGTCTTTATAGGACCTTGATGGAGCTACACACCAAAGAAGGGTTCAAGTAGTGAGAAAACACACGCAAATGGCCTTTGACGAGGCTTGAGAAGGACTAATGCAAGCTCATATAGCTACTTCAATGACATAGTGAAATAGAGAATATACCAAATCTACATCCTATACCTCTTGGTCATCTACCGAGTAAGTCTATTAGATAATTGTGTACAGTTTATTGGATAATTGATATATGCAATCTTAAAAATTATTTTAAATATTTATATGTTTGAGACAAAAATGATTAAAATAAGTCAAATCATGGAATGTTTAGACTACTAGCAATTTTTTTAAGAAAATCTAGTATCTAACATTGTCCTTCTACCAAATTCATAATTTCATTAAGAGAGACTCCTCCATATAACTCAATACTAGACTTCTGCAATACTTTCAACTATAAGTAATGCCAAATCATATTTGCAACATATTCAAACGTATGCAGTAAGTGCTTTACCAATTTCAAACAATAAAAATAGTCTCGCCATAAATGAAAATTACCAAGAACCACCAACGATTTTAGACAAATTATAGTGATATAGAGAACTATTGAAAACGTGCATGGAAACCACTCCCAACCAAGGGGCGTTGTACAATTATGCATTGCCATTGGACCATGATCCACTGACATCTTGAAATCTCTCACCTTTTGATGTGTTAGATCACTCAGTTTTATGTACAAAATTGTTAAGCTCTTCAATATTTTTTTTGCACTTTTTTGGAGCATAATACCTCAATAATTAACATTCTATATATATATATATATATTATATATATTATATATAGATAGATACATATATATATATATATATATATATATATATATATATATATATATATATATATTATATATATATATATATATATTCTAATGCTTCAATGAATGAATTACAAAGGTGGGATACCCTAGCTTAAATACAACCTAGGAGCCATTACATGAGGGGGTGTGATCTTTGATCATGCCCCTTAGTTTAGAAAATTAAATTAAATAAATTTTACATAACATTGCTTTCTTCTTGAAAAAATGTTTTGTCCTCAAAGCATAGGTAACGAAGGATGTTGCTGATGGAATGCTTTGATCTCCCAAGAAGCTTCATATTTTGGTAAGTCCTTCCACTTAATCAAGTATCCTTGGTTACTCGTGATCACAACTTCTTTTCCCTGACGATGATGACTCTTTCTGGTTCTAAAATGATCTTCCCTTCGTCATCTAGTGTCTGAAGTGTTTTCTATGTTGTCTGGTGTTTTCCAAGTGGATTTTTAAGGCAAGATACGTGGAAAATGTTGTGAAACAAATTTTATCAGGAAGCCTTAAGCTGTATGCTAGTTGGATGATCTTTTTGTTAATCTGGTATGGTCCATAGAATTTTGGTGCCAATTTATTTTTTCCCTTATGTTTTAAGGATAACTGTTTGTAAGGATGAAGTTTAACAAATATCCATTCTCCAATTTCAAATTATCTTTTGATTCTATTTTGGTGAGCTTGCTACATCATACAATTTCTTACAATATTTAGATTTTCCTTTAGTTCTTGGAAGACTTTTTGTGTTTTTTCTAATTGATATTTAATTGTTGGAAGTATTGTCTTGATAATGGAAAGGTACTTCTATTTAGGAGGTTTGTAACCGCATAGATCTTGAAATGGAGTCATTTTTGTTGAAGTGTGGTAAGTGGAATTGTACCACCATTCAACAAGAAGTAACCATTGAGCCCACTTATTTTGTTTTTTTGTTGCATAAAAACTTAGGCAGGCTTCTAAACATTTATTGGCAACTTTTTCTTGACCATCTGTTTGAGGATGGTATGTTGAACTACTGTTGAGGTAGGTTCCTATATGTTTTAAAAATTACCTCCATAAATTCCTTTGAATTTGGCATCTCTATCACTAATAATGACTTTGGGAAACTCATGTAGTTTGTAGACATTCTTGCAAAATATCTCGACAATTTGTTTTTGCTATGTCTGATTTCTTATTTCCTATGAAGTGTGCATATGAGTTTGTCAACTACTAGGATAATTTTTTCTTGGCCACTAGACATGGGTAATCCTTCGATAAAGTCCATTGATATTTATTCCCACTTTTGATTTGGAATATTTAAGGGATGGAGCAGTCTAGGGGTCATAATGTTCTCATTTTTATTTCTCTAACATTTATCGTATTCTGCTGCATATTTTTGAATATTATTATTCATTCCTTTCCAAAAAAATGATTGGCGCACATTATAGTAGGTTTTAAAGAAGCCTACATGTTTGGCTGATAGTGAATCATGGGTCTCTTTGAGAAATTTGGCTTTAAATTCTGAATTTGGACTTAGGTAAATTCTTCCATTGTACCACAAAATATCATTTTTCCATTCAAATTTTGAATTTTGAGAGTTATTGATTATAACTTTTGTTTCTGGATATTTTGAATACTCACTTCGAATTTCATTAAGCCGTTATGGGATTGCAACCAAAATTGCATGATGATTCTTCGCCTTTCTTGGACAGAGCATCTACTACTACATTGTCTTTCCCTTTATTATGTAAAATATCCATGTCAAAGGAAACATTTTTCGATCCATTTTTGTTTTTCTATAGAAAGTGTTTTCTATTGGAGGGGGTGTTGAAGACTATTATGGTATGTTCATATTAAGAACTTACTTCCCATAAGATATTTCCTCCAGATAACTAATGCATGCATAATGGCAAGCATTTCATTGTTGTATGTAGACTTGAGACATTCTCGCTTGTTGAGCTTCCTTCTTTCAAATGCTAATGAATAACCATATTGCATCAAAACTACTCCTATGCCAAAAACTGAAGCATCACATTCAATTACAAAGGGCTTTGAGAAATCTGGAGTTTCTAATACAAGTGCCTTGGACATGATTTCCTTTAAGTCTTTAAAACACTTTTCTTCCTTATCATCCCATTGAAAGGAGTTATTTTTTCAATAGATTTGTTAGGGGTGCATATACATGAGCATAATTTCGAATAAACATTCGATAGTATCCAATAAACCCTAAGAATCCTCTTAATTTGGAGATGTTAATTGGAATGGGCTATTCTTTAATAGCTTTGATATTATTAGGATCTACTTTTACTCCTTCCTTGGATATTATGTGCTTGAGGTACCCTACCTCTTCCTTTCCAAAAATGCACTTGGACATATTTGCATAGAATTGATGTTCTTCTAATATAGCGAGAAATTACTCCAGATGTTGTAGATTTTCCTTCCATGTTTTACTATAGATTAGAATATGATCCAGGTGGATCTTGGTTGCCACCTGCCAAGTCCACCTGGACCCCCACCATTGTTTCTCTCAGCATTTTCAGTTTCCTTAATTGTAGCACAACTTACTATTTTTAGCAGTTTTCGGGTCCTGAACTTCCGGAGCCGTTTTGAGGCCCTAAACGACGTTTTTTTGGGAAATCTACCGCCAGCGGTCTTTTTGATAAAAATCATCTTTTCCATCGTAGTCCTCGGAGAGATCTTTCCAACGGGCTATCATGCACATCAAACGGAGATAATACGACCAATTCGCGACCCCGGGAAGTTGGCTGTCCAACTCACCCCAAAACGGGGCCCACAATTTGGCGTTTCATCTTCTAGGGTTAGGTTTTGGAATGTGAATGGTTTTCCATTGTTTCTCAATAATAAATAGGCCTTCGAGCCTCATTGTAAAGACAGTTGGAAACAGTTCAGAGGCATGTAGCCGACACATCTCTTCTCAGAGATAAGCTACCATCGCCCTAGCTGGGTTATTTCTATTTCTATTTGTAAGCATATTTCAGTATTTTCCATTAATGAAATGAAGTATTATTTCTGCTGCATATCTGTGTTTATGGTTATCTCTATATTTTATTGCGTTCCTATTTAAATCCGGATCAGTGGTATCAGAGTGGTCTGCTTTTTCTCTGTTTTTCTTTGCATGTCCCCAACGAGGTCGGGATATAAGGAGTTAGGGCTTGAACTGGTCGAACCTTTGCGAGACCAGCCTCGCAGATCCCGATGGCCTCCTATGGCGAATGAGAAGAAAGATGAGGGGGCAGGAGATCCTATCAAAATCTTGCTCGAAGAAGCCCTCGAGCGACAATGGAACGCGATGATGGACAGTTTTGCCCAAATCCTTCAGCGGCTACCCAGAAGCGACGCATCGGCTTCCAGCAGCTACTCTGGAAATGCCACGCCCTTTAAGGTACAAGTTAATTTTGAAATCCCCATATTTGAGGGTCAGATAGACGCAGATGCTGTAGATAAATGGTTAAATGTACTGGAGGGTTATTTTTCTGTTCATGAATTTTCAAGTCGGGAAAATATTGTTTTTGCTCTTCTCAAAGCAGCCCCCCACGTCAAGGACTGGTGGGAAACCTACTGCGAGTAGAAGGATGAAAATACTGGCTCACTATTTTCAGCTGCACCCACCTGGAATTCATTCCGGGATGCCATCAAGGAGCAGTACTACCCTGTCGGAAGCTATGAGGATGAATACATAAAATGGACCACGTTGCGGCAGGGAAGGGACCAAGATGTGCCGGAGTTCACCAATCTTTTCCATACCCTTCGCACAAAGCTGGGTATCAAGGATATGGAGCAGCATTTGATACTCAAATACCGTGGCTGCCTCCACAAGTACATCCAGGAAGAAATACAATTCCTGAACATCTCCTCGCTCGGCACAGAGTATAGATATGCCGTCAAGGTCGAGCAGAAGTTTAAACAAAAGAAGCGAGACTTTGGATTTACGAATCTGAAGCAAGGGAAAGGTGCCCCTAAAACACAGAACAAAGGACAAAGCCAAGGCGGGGCAGCCCAAGACAACCCGCCAAAGCTGCAGGCAAAGAACAACGCCGCGAAGACGAAAAAGGACACGGGAAAATGGTGTGAGTTCCATAAGAGCGCCACTCACAACACCAGTGAGTGTCAAGCCAAGCAGTCACTCGTGGCTGAACTAAAGGTTCCAGAATCAGATGCATGTTCCAACTCTGAGTCAGAACCCGACAAGGGGGATGAAAAAGGGAAGCAGATCATTGACGCGGATCCCAACGCCACTGTTGCTACCGTAAAGATCCAGAAAAATGAACCCGAAGATCCAGAAGAGGAGGAGCGTCTCTTCCACTCCCAGATGTGGGTAAAGGGCTCCCCACTACAATTCATTGTCGATAGCGGGAGCCAAAAGAACCTCATTTCAGCAGAGATCGTGAAGCGGTTGGGCTTGCCGACCACAACACATCCACAACCATACACCATCAGGTGGCTTCACCAAGGACGGGATCTTCGCGTGAGCCAGCAGTGTCGCCTTCTGTACAACATCAAGCCCTTCACGGATGAGGTATTGTGTGAAATTGCTCCCCTTGAAGTTTGTGATGTATTATTAGGACAACCATACTTGTGGAAGCGACATGCTATGTATGAATCAAGGCCCCGTGCTGTTATTGTTACATTGGGAAATAAGTTGTACAGGATACCAGAGGTAGCACCGCCTGCCGCCATCTCTTTGATTACTGCAAAATAATGCAGTAAGCTCATTTCCAAGACTTGGAAATTTGTTTTCCTGATGATACGCCCACAAGGAAAGAATAAGACAGTAGCCATGGCCTCCAGACAAGACCCCTCCACACGACAACTACAGATGGATAAGGTCGTGAAGGAGTACGAGGACATCTTCACCTCCCTCGCAGGGATTCCTCTGCACTGTCAAGTTAAGCACTCCATCGATCTGACCCCAGGTGTGCCGCTACCCAATGGACCAATTTATCGGCGCTCCGTTTGGAGAACGATGAAATCAAGAGGCAGATTCAGGAGCTGTTGCAGAAAGGTCACATCCGTCCGAGTTCATCACCTTGTGGGAGCCTGATTGTGTTGATACAGAAGAAGGATGGGACTTGGAGACTCTGTATTGACTATTGGGCGCTGAACAAGATCACTGTCCGTAATAGGTACCCGATCCCGCAGATTGATGACCTCTTGGACCAACTAAAGGGGGCAAAATATTTCAGCAAGATCGATCTGAAGTCAGGATATCACCAGGTACCAATCGAACCATCTGATGTGTGGAAGACTGCCTTCAAAGCCAAGGAGGGCCTCTTCGAATGGTTGGTTATGCCTTTCGGATTGACGAATGCTCCTGCAACCTTCATGAGGCTAATGGATGACATCTTGCGGCCATTCACCAACTCATTTGTAGTGGTATACTTGGATGACATTCTGATCTTCAGCCAGAGTTGGGAAGAGCACCTCCACCACATCCGACAGGTTCTTCAAACACTGCGGCAACACAAGCTATGTGCCAATTTGGAGAAATGCACTTTTGGCATGACCCAGGTTCAGTATCTGGGATACATTATTGATGAACAGGGGGTGCATGTAGATCCGGCCAAGATCCAAGTCATTCGGGATTGGCCATCTCCAACCACTCTGACGGAGCTCCATAGCTTTCTGGGTCTTGCCAACTTCTACCGCAGGTTCGTGTTGGGGTTTTCTCATATCACTTGGCCCTTGAGTCAAGTCACTAAGGGAGGAGCGAAAGCGAAATTCTTCTGGTCTGCATCTCAATAGAAGGCATTCAGAGAGTTGAAAGATCGCCTCTGCACGGCACCGGTGCTCGTGTTACCAGATTTAAAACAACCATTTGAGGTTGATACAGATGCCTCTGACTATGCTATTGGGGTAGTCCTTACTCAACACGGGCATCTAGTGGCATATCACAGTGTAACACTTTCAGACACAGTCCGGAAGTATCCCACTTATGATAAAGAGATGTATTCCATTGTGCAGGCCTGCCGACAATGGAAGCATTACATTTTGGGGAAGGAAACGGTCATCCACATAGACCACCGACCCCTGTAGTTCATACAGACCGAATGGAAATTGCAGAATGATCGCCATCAGAAATGGTCTACATATCTGCAACAGTTCCATTTGAATATCAAGTATAAGAAGGGCAGAACCAATAATGTTGCAGATTGCCTCAGTCGACCACCAATCATGGCGTTAACCGCTGTGCTCAACTCTTGTGGGCACGAGACTTCTGATTGGCCACTTCTCTACAAAAGCGACCCAGAATTTGGCCACACATACCAGACACTCTTGGGGAGTCGGCATGTTCCAGATTTTCATCTCCAAGATGCCCTGTTATGCCACCTGGGTCACCTTTGTGTTCCTTCAAGCGAGCGTGCCAAGATGATTTGGGAAGCACACTACAGTCGGGCTGCTGGGCATTTCGGGGTCGAGAAAACGGTGGCAGTACTGCAAAAGTATTTCTATTGGCCAAATCTTCGACAAGATGTCGGGAAATACATAAGATCATGTACTGCCTATGCCATTGCCAAACCAACCATCAAGAAGCAAGGCCTCTATACCCCACTGCCTACCCCTAGTCGACCTTGGGAATCCATCTCCATGGATTACATGTCAGGCCTTCCTTCCACTAAGCATGGAAATGATTGTGTTTTTGTGGTCGTCGACTGGTTCTCGAAGATGGCCATTATGGCAGCCTGCAGAAGCCATTGCTAAACTCTTCTTTGAACAAGTTTGGGTGCACTTTGGGATCCCACAGTCTATCATCTCAGATGGGACAGTCGGTTCCTCAGTACATTTTGGTCTAGTCTCTGGTCAATGCTGGACACCAAACTCACTAAGTCCACAGCCTTCCATCCTCAAACTGATGGCCAGACAGAGGTTGTCAATCGGATGATTGTACACATTCTGCACATGTACAACTCAAAGCATCCACGCACATGGGACGAGAGCCTCCCCTATGTTCAGCACAGCTACAACCGAGCTCTTCATAGCTCGACGGGCCACAGCCCTTTTCAGGTGGGCCTGGGATTCTAGCCACTATGCCCCATTGATGTGGCCATGCCACTTGCAGCTACTCACACAGATTCAGCTCATGTCCAGTCCGAAACAGATAAGGCAACCAGCTTCATTGAGCACATCCAACATATTCGCCAGCAAGTCCATGACATTCTGGAAAAATCAAATGCCAAGTACAAGCAGCGACATGATCAACATCGGGTTCCACACAAGTTTCAAGTGGGCGACAAAGTCTGGTTGCATTTGCAAAAGGAACGCCTTACTGGAGCCTATCAGAAACTGAGACCACTCTGATATGGTCCTTACACCATTATTAAGGCTGTGGGAGACAATTCATTTGAGCTCAGCATTCCCCATTCCTTGGCCTACACCTAGTGTTCAATGTGGACCGCCTTCGGCCATACTTTCCACCATTGCTAGACACATCCGACATTGCAGAACAACTCACACCCACAGAATTAAATGCAGATTGCATGGAACAAGCTGCAACTGATCGGATCATGGACACGCAGGTCAAGAACACTTGCCAACAGAATATCCAACTGTATTGAGTTGTCAAAGCAGGCCAACTCCTTCACCAGGGCAAATGGGTCACCAGGGACCAAGTTTAGCAAAAGTTTCCTCATCTCATGGAGGAACTCAATGCAATGGGGACCATTGCTTCCTAAGGGGGGAGGAATGATCCAGGTGGATCTTGGTGGCCACCTGCCAAGTCCACCTGGACCCCCACCATTGTTTCTCTCAACATTTTTAGTTTCCTTAATTGTAGCACAACTTACTATTTTTAGCAGTTTTCGGGTCCTGAACTTCCGGAGCCGTTTTGAGGCCCTAAACGACATTTTTTGGGGAAATCTACCGCCAGCGGTCTTTTTGATAAAAATCGTCTTTTCCATCGTAGTCCTCAGAGAGATCTTTCCAACGGGCTATCATGCGCGTCAAACGGAGATAATACGACCAATTCGCGACCCCGGGAAGTTGGCTGTCCAACTCACCCCAAAACGGGGCCCACAATTTGGCGTTTCATCTTCTAGGGTTAGGTTTTGGAATGTGAATGGTTTTCCATTGTTTCTCAATAATAAATAGGCCTTCGAGCCTCATTGTAAAGACAGTTGGAAACAGTTCAGAGGCATGTAGCCGACACATCTCTTCTCAGAGATAAGCTACCATCGCCCTAGCTGGGTTATTTCTATTTCTATTTGTAAGCATATTTCAGTATTTTCCATTAATGAAATGAAGTATTATTTCCACTGCATATCTGTGTTTATGGTTATCTCTATATTTTATTGCGTTCCTATTTAAATCCGGATCAGAATATCATCAAATAATGCTAACACAAACTTCCTTAAATATTGATGGAATTCCTCATTCATGGTGGCTTGGAAATTTGTTGGAGCATTGGTTAATGCAAAGGGCATTACCTTAAATTCATAACGACCTTCATGTGTTAGAAAATAAATCTTTGCTATGTCCTCTAGCCTTATTCTGATTTGCCAGTATCCCGATCTCAAGTCCAATTTTGAGAAAATTTTGGCTCCATGAAGTTTATCTAGCATTTCATATATAAAGAGAAACAAAAACTTATTCTTAATCATTAACCTATCCAATCCTCAATAATCTACACATAGTCTAAAGGATCCTTCCTTTTTCAGGACTAGAACCACCGAAGCAACATATGGGCCTCTACTTTTTGTGATGATTCCAAACTTCAAAATATCTTGGACTAATCTTTTGATTTCAATTTTTTGATGATGTGGATGTCTATACAGCTTGATGTTGATAGGGTTTGACCCTAATTTGACTTCAATTATATTCTTGATTTCTATTTCAAGAGGTATCTTGACGCAGGGTTACCCCTGCTTACCCACAGTTTGCATGGATTATGCATATAGCTGTCTATCCCATGAATTTTAACTCTCTGCTGAGTTAAATCTTTCAATATTAAGGTTTAAGGCTCAATTCATTAATCCCCCTGCTGAATGATTTATTAACACCCAACATAGCCTATCCCTTTATTCAATATGCATGTATAAGATTTTAATCACCCCTCATCCTTCAAATATTATTTTATTAAAACCCTTCTTTTAAACCTTCCTATCATGACATTATACACCCCTTTAAGCCCTCATTAGCCCTTGGTAGCATATATAATCAACGCCCTCTTTATAACGTTGTTATATCATACTTAACACACAAAAACTTTATATCGCACTTATTTATATTATAATGTTTATATAATAGAAATACTCTACAAGCATACCTTTTCCGCTCAAAATACAGTCTTTCCACATTTAACGAGGCATCCCTTTATTGCTAATCGCAATCGGGTTCTCTGTGGGTCTCATACTCCACATGACTCCTTCGCATTCGATATGAGATAGCCTTCCAGATTTCAAATGCCATTAACTATGCCATATAACTCTATCGGGTCCACCCTTATTACTTTTCCACGGTGGTACTTCGATCTCCAAAATCTCCAATCGCCGATCAAATCTTGACCATCGATCTGGTTCTCGATCTGACGGTCATTATCTTTCCCAATCACCAAAACTGCTTTGACGGTTCTCTACCGTTAATTTGTGCTTAGTGGATCCAACGGTCCACATCAATTTCAGGTTGACAACAAGCGCAACACTTAACACCCTTTCAGACCCGATGGGAATATAAACTCCCAACCTAATAAAGTTTGGGTCCGCACCTTTTGGTTAATGTTTAGTTAGTTTATGCCTAATGACCATAGATGTTATACCATCGACGACTGAGACGGTTATGCTACACGATTTAATCCTGGCTGTTGATCACAAAGATCAAACGGCTACAGTTCACCAAAACTTCATTTCTTTTTCCTTCCGCTTCACTTAGATTTAACATTGTTTCTTTAGGTTTCTATGGTTTCCGGGTTTTTCTTCAAAGGTTCTCGGTCTTTGCTATTTTCGCTACACAACTCCTCTTGGCTTAACCTCTCATGCTCCTTTGATCGTATCATCCCAGATCATTTCTTGATCCTTCAATGGACTCAAAGATCCATTTCAAACTTTTGGCTTGATCTTCTCCTTTGTGCTCCACCTCAACTCTACCTGCATATATCTATTGCACAGAACTCTGGTTCACATTAAACTTATCATGCAATCACTCGAACATACATTTGAACTCAGAATTGAGTTGTATATATTAATAAACCAATATTTACATAAAAGACTCTCTTCAGCCTGATCTTCAATGTCAGTGGCCTCCATTTTTGTTATGAACCCAGCTCACAAAAAGATAGAAAAAAAAGTTAAATGACTTAGAATTCAACCTCTTCGAGGGGGCAACCTCCTTTACATTACACAAATGAACAATTCTTGGATTCTTTGATGATACAAATGACAAAACCTCCTTTCTATATATAGGAGTCTAAGGAATCACAATATAACCCAGCCGACCTAACAATAATAATATAAAGGCACAAAAATAACAATAGAGGGATTCTATGGGGCACAGTAATAACAATATGGGGACAATAGGGGCACAACAATATTAATAGTAATGGGGTAATCACTAGTATTATAGGGACCTAACATGCCCCTCTCCTTCAAAAAAGTGTTGTCCTCAATTCTTGAGTAGTTATGGATGCTTTTTATAAAATTCTCATCCTCCCGTGTGGAATCTTCAGCGGATAAGTTCTTCCACTTGATGAGATACTCCGAAATTGATTGATTTCGTAGCTGTCAAGTTCTTGTTTATGTGACTGCTTTCAGTTCCAATATAATTTTTCCTTCCTTGTCAAGTTCTGGCAATATTGTTTGAACTGGGAGCTTGTCGCCTATAGCCTTCTTTAAACATGAAACATGGAAAACTGGGTGCACTCGAGAAGCTGCAGGAAGCTCCAACTTGTATGCCATAGTACCAATATTTTGCAACACATTGTACAGACCATAATAGTTTGGTGATAATTTATTATCCTTCTTAGCTTGCTTGAGGGACATTTTTTTATATGGTTGTAGCCGTAGGAATACCCAATCACCTACATCAAAACTTCTTTCGCTGTGATGTTGATCTGCCTGTTGTTTCATTCTATTCTGTGCCAACACGAGGTTATTGTTTAAGAGTTGGAGGACTTGTTGTTGATGCTCAATGTGATGTTCCACTGCTTGAACCTTAGAATTTTCTCTTAAATATGATGTGATGGATGGTGGCTAATATCCATAAAGTGCCATAAATGGGGACATTTTTTTGCTGTATGGAAGGAAGTGTTATACCACCATTCAGCCAGAGGCAACCATTTGACCCATTGTGTCTATTTATCATATACAAAGCAACAAAGATATCCTTCCAAACATTTGTTTACTATCTCAGTTTGCCCATCAGATTGAGGATGATAAGATGAGCTATGAGCTAATTGAGTACCGAGTCAAGAAAATAATTTTGTCCAAAAATTTCTAGTGAAAATGGGATCTCTGTCACTTACAATAATCTTTGGGTTTCCATGTAGCTTTTGAATTGTTTCCATAAATGCAGTAGAAACTGTATTGGCTTTAAATGGATGTGATGATGCACAAAAGTGTGCATAATTGGTAAGTCTGTCAACTACCACCATGATAACACTCTTTCCCTCAGACTTGGGTAAACCTGTGATAAAATCCATTGAAACCTCCTCCTAACGTTGTCTTGGAATGGATAAAGGTTGTAATAGACCTGGGTTCTTAATTGTTTCAACTTTATTTTGTTGGCAAACCAAACATTATGCCACAAACTTTTGAATATCCTATTTAAGGCCATCCCAAAAAAATTCCTTCTTAACCATGTGGTAAGTTTTTAAAAATCCTGAGTGCCATCCTAAGGGAGAAGTGTACAATTCCGTAAGAATCTTTTGTTTGAGTTAGGAATTATTACAGAGGTATAAGCGATATTTGTAACATAACAAATCATTTTTCCAACTAAATGTATCAGATGTACTGGAATCTTGTTGTAACTTTTGAATAAGTGCCCACACTTCTTCATCATTCTTCCATTCCTCCCTTGCTTTGTTTATCCAATCTGGTTGGATAATAGAAATGGCGCACAACAATGCTTCCAAATCCTCATCCTTTCTTGAGAGTGCATCTGCCACCACATTTTGCTTCCCTTTTTTGTAGATGATTTCAAAGTCATAACCCAACATCTTTGTGACCCACTTTTGTTTCTCTTCAAAGGATAATCTTTGTTCTAAAAAGTATTTAAGGCTATCATGATCTGTTTTTACCTTTAAGTGTCTTCCCATTAGGTAGGGTCGCCATTTCTTAAGTGCATGTAATATTGCCAACATTTCCTTCTCATAAATAGCTTTGTGTAAAAACTTTCCCTTCATTGGACGACTTTCAAAAGCAATGGGTCTTCCATCTTGCATTAAAACAGCACCAATTCCATTTCCTGAGGCATCACATTCCACAATAAAGATTTTTGTGAAGTTCGGTGTAGCTAAGACTGGTGCTTAGCACATTGCCTCTTTAAGATGTTCGGAGGCCTTTGTTGCTTCTGGAGTCCATGAAAAAGCATATTTCTTCAATAATGTTGTTAGAGGTGTTGATATTCTCAAATAATTCTTAACAAACTTGTGATAATACCCTGTCAACCCGAGAAATCCTCGCAGATGCTTTATGGATGTGGGGATTTTCATTCCTTAATGGCTTTAATTTTGCTAGGGTCTACCTTAACTCCTTCATGAGATACAATATGACCCAGATATTCCACCTCTTGTACTCCAAAGAGACATTTGGATCTTTTTGTATATAATTGTTTCTCCTTCAATAGTTGTAGCACCCTATCAACATGTTCAACATGATCCTTCCAAGACTTGTCGTAGATTAGTATATCATCAAAAAATACTAACACAAATTGACATCTAGCTACTCTGAACAATTTTATTTTTGATCATGGACAAAATTATATTTTGTGAGCTGGATGTGTTTATAAAAACAAGCATGTTTTATGTTTTTTTGCTCATGTTGGAAAGATGGCAGAATGCTTATGCATGTACTTATGTATTTTTTTATATCTTAATAAAAGACTACGATTTTTCTTCCGAAAAAAAATCCCAAAGGATTAATAAAAACCCAAGGGATTATTAATATTATAAACTCAAGGGACTAATAAGACTTTCCAAGAGGACTATGAGTCACTAAATTTCCTCAAACAATTAAAGGTCTTAGAAAAAACACCCAAACTAATTATATGTAAAAATATTATATTTTACAATAAGAAAATAATTCTTCTAACATTACTTTAAAATAAATAGTTAAATAATAATAATAATAATAATAATTTGAAAATCAATCCTCCTCATGGATGCAGCATTCCCAAAGTGAACATTTATAAAACTCAATATAAAATTCAACTCCCATTGTAAGCATGTTCACTTTGAGTCTATAAATGTGTAAATGAATGATATTAAATGCATTCATACATAACCAACATGTGTAAAACCCTTACATGAATTCATGTGGGAGTATCCAATTGAGTCGTCCATGATTGATTTGGGTGGGTGATATATCAATTCCCTCCATCACCTGTGGCCATGCATTGCAAAGAGGGAATACCTATGTCCACTTACGATTGATTAATAAACGAGGAGGTGCCCATCATCTTCCTCCAACTTGGATATATATTCATTGCAGATACTTGGAACCATCATACTCCAAGTTTGAAGGAGGATTTGAACATATACACAATAATAACAGTTAAGTATATATGTTAAGTATTCTCAATGTTCCCCACAATCATAATACTCTTTACTCCAAGTTTGAAGATATCAGGGCTCTCAACTTGAAAGAAGGGTTGGAATATATACACAGCAATAATAGTTCGATATTTTTTTGGTCTCATGGAGTAAAACTACCAGTGCAGAGGGACGCGAAATTGGGAGATGCAAAGGATACCAGTGCGGAGGGACACGAAATTAGGAGATAAGATGAGTGTTTTTATGTGCTAGCTAGTTGGGAGTTAGCGCTGACCCTGGCACTTGACCTGTGCAAAATCTGTTCCCATGGATACAGATATTGTTAAGTTTTTCTTTGTTTGAAGGATCTGCACTGGGTGACGGAAAACCTTTCAGGATTTTTATGCCGACGGAAGATAAGATTGTTGTACCAGAATGTTTTCTTCTATTTCGGGTGAAATCGACCATTCATACAAGACAGTTTAGAAGAATGTTGAGCCCATTCATACAGGACAGTTGTCGGCCTTAAATAACTGAAATAAAGGATATTCACCAGTGAAAGCAACTTATAGTAGTTGTTTCTGTTGGAATTGAACTTTGATGCAAAGGTTTGAAAGTCTTTTATACACAAGTCACGAGAAAAATGTATGCAGAGAAATTTTATAATCAAAGGATCGAGTTTGCGGATTTTAACCCAAGATTGTGGATGTTCAAGGGTTTCTACACAAAACAGAGCTTCTGATAGAGAGAGATTTGGATATATGGGGAGTTTTATCATCATATTTATTTTATTCGTTTCAAAGGATCATTGATATATGTAGATTATGTTGATGATCAGCGAGCAACCTAGACAACAGTGTGAGCAGTAGTGAAAGCAACGAGCAGTGAACAGTGAGCAGTGTGAGAGAATGGAGCTTTTATGCAACAAAAGTATTGAGCAACGATAACCTGAAAAATGGGGAGCAGTGTGAAGTAATCTTGGCATTTTATAGACCTACATCTTTCTTGAAACAGGTTGGACGATAAATGCATTCAAACATGACAACGGGACAAGAAATTTTAGAATATGTGGAGACAAATGATTTAAGACAAGTGAAAATTGCCTCATCTGCCAAAGTTGGGAAGTGGGTTTGGGTCAATGCCAAACAATATTGGGTCATTTTAAAAGGAAGACTAGCCTATCTAAAATGGGAGCAGACAAGGAAAAAATGTTCTAAAAAGGAAAGTACTCAAGCCCTTCGAAAGAAGCACTCAAACAAGTCCCCTCTATAATCATGTGGCAACAAGAAGTCCAGAGGAAAAGTCATTGATGATTCTGCCTTATATAGTCCCACATCCACACCTCTCACCTAGTCATCTAATCTTTATGTGAAAGAATTGTCGAATGCAAAACAAATATTGGAGGTTTTAGAAGCTAAAGAGCAAAAAAGAGATCATAAAATTCATATAATAACAATTGAGAACAAGGCTTTAGCAGAAAGTAATAAAATTTTAAGAGAACAAGTGGCATTGCTACAGGAAGCTCTCCTGATAGGGAAGACAGAATGACAATGCATGAAGGCAGATGTGAAAAACATCAATAAATTTTTAAGAGAACAAGTGGCATTGCTACAGGAAGCTCTCATGATAGGAAAGACAGAATGGCAATGCATGAAGGCGGATGTGAAAAACATAAAGAAATATGTAGTGGAAAGTACAGAGGTGGTGAATGAAAAATCATCTCAAGATAAAGGGAAAATGATTGCCCAAATAGACAACCATGAAGAGAAAGCAAGAGAAGAAAGGAAAGGAGATTCCACTAAAGTTTCCAAAACTTGGGCTCAAGTTATTAGCAATTCTACTAATAAGGAAGGAGAAACAAACATTCAGGTTGACAACAGACAAGATAGAGAAGGCAAGGAAAGACAAAATAGGGCAGAAAACATAATTATTAAAGGGGTGAAAGACTATGGGAAAAATGAATATACTCTTGACCTTGCAAGAGACGTCTTGAAAGACAAGTTGCTAAGGCAAGGAAAAATATGCCAAGCATAGAGGGTGGGTAAGTTTAACAGTGAGAGAGCCAGGCCCATAAAAGTCATCATGCCTAGCTTGTGTGATAAATATACCATTTTAAGCAAGAAGCATCTCTTGAGGGGTTCTCGCTTTTTCCTAGAAGAAGATTTAATTGTAAAACAACAGGAGGAGAGGAGGGAGGAAATGTTAAAGGTTAGGGCAACAAGAGATGAAGACAAGAGAGCATGGATTTATAAATGCAAAGTTGTGATAGCGTGATTTGGATCTCCTTCCAAAACAGAGCAACAACATGGTAATAAAGAAGTGACAACAAACTCTTCAACACGAAATCGTGAAGCAAGGTCAGTATGGGAAAGCATGGACAAAAAACCAAATGTGAGTCTTCCGAGTCAAAATAAATAGCAATCAATTCATACCCAGGTTTCCTTAAGGTTAGTTTGTTGGAATTGCAAAGGTTACCCATGGAGATGAGGATATGGGTTAGGGCTTATTGCGGAAGATAAAGACATAATTTTCCTCATAGAAACACATGAGCATGAAGGGTGCAAGACACCTCTGTTTGAGAGATACTGGAAGATGGCAGTGTGGAACAAGGTAGCAGGGAATAGAAAAGGGCACACGGGTATCATGATTTTAGTAAGGGAGAAAGAAGGTCGTCTCATTCAGTTAGAAAAAGAAGACTCAAATAAGCAATTCATTTGGTTTAAAATATCAAAAAATGGAAACCACATCAGAATTGAAGCATGTTATTTTGTGCCACAAGTTTCAAAAATCTACGAAGGTAGAGGGTTTGACCACAAAGTTCCATTTGCAGCCTTAAAAGCGGATATTGCAACATATTCGTAGCTAGGTGAAGTCCTTATAGTGGGTGATTTCAATGCTAGGACTGCAAGTGAGCAAATTAACATTCTTTGTTGTAAAGATGATTGCGACCCTATTTGGCTTACAGAAGGGAGTAATCATCAGCAGGAAAGAATTTCAGAGGACAAGGGCTGCAATCTCTTTGGTGAACAACTGCTTACTATATGTGGGGCCTTTGATTTAGTCATTTGTAATGGCTTGAATATATGGGCAAAGTCTGGTAATTTCACTTGCAATACCTACAATGGACCAAATGTAGTAGATTATGTAATTTGCTCACATGGTTTGTGTGAGAAAATGGAGGAAGTTTTGATTGGAGATCACCTATGGGACTTAAAATCAGATCACAAGCCAATTTATTTATGTTTCTCTTGGATTGGAAAGAAACGATTAGAGTAAAAAATTTAGCATGTCCAACAAAATCTCCCACAGAGAAGAATTCTTTTGACCTCGAAAATTTGTAATACCTTCAAAATGATGGTAGAGAGGCTCTTCAAGAAGGGGAAAATCAAAATTCACAACCTTCATATTCATGAATTAACACATTTAATTCAATGCACACTTGCAAAGTGAAAAAGGACAAAAATTAAGAAGTTTGAAACAATTTTATTTTCGGTTAATGTTTGGTTTGACGAGAAATGCAAAAAGGCAAAGAGAATGTGTAAAAAGTCAAACAAGGATACCATAAAGCTCAAAGCTTACAAGCAGTTATTAAGCAAGAAAAAGGTTGATTTCATGGTTTCAAGGAGGGAAGAACTAATCTTCCTTGGGAAAAATAATCCCAAATTATTTTGGAAGGAGCTCCAACCGAAAAAGATACACACTGGAAATAGTATTACAGCTTTTAAATGGTTTGACTATGCAAGACAACTCTATGAGAAGGATCCCAAGGTTGACCCTCCCCCCTTAGTCAACACTGATACTGAACTCTTCATGGTGCAAGAGGTAGAGATCGGTATCAAGAAGTTCGGTGTTGGAAAAGAAAAAGACTTAGATGAACTCTAAGCAGAATATCTAAGGTGGGGCTCAAAGATCCTTGCACCTCACATTACAAAAACTCTCAACAACATCGTACAACAGGGGCTCCCCACAGATTGGACAAATAGTCTGGCAATACCTATTTTCAAGAGCGGTGATGTCAATAATCCCTCCAATTATAGGACCATCATGATAAACCCTTTGTTTGCAAAACTATTTGGAAGCATGCTAGAAAATAAAATTAGAAAGTGGGCAGAAGAAAGAGATAACTGTGCTAAAGGACAAGCAGGTTTTAGACCTAAACATTCCACAATTGATCATTGTATAACTTTAAGGCACATCATTGAAAAAGTTTTGGAGAAAAAGGAAAAAGTATTTTGTTGCTTTGTGTTGGCATTATGATACATATGTTGTACTTGATGGCAACCCACTCATCTCAGATGATAAATTATAGTGCAGAAAAGTTCACGCACTTTTATGCAGAGAAACGTTTATTTCATGTAGAGAAAAGTTCACGCACTTTCATGCAGAGAAAAGTTCCTTTCATGAAGAGAAAAGTTCATGCACTTTCATGGTTGGCTCATGGTATTTGTCCGACAGTTTTTGATGCTATGGTTTTGGTCCGTGGTATTGCATCCAAAAGTGTTGATCTCATGCACTTTCATGGTTGGTTCATGGTATTAGTTTGATAGTTTTTGATCCTATGGTTTTGGTCTGTGGTATTGCATCCAAAAGTGTTGATCTCACGCACTTTCATGGTTGGTTCATGGTATTAGTCTGACAGTTTTTGATCCTATGGTTTTGGTCCGTGGTATTGCATCCAAAAGTTTTGATCCCAAGTATTGGGTCTGTGGTATTGTGTTATTATGGTTTTGGACCGTGGTATTGTGAAAGGCCTAAGACTATATAAGAGGAAGAAGATCATTTGGCAAAGTATCATCGAATGAATTGAATATCTAATAAGTGCTAGATCTGAAATATTTGTGATTGGGTTATGGTGCAGATCTGGATCTGAATGAAGGAGGAACCTTAGCGCATAAAGAAGGATAAGTTCTATTGATGGGTCATAATATTTATGCTTGAATAATAGTATCTTTGTATGATTTTGATCTGTTATATGAGGCGCATGCTTGATCTATAAATCTGACAATCTGGGTTAATTAGTGTCTGAATATTTGAAAGAAGGAATTATCCTTTATAGATCTGCACGCAGGTTTCAGGTTGTTGAAGTAGCGTATATCTTTAAATTATGATCTAGCTGCCTCTGTCTATTGCTGCAGTATTCTGGGTTCAGAATTTGGTGTGTGGTTACTGTTACTGTGTTTTGGGTACAGCTGTCAGAGAAGTGTTTACTTGATTCAGTGCTAATTGGGAAAAGGAGATTGTTTGATGCAGATATACTTGATGATTGATTGATGTTCATGGATCCAGTCTGAAAATTTATGAAAAGTGGTCCTTGAAAGAAAAGAAGTAGGGGGTTGTAACTCCCTTCCAGGAGAGAGAGTTGTAGCTCTCTACAGGTTGCAGCCTGCGTACTGGTAAAGGACTGCACCAGTACAAAATCATTGTAAAAGGAGTTTCTAATTGAAAGAATATAGAGACATATTGCAGCAGGTGGTTTTCACCCACATTGGGTTTCCACCTTATATCTGGTGTTCTTTGGTGTGACTATCTGTTTTTCTTGTTCATGCTCATTAATTTATGGTACTGACATACAATAATTCAAAGTATAAATATATTGAAAAAGAATTAGATAATACTGATTCACCCCCCTCTCAGTATTATTTCCAACAATTGGTATCAGAGCAGGTCCTTCTGAAGGAGCTTGATCGCTTGAAGGAAGATCTATCATCATGAGCAACTACGGGAGGGAAGCATCAATCAGGCCACCGATTTTTGATGGGACAAACTTCGTGTATAGGAAGGTAAGAGTTACTACCTATCTTCAATCTTTGGGTACAGAAGTCTGGGACATCGTAGAAACAGGGTATACTTTTCCATCAGCTACTCCTACAGATCCAGCTGAGAAGAAGAAATATGAAACAAATGCAAAGGCAGTCAATACTCTTCTAGGATGTCTATCTCAATCAGAATTTGTGAAAGTTATGCAGTATAAATCCGCAAAAGAAATATGGGACGAGATTGTTCTGAGCTATGAAGGAGATGATCAGGTAAAACGTGCAAAACTTCAAACCCTCAGGATTCAATATGAAAATCTCAAGATGTATAATGATGAAAGTGTGGCTAACTATTTTCTTCGTGTGGATGAGATTGTTAATTGAATGAAAAATTTCGGTGAAGAAATAAAAGAGGCTGTTGTGGTTGAAAAAGTTCTAAGATCTTTGTCACCTAGGTTTGAATCTAAAGTTTCTGCTATAGAAGAAAAGGAGAATCTACAACATCTTAAAATGTCACAACTACATGGAATTCTAACTGCTTATGAAATGAGAAAAGGAGGTCCATCTGACAGGAAAGAAGTTGCCTTCAAGGCTTCAGGTAAAGGAGAGTAATATGAATCAGGACATGGGTTAGAAGAAGAAGAAGAATCAAATTTTGTCAGAAATCTTCAACGGGGTGTTGGACGGTTCAGAGGTAAGTTACCCTTAAAATGCTTTGCTTGTGGAAGAGTAGGTCACTATGCTGCCAAATGTCCTCATAAGGATAAGATCGACAAGGGAAAGGAACCTATTAGATGGAACAAGAAACAGAATGCAAATAAGAAAAGCTACTACACTCATGAAGACAGTGATGGTCTATCAAATAGTGATGAAGATGAACGAGGTAATGACTACAAACTTTTAATGGCCTTTGAAGATGATGATTACATGGATGCTATAGATGTGGATAGTTTTTATGAAGAGATTTCTAGACTCAAGACATGTATAGAAGAAAATAATGTGATCATTGATACTCTACAATTTCAAATTGATGAAAAAGAAAAATTTCTTGAAAAGTTAGAATGTGAAATTGTTGGCCTTAGAAAAGAAATTGAGAGAACAAAGACTATTAATCTTAAGTTTGTCAAAGGATCTGAAACTCTGGATGAGATCATCAATGTACAACGTTCTCCGCTAAACAAGATAGGTCTGGGGTATAATGGAGAAACATCTCAAGCATCCACCTCAAAGAGTTATCTTGATGCAGCAAGAAGGAATGAGCAAAAGCACAATGGAGATCACCAGGTAAAGCAGGGACGAATTACATCAAGAACTAACAAAGACTACCAGGTAAACCAGAGGCAATCTGTCTTAAGGGTGAACAAAAGCTACAACCAGCCACAGGTAAAATCTTCTCAATTTGCTTCAAGAATGGATGACAATAAGAATTACAATCATTTGGGCGGTAGATTTGATAACCACAGAAGTTTCTTCAATGGCCAATGTTTCTCTTGCCATAACTTTGGTCACAAAGCAGTACAATGTGTTGCATATAAAACAATCATGACTAGAGAAGCTCAAAAACAAAGAAGTATGATTGGGATTACAAAAAGGACCTATAACAACTTTTCGGCTCTTGAAAATGAAATTGAATGTTCTATTTGTAATAACTTCGGTCATGAAGATTCTGAATGCAGGAGCAGATTTCAGCAGACAAAGGAACAAGCCTCAAGCACCAGAACATGGAGAATAAAGGAACCACAATCAGAAAGATGTGGGATAGCCTTTTATGCAGAGGGACAGGAAAATCTATGGTGCATCGACAGTGGATGTTCGAAGCATATGACAGGTGATAAAGAAAAACTTGAATCATATTCTACTTTAGAAAAGGGAAAGAAAGTTTCTTTTGGAAATGATACTCCAGCAGCTATAAAAGGAAAAGGCACAACTCAGTTAAAAGAAAAGGTCAAAGCTGGAAATGTTTTGTATGTTGATGGCTTGAAGCATAACCTTCTGAGTGTCAGTCAGATGTACGATCAAGGAACCGAGGTAATATTTCAATCAAATGGATGTAGCGTTCGTGATCTTGATACAGGGAAAACAATGATCAAAGGTAGAAGAACTCCAAATAACCTATACATATTTGAAGAAGGACAACAACAATGCTATTTGAGCAAGGATCAGAAGTTCGTGGTCTTCCAGATATCAAAATTCCAGACAACACTATATGCAAATCATGTCAATTTGGTAAGCAAACCATAACCAACTTCCCAGAGAAGGAAGGATTAGGCAGCAGGCCTCTTGAACTAGTCCATACAGATGTATGTGGTCCTTTCAGGACGAGGTCACCTCGAGGAGAAGAATATTTGATATTATTCATTGACGATTTCTCCAGGTTTGTTTGGTTAGGACTTTTGAAGCACAAAGACGAAGCATTCGAAAAATTAAAATCCTTCAAAGCCTTGGTTGAAAATGAATCAGTTACAAAATTAAGTGCCTCAGGTCCGACAGAGGTGGGGAGTTTACCTCAAATGAATTTTTTCGATTTCTGTGAAGAACATGGGATAAGAAGGGAATTCTCTACAGCTAGAACTCCTCAACAAAATGGAGTGGTGGAAAGGATGAACAATATAGTCCAACAAATGGCTCGTGCTATGCTTGATGAGTCCGGAACTCCCGCAACTTTCTGGGGTGAAGCTGCATATGTTGCGGTTGTTATTCTCAATAAAACAAATGTCCGAGTGAACATCACTCAAACTCCTCATGAACTCTGGTATGGTGAGACTCCTTCGGTAAAACACTTCAAAATATTTGGGAGCAAATGCTATATTAAGAATACTGATGAGCAACTTGGAAAAATTGAACCTAGAGCAGATGAAGGCATTCTTCTTGGTTATTCTCCACACAACAAATCATATAAGTGCTACAATAAAAGACTTGGAAGAATTGTTGACAGCATTGATGTAGTGGTTGATGAAAAAGGATACATTCCTAGGCAAGTAAATCATGAAAATATCGAAGAAGATGAAGACTACCCTCAAAGACAGAATGATGAAGAAGAAGAACCTCAAGAAGCACCAGAGGAACAGATAAGGGTAGAAGAGAAGACTCCATCCAGGTACGTTCAGAAGAATCATCCAAAATCTCAGATTTTGGGGCAAAAAGAAGCAGGTGTACAAACAAGAAGAACAGTTGCAGAAGCTTCAAGCTATTTTGCATTACTCTCATCCACTGAACCACAAAATGTAAAAGAGGCATGCAAAGATGAATGTTGGGTCAAAGCAATGGATGAAGAACTTGAGCAGATCGAAAAGAACAACACTTGGGAGTTGGTTCCTAGACCAAAGGATAAGAATGTTATAGGGACAAAATGGTCTTCAAAAATAAGTTGAATGAAAATGGGGAAGTAATTAGAAACAAGGCCAGACTTGTTTGTAAAGGGTATGCGCAGCAAGAAGGAATAGATTTTGAAGAAGCTTTTGCTCCTGTTGCAAGACTTGAGGCCATTCGAATGTTCCTTGCTCTCTCAAGCTTTCAAAAGTTCAAAGTATTTCAAATGGACGTGAAATCAGCCTTTCTGAATGGAGACTTAGAAGAAGAAGTATACATTGAGCAGCTAGATGGTTTCATTCTTGGAAATGATCCAAATCTTGTATGCAGATTGAAAAAGGCTCTCTATGGTCTTAAACAAGCTCCAAGGGCTTGGTACTATCGTTTGGACAAATATCTTCATCAACAAGGTTTTTCAAAAGGATTAGCAGATAGCAATCTTTATATAAAAATTGAAAATGACAAATTGCTAATACTTGTTGTGTATGTAGATGACATTATCTTTGGCAGCAATGAAGAATCTATGAGTCAAAGCTTTACCTTGGTGATTTAGAAAGAATTTGAAATGTCCTTGCTTGGAGAACTGACATATTTTCTTGGTTTGCAAATCCAACAAAATGAAGGAGGGATCTTCTTGTCTCAAACCAAGTATCTCAAGCAGATTTTGAAGAAATATGGTATGGAAGAAGCAAAACCAGTATGTACACCCATGGTCACAGGATGTAACCTCAGTGCAAATGATGAATCAGCAGCAGTGCATCAACCAACTTACAGATCTATGATTGGAAGTCTACTTTATTTGACAGGTACATGACCAGACATCATGCATGCAGTGGGAATAGTTGGAAGATTTTAGGCAAATCCAAAGGAAACTCATCTTCAGGCAGTGAAGAGAATCTTCAAATATCTTCAAGGGACTCAAAACTATGGCTTATGGTATCCTAGAGATACAGATCTCACACTTCATGCTTATACAGATGCAGATTGGGCCGGAAGCGTGGATGACAGGAAGAGCACAAGTGGTGGTGCATTCTTTATGGGTTCCCAATTAGTATCTTGGTTCAGCAAGAAACAGAGTTCAATTGCTTTGTCTACCGCTGAAGCGGAATATGTGGCTGCTGCATCTTGCTGCACTCAACTCCTTTGGATGATGCAGACCTTGCAAGATTTTCAAATCACTTGTACACCACCTATCTCCATCTTATGTGATAATACAAGTGCAATCAGCATTTCAAAAGAACCCAGTCATGCATTCAAAGACCAAGCACATACCAATCAAATATCACTTTCTCCGAGAACAAGTGCTTGAACAAAAGGTCAAGTTGGAGTATGTTCCTTCTAAGGAACAAGTTGCTGATATACTCACCAAACCATTGCCCAGGGAGACCTTTGAATACCTCAGGCAAAAGCTGGGGGTTGTTGATGCATCATCTTGTTGTTGACTCTCTTCTGATTGTTGGTTGTACGCAAGGTTCATCTGGGGTATATGCGTACATTTGTTGAGTTGCGGATTGGTCAAAGATCGAATGGCAAATGCATTGTTGGCATTATGGAGGAAGGACAGAAGGAATATTGCTGCAATATGTCTCTATCTCTATCATGGTCATTTATGGTGATTATCAGATGCTGCTGCTATCAGTTATTGACCTTGCTTATAGTCAGGGGGAGCATGAACAACACACTTCAGTAGAGCAGAGACTTCAGCATGTACTCAGAGGAAGCATGGACGGAGTGGTACACCTTGGCATATACAAAGGGGGAGCTCTTTCAGAGATGTCAGTAGATACTCAGGGGGAGTATGGGCAGCAGAATGTTTCTCTAGGAAAGAGATTATCTTGGTTTGCCCTTTGCCCTTGATGTCAAAGGGGGAGAGTGATTGGTTGTTGTTGCCATCAAGTCCAAAGGGGAAGATTGTTGGCATTATGATACATATGTTGTACTTGATGGCAACCCACTCATCTCAGATGATAAATTATAGTGCAGAAAAGTTCACGCACTTTTATGCAGAGAAAATTTTATTTCATGTAGAGAAAAGTTCACGCACTTTCATGCAGATAAAAGTTCCTTTCATGAAGAGAAAAGTTCACGCACTTTCATGGTTGGCTCATGGTATTAGTCCGACAGTTTTTGATGCTATGGTTTTGGTCCGTGGTATTGCGAATAAAAGTGTTGATCTCACGCACTTTCATGGTTGGTTCATGGTATTAGTCCGATAGTTTTTGATCCTATGGTTTTGGTCTGTGGTATTGCATCCAAAAGTGTTGATCTCACGCACTTTCATGGTTGGTTCATGGTATTAGTCCGACAGTTTTTGATCCTATGGTTTTGGTCTGTGGTATTGCATCCAAAAGTGTTGATCCCAAGTATTGGGTCCGTGGTATTGTGTTATTATGGTTTTGGACCGTGGTATTGTGAAAGGCCTAAGGCTATATAAGAGGAAGAAGATCATTTGGCAAAGTATCATCGAATGAATTGAATATCTAATAAGTGCTAGATCTGAAATATTTGTGATTGGGTTATGGTGCAGATCTGGATCTGAATGAAGGAGGAACCTTAGCGCATAAATAAGGATAAGTTCTATTGATGGGTCATAATCTTTACGCTTGAATAATAGTATCTTTGTATGATTTTGATCTGTTATATGAGGCACATGCTTGATCTATAAATCTGACAATCTGGGTTAATTAGTGTCTGAATATTTGAAAGAAGGATTTATCCTTTATAGATCTGCACGCAGGTTTCAGGTTGTTGAAGTAGCGTATATCTTTAAATTATGATCTAGCTGCCTCTGTCTATTGCTGCAGTATTCTGGGTTCAGAATTTGGTGTGTGGTTACTATTACTGTGTTCTGGGTACAGCTGTCAGAGAAGTGTTTACTTGATTCAGTGCTAATTGGGAAAAGGAGATTGTTTGATGCAGATATACTTGATGATTGATTGATGTTCATGGATCCAGTCTAAAAATTTATGAAAAGTGGTCCTTGAAAGAAAAGAAGTAGGGGGTTGTAACTCCCTTCTAGGAGAGAGAGTTGTAGCTCTCTGCAGGTTGCAGCCTGCGTACTGGTAAAGGACTGCACCAGTACAAAATCATTGTAAAAGGAGTTTCTAATTGAAAGAATATAGAGACATATTGCAGCAGGTGGTTTTCACCCACATTGGGTTTCCACCTTATATTTGGTGTTCTTTGGTGTGACTATCTGTTTTTCTTGTTCATGCTCATTAATTTATGGTACTGACATACAATAATTCAAAGTATAAATATATTGAAAAAGAATTAGATAATACTGATTCACCCCCCCTCTCAGTATTATTTCCAACACTTTGTTGATTTCAGAAAAGAATTTGAATCAGTTCCTAAACATTTGACAACAGTTGTGCATAGGCTATATGAAGAGGTGGAAGTCAAAATTAGAACTTCAGCATGCATTTTTGAAAGTTTTAGAAGCGATATCAGGATCAAGCAAGGTTGCCCATTGTCTCCTACCCTTTTTGGTTTATATATCGACAAGCTTGAGGAGTGGTTAAATTCACAAGGGGGTGATGGTATCTATTTGGGAAAGTTTATTATAAGGCTTCTTTTGTATGCAAATTACCTTATTATGATTGCTAAATTGGCTCTTGGTTTGCAAGAGCACTTACTATCCCTTGATCATTTTTGTAGAAGTGTGGGGATGCAAGTCAATATCAGCAAAACAAAAGTAGTGGTTTTCTCTAAGAAAAGAAAACATAACCAACATAAATTCTACTTTGAAGGCAACATTATGGAAAAAGTTGCAGATTACAAATACCTCAGAATTTACTTCAACAAAAATCTAAGTTGGGATAGTTGTAGAAAGAAAAGAACTTTGGGGGGTTGGAAAGCATTTTATGATTTTCAAAATAGGTGCAGAGAGGCAGAGTTATGGGACTGGAAAACCACTGAAACTCTTTTTGGGCTTCTAGTGATTCTAGTGATTCTCTATGGTTGTGAACTATGGGCCAGCATTACATCCGACATGCAGTGGAGACAAATTGAGAAAATTTAGAAGCGTTTGATTACAAACAAATTCATGATTAAAAGTGTAGTTCCTTATGCTATCTTGTTAAGTGAAACATGTGTTGCTCTTATTGAAGAAATTGCTATGGTGCGAGTCATAAGGTATTTAAAAAAAATGAGCAAATGAAAGAGGGTAAATGACCTAAGGTTGTCTTTAATCACAGATTGTGCAATAGAAAAAAAACTTGGATGCAATAAAATAACAAATGGTTTAGTAAATGGGGTATTTGCTTGAACGCGTGTCCCATAAATAGCGAAGAGAAAAGCTTTTTTTATGGAAAAGTTCCACAAGCGTACTTGAGATAATGAGCTAGGAAGAAAGAAAAAGTACTATATTGAAGTGTCTAATCCCACTTATAGTCATCAACCAAAGGCATACATACAGGTCAATATTTCTTGGAGAGCCAAAATTCTTATTGCTCAGTTAAAGACTAATTCTCATCAACTCTGTTGTGAAACAAGGTGCTGGAAAAGGCCAAAAAAAAGGTGTACGAGGAAAGAGTATGCAATTTTTATTTTTCCAAAAAATAAAAATAAAAAAAACATTTCATTTTCCAAAACAATTATTTGTTCTTGTTACAACGAATGACGATGGTGGGATTTCTTGGAGTGGTGTGTTTCACAAGTTAAACTAATATGTTTAGAAAATTATTTTTTGATAGAGTGGTGTGTTTCACAAGTTAAACTAATAGTTTTTATAATATTGAAAACTGTCCCTAAGTCAAAATTAGTTGTTGATGAAGATAGCCGTTGGAGGCTCTGCTCATACTATTTAGCATGCAAAGCTGGATCTGTTTCTTCAACTTGTCCTAACAATGAGCCACACTGGTTGGTTCGAAACGCGTCGACAAATGTCTCTCTTTATGTGATTTACGCTGAAGTTCTACTAATAACTATTATGGATCACAGAAGCCTCAATTCAACAATATTGAAAACTGTTTGAACAACGTCGACATTTCTGATAATTTCGAGGTACAGTAGTTGTGCACTTTCTTGTACGAAGAGAAAGTTCATGCTGCATGGTTGTCTGAAGTCACCATTTCTTATTGTTTAAATATTGTGTGTTTTCCTGGTTTATTTATTTATTGGGAGTGCTTAACACATTGTTATATACAACTTGGCATGTTCAATAATTTTTTTTTAAGTAACACAATATAGTTTGTGGTTGATTATAGTGCTGAAATAAGTTAAAAACTATCCCACCATAAAAGATGTTGAGGCTTTTAATAATTTTTTGATTTAGAAAAAGCCATTCATTTGATCAATTGTGTTGAAGGGAATGTTATATCTTTGAATAAGATGTTGAAGCTTTTAATAATGTTTTGATTTGAAAAAAACCATTCATTTGATCAATTGTGTTGAAGGGAATTTTATATTTTCGAAATTTACTCCATTGAAGTGGTTAAAAGCTATTTAGTAATTACTATTTTATTTTGTTGTAGACTTTTCTATTTATTATATCACTTTTTGATAGGTTGGTTATAGTTCAATATTGTAATTGAAATTTTTTATGTTTTAGTGAGATGGTGTTGTTATACCTATAGTTTGTTGTGTTTTATTTTCTAGGTTAATGGGAGTTTATTGGATATTAAATTTTGTATTTATGTTGATAATAAGTGTATTATTATAAAGTAAAAATATATTTTATAAAAGTATTGTTATGATGAGAGGTGTTTTATATTTGAAAGTTGAAAATTGTAATTTAATGTTATATTTAAAAATAATAAAATAATACTTTATTATAATAATTTAAAAAAGAAATTAATGTTCACCATAAATAAAATATAATAATTTTTCACTTTAATTTTTTAATTTTTTATCCACTTTATATAGAGATAAAGTAACTAAAAATAAAGAAAAAAATTATTTTATTTTTAATATTAAAGAGATATACAATTCCTTGTCACAAATCCATGTAAAAATAATATAATTGATATTACATGATATGTAATTCATTCTATGTTTAATTTTAAAATAAAAACATACTAATAACAAAAAAATATTTTATTTTTTACATAGATAAAACCTTTCAATGTAAATATTTAATAACATAATTTTATATCAAGTGTATATAAAGAAAAACAAAATATTCTAAATTAAAAGTTTTCCTATATTTTTATTTGTCATAGTAAAAGACTTGTGTAATTTATTGCACTCTTAATATGTAGTCAATATATAACATTTAAAAAATATTAATAGCCAAAAAATAATAATATGAATTATCTATATAAAGAGAGAATTCTTATTTTATTAAGAAATTATGTAGAAAGGTTTATATTTCATTCATTTTTTGATATCGAATTAACACACACACATATATTTTCTCTCTTAACCAAATCACAAGTCAAATTCAAAGCAACCTCAAACAACAAAAATATAGAAATTGGCTCAACTAAGACCAAAAGTTTCCATCAAGGTTCCCTCAAGCGATGGGGAGTTGGAGTAGGTCTTGGTGTCATCTAATACCTCTGGAGGTTTAAAGGGCTTCCACGAATCAACAAACTTAGTTGCAGACAAGGCAACATATCCCATTCTCTTCTCCTTTTTTATTGCTTGGATTTTTTGTGGATAAATGCTAAAATGAAAGGGAAAATGATACTTTGGTTAGTCAAATCTCAATGCCCACTTACATCTAACCATATAAATTCTCTCTTTCTCTGTTATACAGTTAAGCAGTGCTTGTTCGTATTTATGAGGAAATGAATAACCCTCCCTATTAGCTTAAGGGCTAGAGTGAGGTTGTTGGTACCAAACCAACCCTAAGTATACTCACTTAAGAGTTAACTAGACACAAAGCCAATACAACAATATTTATAAGCACAAAGTCATTACAACAATGCTTATCATGTAATCGCTAGCAAGGATTTGAAGTTGGGTGGGGAGGATAACGACCATTCAGCCCAACCATATGCGAAATTGACTCTTTATATATAAAGAGAGATAATTCTTATTCCTTTAATAAGCTCTTTAAGGAGATTTGTCATTTATTCATTTTTTAATATGAACTTGACAAGTAACATTTTAAATATTAATAACAAAAATAATATTTGTGTGCACCCATATAACACTTTAAAAAATATTTATAACAAAAGTAATGGTATATATATAACAAAAATAATGTTATATAATAGTGTGTGTGAGCATCTTGTTCAAAATCAATATAGATTTATCTTAATTTTGAATCTACTCAAAGTCGAGAAGAATCAAATATTTGTATGTGCAATTTTTTCTTTAAGTTTTGCATTAAAAAATATTTGCATATTGAGAGATTTGATTACTCTAAAGTTAAGATAGATCTATACTGATAATAAGAATTTCGATTATTTTTAATATAATTTGATTTAATCTGAAATTAAATATTTTTATAAATATTATTTATATTTAAAAATAAAATTTTTAAATTATATTATTAAATTCCAAATATATAATTTAATTTGAATAAATAATACTAATAGATAATATTTAAAAAAATAATATTGAAAATATTCAAATAAATTATATTAAAATGGTATATTTCACGATGAAATTGAATTTTATATATATATATTTATAATTATGGAATTTTTATTAGATAGCTTATTTTAAATTAAATTATGTAAACTTAACTTAACATCATTGATCAATATTTTAAGTTCAAAAGAACAACACATCGTAAAACAATAAAAAAACCGTGATTAATTAAGTAATGTTTAGTTCATAAACGAGATAAAGATAAATATAAAGTCTAAGGAAAAAAATTAATAAAATTTTAATGATTGTGTTGAAAGTTATTTTATAGCTTAGTATAAGGGAGATGTTGTAACTTGGATTATTAGATATAAAGTTAATTAGTTTAAAAAAAAATAGTTACATTAAATGTAAGAGAATAAGTAAAAGATAAGCCTTGTATTGATGATTAAAAAAAAGGAATGTTGTTTATGAGCATATTTTGGTAGGGTGATCAAAGCATCATTACATATCCTTTTAGTTCTATAAATATATTCTCAATAGGAGGTATCATCATTAATGAGTGCTAATGAGGACTTATTAATCTTTACCAAGGCATGACTCTAGAAATCGATTTGCATGTTGACCACTGCTAGTTTAACATTGATCAATTCAACTTATAATGTTTAAATTTAAAAAATAAATATTTATTTTTCAATATTTAAAAAAAAATCAAATATTTGATTGAACCATAACTTGAAGGCCTTGTTTCTGGGAAAAATAGTGTCTTTTCAAAAAACTAACCCTCTAGGTTTGGTAGCTACCCTAGAAACAATAGTTTTAAAGAAATTCAATGATTTCTTCTATGTATATAGATAAGAGAAAGATAATGGAACCAACCTGGAACTTCTGCTTAATCCCTTGCTTGATCTCTCTTCCCCTTGATAGAGCTTGCAACTCCTCCCCGTACTTAACCCACTTGGAGAGTACTTGTAGAAACACAGTAACAAAGAACCATCAAAGCATCTTGATCTATTATAACATAAACATTACAAAATCAAATATATAATGAACATACGATAGCATTCACAAATGATAACATTCACAATTGCACAATCATATGGAAGAAAACTTGAAGAACTTTATTAAATAGAAGGGAGAATTACAACCCAGTTGTCTGATCCAGCATCATCCTCCCAACATCAATCCCTCTTCACCTCATGAAATATCAAGATCACACCAACAATACAATACTCTTTCCTCAAATACAAACTATCAGCACTTCCTTGCAGTTCACAGTATTCCAGGCCCCCAGATCTCTTAGATGAGGGATCCATTTATAGATGTGTGCAAGGGTGTGAGTCATCTCTAGGGTTTGATTAGTGTTATTCCACTTGTTACAATTGATTCCACTTGGAGATTTCTTAGATCTCTTACTCATCGCTGGGCGAATTCAGAGAGGCAAGTGTCATAGGAGAAGTTTCTAGAAGATTCCATGAACAACCACCTAGCAAACTGTCTCGGACATTTGTCCATCCTCGCCCATTGCACCCTATAGAAGGCCTAATCAGTATGCATCGCACCTGAGCAGTGTACCACTCAGTATGAATTGCACCTGGCCAGTGTAGCAGTCAGTATGATTCAGTTTAGGCCATTTTTGGATGGTTTCTTAGGTGGAACTTTTGGGGAATGATGTAATCAGATGACCATGTTCTTTTAGGGTATGAAACAACTCTTTTAGGGGTTAATGAGCCCTAATTTATCGACATATAAGTTTGGGGTTGAAGTTCCCAAATATGTCTATAACAGGCCTTATTGCAACATTTGTGTTATGGCATCATTCAACACTCCTGTAGACCTTATGCTCTTTTATGGCCTTGGGGAGTCCATTTTCCCATGAAGACTTGAATTTATTCTAAAAAAATGAATTTCAATTCCATACGCGACCCTACCCACACAAAAACACATGCATACATGGGTCCCATAACACTATACCTACGTATATATTTTTAAATATGAAAAAATAAAATAAAATGTTATTTTTCGGGTGGGATTTATGGGTTTTACTAAGATCCCACCTATAGGAGCCTGTGGTTAACTGAAATAACCAATTTGAAGTAGTATATATACACCCCTTGGGTAGGCATAAGTCATATGAGAAGACATATATCAACATTATACTCAATTTACCCTAGATCGAGTCTACTTTTCCCATGCCTCCTGCACTCCCAGTCTCTAGGAAACCTTGGTTTCCTTTGCAGAGATGCTCAACCTCCTTATCTAACATATTCTTGCACCTATTAGAGGGGTTTTATTCGTGGCTCGGGCTAGATGGATCCAAAGGAAGGCTTTGTCGGTTCCTTTGGCCTAGATCAAGTTGTATCTATCCTGTACTTAATGTTTTTAATCAATAAAGAAACTCATGTCTTGTTCCTAATATATGTTGTCATCTTAAGAATGATAATATGAATTGTTATATATTGTGATCTAACATACTCTTATGCATTCATGTTGAATTATATATTGTGTATATGCTTATGTGATTAATTTGTAGGTCTGCACATCTTAGAGGAAGCAGAGGGTTTAGACCCTACAGGAACATCTTCAAACGTAGGACCCTTGGGTATGTATCGAAGTCCAACTTTGATAATTCGAATCTTTGGCATGCTTGATTGAGTGTTTTTTATTGATTATTCTATCTTGCTCTGTTGAGGTTTTCAACCCTTGCCTTAGTGAAATTTTCTTGCCAACAAAATTGGCGACTCTACTGGAGAATACCATCAAGTATTTTCTAGAAGGGTTGTTTTTTTTTTATCTAGGTTTAGTTTGTTGTTTCTTGGTTTTTTCTAGACTTCTTAAGGTTTAAGTGATTTGGTCATTTAACCTGATATTTTAGATATGGACCTTCTTTTTATTTTTCCTTAATTTTATATTTATAGATGTTTTTTGTTATAGACAGTTGTGTACATACACAATTTCTTCCAAAGAAACCTGTGTATACGCATTCTACTTCACATACAATCACATATATATGATAAATTGTATCTAAACAATCGCATACAAATCTAAAAAATGAAAATTTTTCATTTCTTGGTTTTGATGGTGCTTTAACCAAGTTTGCTTATGCTTTCTTGATCTTTATGAAGTCTGGAATCACCTTGATCACTGTTGTTGTTGGCGTCTTTCATCTTGTTGGAGAAATGCTTATGTCAACCTAGGGTTTTCAATTTTTAAATATATTTTTATATGAAGTTGGGTTCTAGATATTCTTTGTGAGGTATCTGGTTGTTCTATGGCTTTGGAACAAATTTTTGTTTCTTTTGAACTTGTTGATAACCCTATCATTGATTTGCTTCCCTTGTGACCTAGAAGTTGGTCCTTTTTCTTTCTCTTTCTTGTTTTTGAAAGGGATTTGTGATTCTTGGATGAGTGAAAGATTTCAGTTCTCTAGAGTCTTTCGGATTTTCAGAGTCTTTTAAATTTTTCTCACCAAATTCTTGAAGTGTTAAGTCTCTCATTTGCACTAGTCTTTTAATCTTTGTGATCATTTGCGACTTGGTGGATTTGAGTATTTTTTATGCCTTTGGTATTAAGATCTTTGATTTTCTTCGCTTTCTGGATTTTTAGATTTTAATCTTTAAAAGAAAAATAAAACATTTTCTTTGTCACATTCTTTTCTTTTGTTTCTTAGTTTTGTAGTCTTTTGTGTTTTTAGCAGATGTGTGAATTCTTGTTACAAGGTTAAAAGACTTTTTGCTTTGAGGAGTTTTTTTTTTTCTTTTGAGATTTGCTTCTCTTTCCTATTTGAATTGGCCTTTACCTTTTTTATCACATTTTTTTACCTTTAAGTCTTTCTTTGAATCTTACATTTACATGCTAGTGTGCGTTAGGTTAGATGCATTTTGGACATCATTTAGTTTTTTTGTTATCTTTTGAATCTGTGAGTACTAAATTGAAAAAGAAAGACCTTTTGTTTTATTAGGTTTCTCGTAGCACCCTAGTAGAAATATTTTTCACTGAAGAAAAAGAAGTGTTGCATTCTCATGTAGCCTATGTTTTCTATTGATTTATTTTACGTCAAAACATCATCAGTTGCACTTCCGCCCCCTTGTAGACAACCAAATAAAATGAGCACTTAAATTAAAATGAACTAGACTTTTTCTTTTTGTCATAGAAACATCAACTAGTCTAGGGAATTTAGGGCCTTGGAATAGGTGTGTGGAGAGTAAACTCTCCAAGGCCACTTAAACTGAAAGTATAGAAGTTTATTAATGAGTGTAAATCTAGTGTCATTAAGTTGTCCATGAAATCTCCTCTAATATAAGAGTCAAGCATGAGGACATGTCAAGATAAGAAAAGAGAGATACCCCCTCTCCTACTTGTTGGATCGCGCGCCCACGAATGTTCCGTCCAGCTTTTGATTACGAGTTGGTGACCTAATTAGTTTCCTTTCCTAGGGACCAGACATGTGACTACAAGGGGGAATTCCCATGGTACCTGAGGGAGATGTTGTATCACTTTCATAGTACTTCTAGAGGGTGCCCTTGCGAAGCTTGGGTACTTGCACCAGCAAAGACTATTGTATGGAGGTCAATGTAACTGTTTTTGATACCTTCGTTGGTGAGCTTAGGCCCTCATCATCCCAAACTACCTTTGAGAGGTTATTTTCTTCACTTTCTTGTATTTTGGTGTTCGGTCCTAATCACGTGGAGTGGAAATACTTGGAATTTTTTTGCTTGGTTATATCTTTAGTATTTTCTATAGATATTTCTTCGTGCTCCTAGCTTGCCTTAGGTGATTTTAGTCTTTAATTTTTATTTATACATAAAGGAGGCTGATCGACTAGTTCGTTGGTCTAGAAGGCGTCGTGGGCTTTCACCTGCGAGTGCCAAGCCTTCACCAAGAAGGCATAGCAGTAATTCTGCTAGTTCTTTTGAACCAACACAAGATAACACAACAGTGACAAATCCTTCATTGAGGGCTCTTATTTAATAGAGAGATCCTAGTCTAGTCCATAATCTAGGTGTAAACAATCTGATTCTTGCTAGAGTACTCTTCCAATCAGAAGACAAAGTAGAAATTGAAGAGATTTTAGAGTCCCTGTGACTCCTACAAAACCTCTTCGTTCTCATTTTCTTTAGATTGTATTGTACGTCGGTACTCTCACTCATATAAAAACTAGCCCTGATCACTCTCATTCTTTTTTCTTAATGGCCAATGTTAGTGGCACAAGTGTGGCTATTAATACGACTAGTGTGCATACTCCTTCTTAAGCTATAAGAGGAGTTACTATTTCTATCTCTACTATTACACCTAGGCAATGGGATTATCATATCCAGTCTTGGAAAATGATCTGCTTTGGATACCATAAAATGGAAATTCCACCCTCAAATCCTTTCACGTCTAGTGCCATGACTTCACTTCCTCTCCAATAATGTCGGATTACCTCACACAACTTTCCAACCACCATTTTTGTCTTCTAGAGTAACACAATATCTAGTTTAACCCTATTTATTTTACTTTTCAAAAACATAGCTTACCTTTATTTTTCAAGCCCCGTATATTCCATGAGACCATTTTCATTGAGTAAGGGATAGGGGGTGGGGGAATAGTCTGTCAATGGGCCCATTTTCCCCTAGTTAAGAGAAAACTCCCCAACTTCCTTTATTGCCTCCTTCATGGACTTGCACCCATTTTCCCCTTTGTCGAATGTATAGTACTTTGATGGGGTTGGGATTAGACTCCTCCTTCCTTGCTAGAAGGATGAGGTTGATGGCCTCCTTCCGGTTTCACCAGTCTTGCGCACCATTTGCCAAAAAGGTTTTTGAAGTGGATTAACTAGTTGGAAGGGATGTATTTTACATTTTCTTTGATCCAAACTCGAAAGAACTCCAACATTGATCTTTCATTAGGTCCTAATATGTTATGTTTCTCTTCCACTTCTAATAATTTTCTAGTGTGAATGACGACCTCCTTTAGCCTATGATCTTCTTCCATGTCTTCTTGTTTTTTCCTTTTGGGTGTAGGTTTACCTGATTGGTTCTGACCTGGTTGATCCACTCTCATTCCTTGTAGGGCCAATTGAGTTGATTGTTCTGCAAGCTCTTCTTATGTCTCCAAACTCCCTAAGATAGTGAAAGGATTAGCCTCCTCACCTATCTGGGGTTTGGACTGCGCTTGAGATGTTGAAACCCATCCTCTTCCTTCTTATACAAATTTTGTGCTTCTTCTGCTACTGTGAGCGGGAAATCCCGAAGAAAAAGCCCATATTCATGACATCGATGACATTTGAATGACACATTCCCATAATCAAGTGGTTGTGTCCAAATTGAATCATGGTGCTCCAGATCGATTGATTCCAAAAGGGGTTGAGATATTTTCATGTGAACGCAGATCTAGACATACGCGACATGTCTTCATCTCTTTCTAATTTTAGAGATATTTACAAATAATCATATTGCATTCCCAATCATATTGGTTCCTAGAAATCCTGTGGAAGAGAGAAACGTCTAACCCAAATTGGGGCAGCCATAAACTACTCTTTCCTCGGATTATATCATTCTTCCCAATATCTGATAAATATCCTTGCATTATTCATAAAATAAGGTCTATTTTTGAACAAACGCTTTCTCTCTTCTATATTTGCAAATATCACGGTGAAGAAACCCTTTACACACAATCAAAACTCCTCTGGATCTGTTGGGTTCCATTTGGATTGGATCCATTACACAATCTCCTATTCTTTTGGTCAAATGGCCATGAAATTATAGATCAGAGCATGATCCTTCATAAATTGTCAATATTTTTTGAATCTATTGTTTGGGATCACAACTTCGGATTCCTCATAGATTTAGGAAGGAAACAACTTTTCCCTCTAGTCTGCCATTGCATCCCCATTACTGGGGTTTTTGTAGCCCCAGATGTGTCACATTCGAGCCCATATGGCATTAATGCCAATTCCTTAAACCCATTTACTGCATCATAGAAAGAGGAGGCCCCTCCCTTGTGAGGGGCCACTCATGGAGTGCCCACTCAGACAACTGTCCAAGCATCTTAGGCTCGCTATGAATAATTGACTGTGCCACCTTCCTGGTCAACTAAAGCAAGGTTTACATCACTCTCTTGCGTAAATCGATGGCCTGTAAACCCTAAAAGAAACTATTAGAAGATATTTTAAATTACATAACCAAATTAGATATCTCTTTTTAAATTATGAGACTTAACATAAAGTGGTTGGTTAAAAAGCTAAGTTTTAAATAATAATACATTATAAAACTATACTAATTAATGTTTAGTTCACAAGTAAGGCAAATAAAAATAGTATTTTATGACATACATGCATTTGCATATCAAAATAGTCACAATTCATATTTGTGTGCCTTACTAGCACTCTTATCATTAATCATATACATGCATTCCCTTAATGCATTACCCACCATAACGTCTATTTTATTTGTGAATATATTACTCATTGATTTAATTGTTATCTGTAAGGAAAACATGCACATTTTTTTTATGATTTTACCAAGTTTTATGTTCTTTCTACCTTAACCATACCCCTCTCAAGCATTCATGCAATACAAACCCTAAAAAAATAAAGGAAATAAATACAAACTCAACTTTAAGGAATTCTTACTCAATTCCTTCAAATTACCAATTGTCGCCCTGTAGCTGATTTTCATATTTGCATGGTTGCCACTACCAATAATTTTCATAATTTTCAATTGATGATTTCTCAAGGAGTCCATTTGGTTCCTTCTTTAGCTTTTCTTGGCATGCATTCACTCGTCATTGCCCTTAAGGTTCTTTGTATGAATGAAGGCACTTCCTTTCTTTAGATCCTACTTCAATAAGTGGTCTTTAATATCAAATTTTTGAGAATAAGCTACGCCTTTTTCCATAAAACCAATTTATCACGGATCATCTTTTTGTTTATCAAATAAAACATGTGCCACAACATTGTTAAGTCAACAACCACTCATTCTACTCATTCATTCATTTTCAATAGCTTTTAGGTCTTAGCAATCAATCAAGCATTCGTAGTGCTAATTCAGATAATGGTTTAATCAAATCCACCTAGAATGATTATTAAATATTAAAATTTACCCTCTTATGCAACTTCTACATTTACTCGTCAAGGAACTTGAAAAGTGAGTTTAGTACTTAGCATATCAAACTTATGCAATAAAATTTAATTAAAGTTTTCCTTAGTTCATCCTTGGGGTTCCCACGTTGCACTCATCCGCATTTTATCATAATTCATATCATTCCTTCAAATTACCTACTATTATGGTATGAAAAATCCATACCTACACAATTGCATTCATTATTCCTCATGTTACCTAACCTAAGTGATACTCCTTAAAAGCTTACTTGTTTCCTTCATCCAAATCCTGACAAGTATTCTTTTCCCCTCGTCCTTTAAATGAGGTTTTTAGGCAATGATATCATCATCATCTTTAAACATTCCTAATCACATGGAAAATTCACAAATTCGTCATCTTACCAAGGAAATCAAAATCCATGTGCCTTAGCACCTTTAAATCATCATTCAATATCTGACATGTTTGAGCACATTTACATGCACTCTATTAAGATTTTTCTCAATGCATTTATTATTGAAATTATCGTATTCAATTAATTTTCCTTCTATATTTCAATAACATTCTTAGGATTATATAATTTTTATTTTTAACTCTTTCATCCATAGTAAAATGGTAGCAAGAAAGAGAGTCAAGGGTTCCCCCTGCTCTAATTATTTTTCACATCGTAGATTCAAAGTGACTCTACTCTATTTCTCTTAAGCAATACTATGAAATGCATTTGCATTTTTCTCTAGGACCTAAACCATCATTATACACAACACAAATACCTCACAAGACTATATTAGCATCCACATACCACTCCTATACAATAATATTTATAGCTAGTGGATCAAATATAATCTAACAATATGAGAATACTGAGATATTGTCTTCATCATTTTGTAACTCTACTTCCTCTATTGAATTTTTCTTGTACTCCATCCATACGTGACTACATCAACATGCAATTCTCGCTAGTTGGAATATCCAATAGCCCATAATATCATCTCAGTTTCACAAGTTAATGCCAACTCTTGATTTTAGTTACTTATCTATCCATTTCATATGCATATTTCATATTATGCATTCAACCATGCATTCAAACAATGCCTCAATAATGGATACTAACATGCTTCTACATTGCCTACACTTTTTCTCATCATTCGCGTTCATCTATTAAATGAAATATTATCCTTCCTTCTGAGAGATTGTAATCATTCAAATGACATGTCTCACAAGCAAAAGCATAACTTGTTTGCCTCTTTCATATGGCAATGAATAAAAACAAATCATTTGTTCCAAGTAACATGGAATCATCAAGTGACTATTAACATCGCTTAGAGCATAGCCAATACCAACTCTTGATTATTTAATATTTATGCATTCATATCATTCCTAATATCACAATTTTACTAAAGAAATTCTTACCTAATTCCATCTCAATATTTTGAGCATATCAAAACCATACTCTCATTTCTATTAGTAGGCATGTGGATGCTACTTTATCATTTGGTACCTCATGGAGGGTTATTACATTCTTGTTTAGCAACCTCTTGATAAACACTTTATATTCCATAGTCTTATCTCCACAAGATTATATGCAGCATCCTTATGAGATTCTTCAACAATACTGTCAACTTGTACCTAGTTACATGTTCATCATTAGTCCTGGTTAACCATCATAATAATCTTATAACAACATATTACTGAGTCTTCATTCATGTTATGTGTATTCTCATGCATTATTGTATGCACCTAGAATATTATTGTGCTAATTCCTATTAGTGCACATGCTTTTCTTTTGCTATTAAATCTCTTGCAATTCTATCTTTCCTATGCTCTTTATTTATTTAGCATATAAAATCATTTTCAAAATTCGACATAAACATTCAAACTAGAAAGAGATAAGTTTGGGAGATTCTCCCTCATGATTATGGTTGCATTGCTTGGTTGTATGCTTTTGCAATTATCATTTTATTGTTGTTTAACAGAAATCTAGTTAGCGTCTTGATTGTATCCTTCATAGCTTTAGCCATCAACATTCCATTGAATTTCTTCATTTGTTGCATATTTAATAGTTTTGCCTCAATCTCTTAATAGAGATATGTTACACATGTCACAAAACCTGGTAAATTTCTTTGCCAACAAACTTGGGTCTATACAACCTTTTGATTGTATCTAATAATCTTGGTTCCTATGTTATACAACCTTACTATTGTACTCCTTGCTATGGGACATTTTCTCTGTGATTTACCTTTGATCCATTGCTTTGTAAATTATGTTGCTTTGGTTTATTTATAACACTTTAGGCCTCATATTGATCTACAATTTTGATAATTTTATTTATGCAGTCTATTTCCTAGACCATCCAAGTCTAATGCTTGAACCACGGCTGTAATATTTTTCCTTCATGTTTTATATCTATCCCTTCCACCTCCACTCTTTGAACTCTATTTGACAACACTTTGTAACATAAGAAACCCCCTCTACACCTTATTGAGGGCACACAATGTCTATTTTTTTTCTTTTTTTGATTCAATTCGAAACTTTTCTTTGAGATCACCATCACCTTATTCTCATCGAGAGTTTTCTAGATGTATAAACTTTATTCAAATCCAAGTCTGAATTGTCAAGATATGGTCAATTGAATATTTTCACCCTTGGTACAATGTCAATGCTATTGAGAAACTACCATGTGGTAGATGATATGGAAAACATAGTCCATGTGTCATAATGGGGGTGGTTCCATGTTAGCACTAGGTCTTGCCATGTCTCCAAGGATTAATCACCTTAAATTTAATTAAGTTAATCTTTAATTAACAACCTAATATATTGAAGTTCATATAATCATATTGACTAGCACAACCATATAAATTAAATGGCTAGGATAAGCATCAATTCATAGTAGACATCAAGACAATTACTAAATCTCACATTACCAAGATTAAATAATAATAATAATAATTAACTAAAGAATAACTTTATTTTAAATTTTATTATACAATTTTTCACACTTTATCATATTAAGAAAAATGCTTTTAGATTAATATAATGTCCAAAATTTTAAAATTCAACCTTTCTCATAAATATTTCTAATAAACACTCCATCCATTTCAAAAAAACAAAAACAAACTCAAAACTTTCTCCTTTTACTTTTACATTTCTTAGTTAAAGTAAGTAATGACGACAACCCATATTCTGATTATTTAAATAACAAATGACATATTATTTTATTGAAGATTTTTTTTTTGTAAATTTAATTCTATTATTATTAGAAAACTAGATTACAACAGATAATCAGATTACATCAAAGATCATCTATTACATACCTGGATTCAAAGACCGGGGAGAGTCATGGGTTTTTCATTTTTCCCCTTTCTTTGACGAACATCAATCCATTCCACAGAACTATCTAACACAACTAAGGCTAAAGCCATTTTCTCATTCTCTTGAGAAATTGCCATGGCCTCTAAACCAACTAGATTTGACATGTCTTTTTTTCCACAAGTCTGGTTTGATTTGTGATTCCACTTTTGCCCACAAATTAGAAGCAATGTAAACGGGAAGATCTCTCCTTCTCCTTTGGCGAAGGATTTTCCTCTGCCAAAGACTATGCTAGAACTACTGAAGGTTGACCTAGATCTTGAGATGCAAAGTTGTTACTTGATTTTTTCTATTGTTGGGAGCTATTCTTCTTTCGATCTATCAAATTCTTGGCACCTGCAATTGGTTTTGGACCACATCAGCCACAATTGTTTCTCTTCACCTCTTGAGATTTGATAGTCCCTTTAGGAAAGGGAAACATATGCTAAAAGTGTCTAGGTTGTTGGTAGGTTCTACACCTGAATACAGTGTTTTCATAGTCCAAAGGTTGGGAATACTCCTTGTCTCCCCACTTGAGGACAATTTTGTCTAGAAAACCTTCATTGAGGTCCACTTCCACACATATACGGATGAAACTCATGAAGCCCTTTGATAATCTTTCACTATCTACCTTGATATAGCGACCTATGGAGTCTTTGATGTCCTCTAAGATCTTTGGCAAGATCCACTGAAGGGGCAAGTTTGGGAGCCTAACCCAAACCAGTACAGGAAAGGACTTCATAGTAAGCAGATTAAACTCTAGAAACCATTGATGGATTGAAAGACCCGCTCTGCCCCATAACCAGGGACCTTGGTAAAAAGTCCTCTTATGGTCTTCAATAACTTTAAATAAAACTACAAAAAAACCTTTTGAACAGAACAACAAATCTATATTATGGGATCAGTTTTGATGAACCTAGTTCTGCAGAGCAGATGACGAGGGCCAAAACTCATTGAAGCAACATATAATTACCTAAATTTTAAAATCTTCGGCCTTTTCTTATTGATGATCTCATTCACTTCTAGTATAGCAGTGTCCAAAGAGTGATCTACCACAAAGGCCGAACCCGAGAGCTCCTTGTGTGACAGAGGATTAATGTTTGGCTTCATTACATCCTTAAAAGACGTGGACTTTGATGCAAAGGATGCCCCACCATCCCTAACACCTCCCTTTAGCCCTGTAAGTAGCAAGATGGTGGAGTCCTTCTTTATTCCAAAATATTTGAGGATTTTTGCCATCCCCAATTGTCTCCCCTCATGAAGCATCCTCAATTCTCTCGCGAGAGTCCTTGTCAACTTATGAATGTTGTCTGTGAGCAATTCTACAACATCCATTTCACTGACCAAAATGCAAAGGGATTTTCTTGCCAAGGGTGTGACAAAATTTGGGAATTTTTGTAGAGCCAATTCCTCATTACGATTCTCAGCCAGATCCCATGTAACAACGAGGCTCCACGGAACAGATCTGCTGATCCCTAGAGACCCTGCCAGCTGGGAAATTTCGTCAAACATTTTGCATGCATCAACAAATCTGTGACGAATCTCTCGCATAAACATTATATCAAACAATTTTCCGACATACTCTGCTTGGACACAATCGCTAAACACTCTAGCTCTTGTGCACACTACAGTCAACCTGGCACGCAAGCTAGCCATTATCTCGGTGTTGTGGAGGTGATGGTGGCATGGAACAGGGAAAGAAGGACCCCATCATTGCCTCCTTGATGCCTCCATGTGGCCAAGTTCTATTGCTGCTAGTGCAACATGTGAGGGTAGTTGCAGGTGCTCTGCAACATGGTCTCTACAAGAAATGAATCGAGCGCTATGCTTTGCATCTTTGATTTGGTCTAGAACTTCGGGCTTCAAATATCTCTTTATGTTTTTGTTGTTGTTTGACCCATTGCTTTGGCAGAACCTTTCATGGTTTCGTTGATAGTGCAAATCATAACTTTCAGTTAAACTATATTATTTTATTTTATTTAGAATCAATCCATATAAACTTTTTGTTTTTTTGGCACACATAGGGATGATAAACACCGCATATTTTCTTTTGTTTTACTTAATAATTATAAAGTTGTTATTTTTTTGTTAGATGATAACCTACCACATCTTAATGGTATACACCATATATTTTCTTTTGTTTTATCTGATGATTATAAAGTTGTTATGTTTGGTTTGATTATGATATATAAATATCTTGAGGAAAAAATGTAATTTCTTTCGTTTTATCTAGTATACTATATATTTTCTTTTGTTTTATCTAATGACTATAAAGTTGTTAGGTTTTGTTTGATTATGATATATAAATATCTTGAGAAAAAATGTAATTTCTTTTGTTTTATCTGATAATTATAAAGTTGTTAGGTTTTTTTTATTTATGATATACAAATATCTAGAGAAAAATGTAATTGTTGTTCTAAGTGGTACATTTTTATTTAATCATTTTAATAAAAATTATTTATATATTATAATAAATTATTTTTAAAAATAAATATTTTGAATTATTCTAAAATATTATAATAGATGTAAAATTTAAAGTTCAAATTTATTATAAATAAAGTAAAAATAAATACTTTATCTTTTTATTAATTTATTATAAAACTTTATATTATATTTATAATTGTATTCAACTTATTTTAAAAGTTTATATCATATTCATAATTTCATTTAGAAACTCTTCTAAACTCATGATAAAGTTCTGCATTAATTTCCAACTTTATGTAATATATAATAAACGTTCTACAGATATCGATTGATATCGATTTATTCTATTCTAAATTGAAGTAAACGCTAATTAGGATGATATGAAAAAGAAATAATTATAATTAAATTAATATGAGTTTATTGTATATTTATTTAGTTATAAAAGAATTATAAATATTATAATTTATTTATTAATTAATATTAATTTTTAAAAAAATAATATTTCATTAATATCTTTTTATAATAAAAATAATAGATTTTTTAAAATTTATTATTTAATGATATTAAAATTTATTTAAAATTAAATTTGATTTATTAATTTAGAGTTTAATAATTTTATTTTCTATTTGAAAAGTTTGAGAAAAAGTTGTTTTAAAACCAATATAGTTTTGATGAGCTAAAAATTTAAAAAGATTGATATTATAATAAATATTTAGAAAACTCATGAGATATAAGCAAGTTTGTTGGAGTAAGGTTTAGAAAAATGATTGAATTTTTTTGTTTAGAATTGAACCAATGGCTTTCACATAATTAAATTTTTAATATACACCCAATCACCAACTACTCTAAACCTCATAGGTACATGAAAATGAATAATTGTTATTCTCTTTATACAAATTCAATTTCTATAACATATTCAATTCAAATTAAACATATATTATAATAACTTCAAACTTTATTATTAAACCACTTTAAACCCCATCCATATATATAAATATATATAACAATAACAAAATTTAATCATTTTTTCTAAAAAATGCAAACAATATTGAAAGTGGAAGTATAGTAGCAGATGGGACGAGAGTATAAATACAAAGGACACGCATCATGGTTGTGGAAGGAAACTTAAATTAATTCATCAAAGCCCTTTTCAAATATGGCCCAGAGACTCGGCTGAAAATAACCAGCTTGTCAATGAACCATAAATGCATAGGGGTTGTATATGCCACCGTTGGATTTTAGTAAGCCAGTTATCTAACGACGGACATCTACAACCCCAAACATTTATAGCCCATAAGCATTCTGGTTATTTGTTCCCCAAATACTACATACGATACAATTACACCATACATGTTGCACATATTATAACTTGTGACAAAAATTACCCAATACAATCTGGCAGGATAGATAATGATGGTGGAATAAAATACTCACTCTCTACATCAATTAAAACAAAAATAAAATAAAAAAAAAAATTTTTTCCCAATATCAACTCATCTTATATACAGTATTAATTTTTAGTCAACAAAAAATAATTGAAAAAATAATGCATTTCCAAATACACTCTACCCTACGGCTACAAAGATAATAAATATATAAAAATAATAACTAAAACAATTTAACAAAATTTATTCAGTTTGTTTGGCGATGTAATCATCACTTCAATTGAATGATAACCTCGTTCCATCATTATGCTTTCCATTGTTTGGAAAATATAATTATCACTTCAATCTAGTGGCATCTTTATTCAATCATCATGCGTTTTACTCAAAATAACTCAAATAATCGAAAGTTTTGAATGTTTTTTAAATAAATTGTCTTTTGAATAGTATATTTTCAAGTTATTAGGTAATATTATTTGTATATATTTTTTTAATATATGTATATATAAATAAATATAATATTTAAATATTTAAATATAAAAAAATATAGTGATAATAATAATTAAAATTCATTAAAAGCAATGTGGTTTATTTGACTTTTAAAAAGTAAGATATTAATTGAGATTTTTTAATATTTTATTTTTATAATAAAAAAGACGGGAAAGAAATGTTTCAAGTTCACTATAGTTTTGTTGACTTAACAAGTCAAAAAGGTTGGTAGTGTGGCAAATGTTTTAGAAATGAGAATAGATATGAGTAAAGAGTGGGATAATCCAAGAGAAAGTAATTTTCATCTTCAACCCTCTTGGTATCGCAAAGGTGACAAATTCTTTCATCCCAAGGTGTTTTGCGAACAGAGGAACGCCTAGTTTCACTTCAAAGCTCATGAGAATTAGTTCTTATCTTCGAAATATTCATTTTCTTCTTAGTGTTGAAAATGCAACAAGAAATTCCTAAAATAATTTTGTCCTTCAATTAAATTAGGAGATAAATTGTAATTCCACATCACAAGACAATGTGTACGAGCTAACTAAGCTAATTTGACTTAGTCGGTTCAGTTAATTCGAGTTAAGGGTCTAACTTGAGTCATGTAGAGTGTCTCCTACTTTATAGGAGACCTGGTTGAGTTTATTTCGAGTTGTAATTAATTAATTCAGTTTTACTGAGTTAAAGTCACTTAAACTAGTTCCAATTGATGGAGGAACTAGTAGGAGGTCTAATAGTGGGGTGCTGCTTCATGTGTTCAACTAGTTAAATGATGATTCACTCATAAATAACTCATGCGTGTCAGATCTGAGAGTTACCTAGTTGAGATTGGAGTACTATTTGTTATATTTATCCGAATCGTATAGGTGGTGCATGTAGTCAAAGGAAAATCCTAAAGGAACTGCACAATCGAATGGAGGAAAATTCCTATTAAATAGGGGCCTAATACCTCATTGAACATGCAAGGAAATATGAGCTTGGTAGGCAACAAAATTGGCTAAGTATTGGCCAAAGCCAGCTTGTGAGGTAGTGAAACAGATAGAGATAGTGCAATGGTTTCTCGGGCTTGAGCAAAGCATTGTAATCTTCTCATATTTTCTTACTAATGCAATATATAGATAGAAGGGATTTTTAGTTGTGGCTTTCCCTAGGAAATCATTGTGTAATGTGTTGATTGAATTCTTTCTCTTTTATGCTTCGTGATTTCGCAATCGTTTAATTGTTTCCGTTGACGAGTAGAGTAGCTTCAAGTCTATTGGTTTAGCATATTGTAATTAACAGTTTGAATCTACAAGGAATTTCTACACTTAGCACTAGTCAAGACAGAAAGATAATTCTTGTTAGCAAGAGTGGGCTTGATTACCTCATAATAATTAACCAAGAGTGGATTATGTGTGTGTGTGTGTATTTGTTGAGAGAATTGGTTAATTATGGTGTATAAATTTCATATATTTTTATATTGTTATTTTTTTTTCTTTTCCCTTGGAAAAATCGTAATTTTCATTAATATGAAAATTACATGTTGTATATGCGTGATGCATATGCTATAAGTGAGGCATAGCCTGTCAAAAAATTATTGTTTACCTGTATCAGATCAAAATTTTGGTGCCTTGAGTCCACGCAGGGAGGCCCAGATTCAAAAATATTTTTCAGATTGTTTTTCAATAAAGATATATGCTCGAGTAAAACTGCAGTAGAGTTATGAGATAAAAGAAAATAAACATATGTATATTTACATATGGAGACTGTAAAAGCATGAAAAAACCTTGTATCCAGGCTCCCAGTGAGCCTATTGTGCAGCTATGTCCATGAAGGGCCTATGATAATACTGATAGTGGGCCCCTTCCCTCTGTTCCTGGATCATCCAAGTGTCGGGATGCCTGTTCGCAGCCTCTTTGGATAATCGATCGACAGCTGCATTCCTTTCCCTGAAAATATGATGGCATATGAAAAAATCAAAATGTGAAGAAAGTCGAAGAGCCTCATCCAGGATGTGTCTCAAAGTGTAAGTATAGCATCTTGTTTTTTTGTTAAGCCAGTCACATACAACTTGTGAGTCCCCAAACAATTGCAATGCTCTACAGTGTTTTTCCAATGCAAATTGAATAAGGAATTTGGCAGTGGAAAGTTCAGCAAAGTTGTTCGAGCCTCCTCCTAGGCCCATTTGTATATTGAAAAGATGGAGTTTGGTGAGATACATGATGGCTCCCCCCCACACCTCCCCTCTTGCACGGAACCATCAAAGAAATCCCAAGGAAGCGAGTGGTTAATGGATTCAGGTATAAGAGTGCGAGGTCATGGAGGATTATCATCTTCCAGGATAAGGGTATAATCAGACAAGATCTGGGCAGCAATTGAAGGCCAGTGAGGGGAAGCATTCAGGAATATGAGTCTGTTGCGTGCCATCTAGATGGCCCAACAGATAAGAAGTGGGAGGTTGTGAAGTTCAGGCGAGAAAACCCTTGTCCACCAGTTTGTCCAGGCCTCCACGGGATTTGAGCCTTGCCACCTAATCTGTGTAGAGACTATTGTAGTAATTGTCTGCCAGAGTTCATGAGCAATTGTGCAGTCTATGAACAAATGTAAGACATATTCATCACTTCTCTTGCAAAGACAACACCAAAATGGACCATTTTGGGTGCACTTAAGTAGGTTGTCCCCCGTGGGGATTTTATTGTTGAGGATGGTCCACATAAGGAGTCTGCATCTTGGGGGTGCTTTGAGCTTCCACAAGTGCCTCCACCAATGTTCAATGACTTGTGGTCTTCGAGCATCAGCTAATACCAGGTAGCCCTCCTTGGGTGTGTATGACCCAAATTTCGATAGTGCCGAGATGATCTCGTCTTCACCATCCCCTAATCGGATATGGGCGGCAGTGAGAGCCCAATGTAGTCCTTCCAGATCTGTGCCCACTGCTGAGGAATATTTAAGTTGTGGGCCGATTTCCAAGCTTGCTGGAAAAGGGTGGAGTGCTCAGGATCTCCTATGTGATTGATATGAGTGATATTCATTGTACTTAGATGATTCCTGATCTCAATAGGTAGTCTGTGGGCATCCCCACAGCCGATCCATGGGTCCTCTCCTATCCTAATAACCGAACTGGATTGGATTTTCCATGTGATGCCAACTCTGATGATGTCCAAGGATTTAAGAACAACCTTCCATATAATCGACATCCCAGATGAGTATCTGTGTGGTTGCCTTAACCAATCCAACACATTGAGAGGGGAAATGTATTTGGAGACTACCACCTTGGTCCATAAGCTATTAGACGATATAAGTTGCCATCCATGTTTTACTGCTAGGGCCGAGGAAAAGTCTTCCAATTTCTTGATGCCCCATCCACCCCATTTCTTTGGAAGGTTGAGTGTATCCCATTTGACCCATGCAAAAATTATTCCTGTTTGATTGCCCTTCCAAAGAAATCTGCAGCAAAGTTCCTGTATCCTTGAGAATACCTCTGGGGATCCATGCTAAGGACATCTAATAGACCGGTGTAGCCTCCAGAACGATCTTGATGAGGATAAGTCTACCTGCCCTGGATATATATTTGTAGTACCATATATTAAGTCTTTTCTCCATATTCGCTATAAGCCATGTCCAGTCTGCTATTTTGTATCCCAAAGGCTTTAGCTTATATCCAAGGTATCTTAACCCATCCTCAAGTTTTAGCAGAGTGAACTGAAATCTTTGTAGGGCAAAGTGGATCTCATGTTGAGTGCATCCAGCCATTTTCAGGGTGGCTTTACTACAGTTTACCATCATGCCTGTAGCCACTTGAAATAGGGAGAAAATGTTCTTTATGATGGTCAAGTCCCCTATACCTCCATTGAGGTAAATTAAGACATCATCCACAAATAACAGGTGTGTTAAGATGCAGTCTTCCATGAATTTTATACTCTGCAATCTTCCCCTTTGACCTCTGTTTTGATGAGTCTACTAAGCCCCTCCATTATTAGGAGGAATAGGAGTGGTGAGAGTGGACAACCCTGTCGAAGGCCTCTTTCAGAATGAAAGAAAGGAGAGGCTGCGCCATTGACCAGAACACTTAATGGACTGTTAGTGATATAATCCATAATCCATCTGATGAAGACAAATGGGAACCCAAGATGGGTTAAAAGCATTCTAATGTACATCCAACAGGCTCTATCAAATGCCTTAGAGAGGTCGACCTTGAGGATCATACCTATGATTTTCTTGTAATGCAATGAGTGCATGACTTCTTGGGTTGTTCCCACCGCTTCGTGGATCTGACGGTGCTGAAGAAAGGAAAATTGCTCCTGTGAGATGTAGGTGGATAGGATGGGCCTTAAGCGGTTGGCAATGATTTTAGCCATGATCTTATAGATGCAATTGAAAAGAGAGATCGGTCTGTAGTCGTCAAAAGAGTTTGGATTGTCAGTCTTGGGGATGAGAGTAATGAAAGTAGCATTGAAGGGTTCACACATCTTTCCATTAGCTCTGGAGTCTTCCACTACCTTGAGGAGGTCTAAGCCCAGAATCTCAAAAAATGCTAAGTATAATTCCATCGTCCAACCATTCGGCCCAGGACTCTTATCTTTCTTAAACCATTTGAGGGTGGCTTCCAGCTCTCCTAAGGTGACTTCCTTAGTTCCCTTCCTTCCTCCTGATCCAAAAAACATGGGAATAGTTGTGCCACTTGTATAATTTCGGCAAGGTTCACTGTGGGGGGTGCTCTGTATATTTTCTTGAAGTGAGAGGATGCCAGTGCTGCTAGCTAGGGGAAGGTATTTACAAGGTGTCCTTATTCATTCAGAAGCTGCCAGATGGTGTTGATTGCCTTCCTCCCATTTGCGAATTTATGATAAAACTTGGTGTTATCATCTCCCTCAAGCATCCAAATCACTCTACTTCTCAGCCTCCATGATTCTTCGCGTTCCTTTAAGATTTTCCCTCTAGTGGCATATAGAGATGAGATTCTATCCTTATGTTCAGTGGAGCTGTAAACCCCTCCCAAGATATTCTCAAAGTCCGCAATTTCTGTTTCAGCCTCTTTGAGGGCTTGATCATCCCGCCTCCTCTTGTTATGAGCCCAAATTTTGGAGAGTCTCTTCAACTCATTAAGGTTTTGAGCAAACCCTTCCACAATGTGACCTGTTGCAGCAGGGGGGTGCACCTTCCAGAAATCTGTGACCATACTAATGTAGGAAGGGTCCTTCAGCCATGTGGCACAAAACTTGAAGGGACCCTTAGGTTTCCCCTGCCCTTTGCTGATTTCCATATAGATAGGCAGATGGTCAGAGATGCCCCCTGATCCCACCCATTGCCTATGAATTAGACCCTGATTGAGAAGGCCTTCCTTAATAAGAAATCTATCTAGTCTATGAGCTAGACTGTCTTCCCCTATTCTATTGTTCCGCCAAGTGGGTTGCATCTTTGTGATGGGGATCTCCATCAGATTGTGGGCTCCCAGTACATTCTCAAAATAGACTGATAGGGGATCAATTTATGCTCTCCGTCCCCATGATTCCGCATGTCCTATGGAGAATTGTAAATCCCCTCCCATAATAAGAAAATCCTTTTGACATAGTTCAGAGTTAAGAAGGCGGTCACAAAATTCAGGCCTGTGTTGGCACGACCCATAGACATTAATAGTCTGTATCTCCCTCCCTAGATTAGCCAAGAATAAATCTGCCCCAAGATAACCTGGCCCTCCCCAGCAGTTACAGAGATTGATAGTTCGCAAGTTTAACCCCAGGGCAATGCCTCTCGAATGACCACTTATGTCAAGGTCGATAAAGGACTAGCCTGGAAGCATCGATTGCAATATTAGGGAGATAGCTTCAGCAGAGCTAAGGGTTTCATTGAGGAAAATAACATCGATAGGCGAGGCATATAGCGGTCTTCTAAGAGCTAATTTTTTATTGAGCCTAGCTAGCCCTCTACAATTGAATGATACAATCTTCATGAGGGGGGCTTAGGTAATGGGCCTCGTGCTCTAAGAGCCCTTAGGATGGTAGATTGCCTACCAGATGCAATTTCGTCTTCAGCCATACATTATGCTTTGGAGAGGGAAGAGGGGCATCCTCGAGGGAGTTTAGGGGGAATAGGGCAGAGAAACAGTTCAAGACCAATGTGGTCGTCCTACTGCTTTTTGGCCTTTGACCTGGTCTGGTATCTCGAGGAGGGGGGTCTGTCTTTAGGTATAGGGGAATACAGTGGAAGGGGCTCTGGGATAGAAGGGGGGGTGATGGAGAACGTGGCTGGGGGGATGAGGGGGATAGGATGGGGGTCGGGGGGGAGAAGGATACTCCAATGATCCCATGTACAATGCTAAATGAAGGAAATGCCAAGCCATCAACAATAGAAGATGTATGAGAGGGGTAAGAGGAGGATGGATTCTTACCCGATGATGATGATGCCCCGACAACCATTCTGGTCCTTGCGAGTGGAGGAGAGGGTGGTTGAAGAGGTGGTCTTCCGTGTTTCTTCGGGACCTCTCTGGAGGGTGTCTTTCCTGCATCCACCAGATCTACTTGTATCCCTGGGTCTCCAATGGGAGGTTGTTCCTCCTGTTCATGTGTTGACTTAGATGGGATTGCCCTTGCCTCTTTCCCTGATCTTGCCTTATTATTGAGTGGGCAAGCCTTAAACAGATGCCTGACCTTGTGAAAACATCTGCATCTGAAAGGTACCCCTTCGTAATCCAATGTCTGTCTCCGAGAAAAATTTCTCCACTGAATTGTGATGTATTCCTACAAGCCATCACTGGTATCCAAATGTACTAATACCCTTGCATAGGCCATCATACCTGTCGTAAGGTAGGATTTTTCGTGATCCAAGTATGAGCCCAGGACATTCCCAAGTCTCCTGAAAACATCTTCAGACCAAAATTGTAAAGGTAGCCCTGGGAGACAGACCCAGAGGGGTCCAACATTTAGCTTCTCACATTCTGGGTCAAATAGGGGCGTCCATCTGCGTAGGAGCACCGGGGCCTGTTCTATGTGCCATACCATAGAGAGGACCCAATTCGTGTGTTCGGCCCTTGCGAAACAGAGTGCAAACCATCCCCTAAAAAAATTCTAGACGAAAGGAGGATCAGCCAGATGCTGTCCCCAAACCTCCAATGTCCACTGCTTCAGCCTAGCTGCACTATAGTTCCTCCCCCTGACTCTGCCAACCAAGACCCTGTCAGCAATCTCCATAGTATCGCTCAAATGAATGTCCTCCCCCAGCCTCAAAAAAGCCTCAGAAGCTTTGAGTTTTAGGCATCGTTGTCTTTTAGTCGTCCGCGACTTGTCTTCATCTGTGGTCTGCAGATGTTCGCTCTGAGGAGGGTGAGCCCCAAGATTAGAAGGGTCCTGAGGGGGCTTCGCAGTGAAAACTCTAGAAATGGGTGGGATCCCTGTGAAATTACCAGATGGGGGGAGGGCGAGGAGGGTAGCACAGGTTTCCATTCTGGAGCAGAAGGCATGGGCTCACAAGAATGAGTGGCAAAAGGGACATGGGAGCTAGTGGAGGGTGGAAAGGGTGCAATGCCCATCGAGAGGTTTTCCAAGGCAGGATCCAGAGAGTGGTCCATGAAGTTTAAGGTAGATGGTGACAGCAGCTGATAAGTGAGGTCTGGCAGTGAGGGGGTGGCTTCAGGAAATGTGGCCACCAATATTGAAGGGCCGGATATCAAGGGAAGAGAGGCTACGGCATCCGAGAGCGCACTGTCAAAGGGGTAACCGCTTGCGGGAGTTTTCTGGGGATGGGTCCAAATGGGGATTCCCTCCAAAGGGTCCTCCGAATAGTCCACAAGCTCGTCCATAACTGTTGCTATATTCCCACGCTAGCTTCCTACAGAGTCCTTGGAGAGCCCGTCGCTAGTGACTGGGGGCAGAAGTGGCAGAACAGGAAAACGGAGGGTAAAACCTTTTTAGTGGAGGGGAAAGATATCAAGTCTATAGCACTATTGAAATGGGTCTATGCGAGAGAGTAGGTAGGGTAACGAACAAGGGTATGGTCGCCAACACATGAAGTTCCATCGAGGGTACGGTTGTAGTAAGAAAGATATTACCAGGCTATTGCTCTGAAACCCTCATCAGGTGCCCTCGTCCCCATCGTTGTCCTCCATCCCAGCACCTCCATACTCACATCCAATTATATTTTTATTATTTAGATATAGTTCTTATTTTCCTAATAATTATATAAAAAAAATATATGGTTGTTTTAATACTAGTATATATTCACCTTAACTTCGATCTACCAAGCCGAGAGGGTTCAAATTTCTTTTTACTCTAAAAGAGGTTTGCACTTCACGGGATTTGATCTCTAGGGAGTTAAGATGGATCTAGGTTGGTCTTTTCCCCTTTAAATATGCTATATTCCAATTTAAGATGGAAGTGATGATTCCATCATTATACTTTCCATTGTTCAGACAATATAATCATCACTTCAATTTAGTGGCATATTTATTCAATCATTATGCTTTTTACACAAAATAATCTTCTAGTTTTGAATGTTTTAAAAAAAAAAATAAAATTTAATGATATATTTTCAAGTTATTTTTTTTTTAGACTGTAACGGTTATTGGCATTAAGGCGGCAAACCAGCTGCCGCGTGCTTGAACATTACAACAGTCTCTGAGTTGACAATCCTAATGCATAGAAGCGTATCTCTCTTTTGAACCAGATCCAGCTGAGATCAATCCCCGGTTTGCCAGATGACAGATATGCGTAACGCCCAGCTCTTTGCGGTCTTGCTCAGGCTTGAGATGGTGGCGATCCTTCATGAAGACAGAGTCCGCTTTAACCTTTCATTGAACCTTCTTCCTACAGGTCCTTCTGCTTCCCTGTTCCTTAATCAACACATCTGATTTGAGGGGGCTTGAGCGAAAACAGCTTATCGCTTTAACGTCCGAGCCTGGGCATCGGCGGGAGGGCGCAAACAGAAGCAGAATTCCAACAGGATGATCTGAAAATGGAGCCTTCATCCTCAATTTCGTTGCTGAGTGGAAGACTTTGGAAACTGAATGACCTTCTTCAGTCAAATTAATACACTGTGAAACGACCTTTCCTTTCTAGATAGGAATAGGCTTTATGACCAGAATGAGACCAGTGACACTGAATGCTAGGATTTGAGGACTAAATGAGAGCAAATCGAATACAGGGGATTAAGGAATGGTGCAGTAGTCCTCGTCGGAGTTGACTAACAGGGATCTTCTGCATCGGGTGGAGCCCAAATTGGCTTCAAGGTCCGCTTGATCATTCAGATGCCTCAGAATGTGAAAGAAATTTATTTTCTGGAACAGATGCAGGATAAGCCTGATTTTCTTGAAAATGGAGGCTAAGTGGATCTGAGAGGGGATTGTGTTGAGATTCAGCGCTTGAATGATTAGCCTAGAATCTCCAAAGACTGACAGATTCAGAATGTTCCTTTTGAGAGCCAGATTGAGCCCTTGCCACAGAGCCAAAGCCTCAGCTCTGTTATTGGATTCGATGCCTAGCCCCCATTGATATCGGAGCTCAGTGGAACCATCCGGATTCAGTAGAACCCCACCTCCACCCGCAGCTCCGGGGTTGCCCTTAGAGGCCCCGTCGAAGAAGAGGCAGTGTTCCTCCAGGGCAGAGCGCCATTTAATAAACATCTGTTCTTCCAGGCGGATTTCCCAATTCGCATGGGGGATTGCAAGGGACAGGGGCTTGGTGTCATAGTGTGGAACCAGTTCTTTGAGCCATAGCTCCTCCTCGCTATCCAAATCTGCTTCATTTTTTATTGCCTGTTTGGTATCCAGAGTTTCTCCCAGTAAAGCTTGGATTTTAGTTATAATTTTGCCCGGCGTACAATTTTCATCCCTGAAAATTCTATTGTTCCTCTCCAACCACAGCTTCCAGCAGGTAAATTTAGGTATCCACATCCAGGCTGTCTTGAGGAGGCTTTTTTTTGAGAGATCAAACGGAGTTAAAGAGGCCCAGTTGTGAAGCAGGGAGTTAATATTACCAGGGATCTCGACTTTGTCAGCCCCTGTTCTCAGGACTCCCCTCCAGACATCACGGGCAAAGGGGCAGAGCAATAACAGATGATTAGCGGACTCTTCCTCGGACATACACAGTGGACATCTGGAAGGTCCTTCCATTCCACGTTTTCTCAAGGTATCTCTAGTGAGAATGCTGTTGTGAGCTAATGTCCAGCAGAAGAAGTCGATTTTGGGCAGCGAGGGAAAGGCCCAGATAAATCTCCATTGAGCTGGATCAGGGGGAACATTAGGAATCGTTGTCCTGCTTTTGTAACCTTCAGCAACTGTGAATTTGCCAGAGAGGGAGCCCCACCCTCTTTTGTCTTTGGCTGATGCTTTGATTGGAGATTTCCCTTGAAGCTTGTCTAACAGAATCGAGGCTTCAACCTGCAGCTGTTGGGGAACCTCTCCCAGATTCCAACTAGCCCACCGTCTTCCAGCATCCTCCGTCCAGGTTGAGATGTCCCACAGGGTATTCAGATTGTTTGACTGTAGCCATATTTTAATGTTTGTCAGACCTTCAACCTGGTTCAATGAATGATCACCTAGGATTGGGTCATCCCAAATTCTGATATTTTTCCCATTACCTGGAATCCAGTATAGATTGTGACTGAAGTGCTCCATAGCTGATAGGCAGAGTTTGAAAATCGGAGAGCCTTTACTGGTTTTTGGAGGCTGGTCCAAGCATCTCAGCCGCTGTCCATTGAAATATTTTTTCCACAGCACTTTCTTACTCCAGCTAGTCTTCCCATCAACAATACTCCATAGAATTTTGGAGCCCAGGGAGAGATTCTGGGCACCCAGATCTCTTAAGTGAAGGCCTCCTTCCAGAGTTGGCTTTTTAATAGTGTCCCATCTGACTAAATGAAGTCTTTTTTCATTGTTTTTCCCCCCTTCCCAGAGGAATCTTCTCAGCAGACTGTCCAATTTACTGAGGAAGGTTTTGGGAGCAAGCAGAATGGAGTGTTGGTAAAGAGGCATACTTGTGAGCACTGATTTCATCAGGATAACCTTCCCCGCATTGTTCAGCCAGGTGGCTCCCCAAGCTTGGATTCTGAGTTTTATTTTGTCTAGCATTGGCATCCAGTGGGCCACTTTAGGAATGGATTTGAAGATTGGAATCCCCAGGTATTTGAAAAACTCCCAGGTCTGAATTCCTTTCATCTCTAGAAGCCTGGCAATATCAGCGAGATCCTTGACCGAGCAGTTCCAGCTGTAGATGGTGCTTTTTAGATAGTTTATCTTGCTGCCCGAGACCTCCTTGTAGATGTCCAGCTCCTTCTTAAAGGATCTTGCAGAATTTATGCTCGCTCCTCCAAGCAGAAGGGTATCATCGGCGAATTGGGCATGGTTAATATCTTTAACGTTGGGAACCATTCTGAGTCCAGGCAGAGATTGGATTTGTTGACAGCAGTTTAGTTGAAAGCTGAGCACCGAGGCTTGAATGGCGTAGAGGAGCGGGGAGAGCGGGCAACCTTGTCTTAAGCCCCTTGAGGCATTAAAGAACTTGGTTGATCGGCCATTTACCAGCGGCGCTATCCAAGGGAAGGCAATGCAGGCTTTCACCCAATTGATGAAGATTGAAGAGAAGCCCAGTTTCTCCATAACAGCATAGAGGAAATCATGTCTCACCCTGTCAAAGGCATTAGCCAGATCGAGCTTTATCACCATTCCTTTCTCTTTTCGCTGGCAACTTGAATGAACTGCTTCTTGCACCAGCACAATATTGTCCAGAATCTTTCTCCCTTTGATGAAGCCACCTTGATTTTCCGGTATGATGTCCGGCAGCACGTTCTTGAGACGATTGGCTATTGTTTTGGTGATCAGCTTATAGCTTGTATTACACAGTGAAATGGGCCGGAATCTACCAAAATCAGTAGCTCCTTTCTCCTTCGGAATCAGGGCAAGGAAGGCCGAGTTGGTGCTGCCTCCAATCTTGATACATGATTGCGATTTCCTGACCATTCTTAATAGATCTTTATTAATTATAGGCCAGCATGTCTGATAAAATCTGGCATTGAACCCGTCTGGCCCAGGAGCTTTATCCGGCTCCATGCAGTCCAATGCCTTCTTGAGCTCCTCCATGCTGATCGGAGCGGTAAGCATAGAGTTAACAGAGTCTTGAACACAATGAGGGATTAGATCGAAGGGATGGGCTTGGGGGTCTAGAGGAGGGTTATCTGGAGCCGTGTAAAGCTCTTTGAAAAAGGTGAAGGCAGCTCTTTTGATGCCTTCAGGATCTTTGACCATGGCATCTTGGGACCGAATTTCTGAAATAGATTTGAATTGCTTGCGGGCTTCGGTTTGCTTATGGAAGAAACTGGTATTTTTGTCGCCGGCTTGTAACCATAGGTTTCTGGATTTTTGCCTCCAATATTCCTCTTCATCCCTGCTGGCTCTATGGAGAATTTTTTGCAGCTCAATTTCTCTTTGCATCAGACTGTGAGAAGCAACAGAGTTCTCCATTGCAGATTGGTGGGCAGCAAGGTTTTCTAAGGATTCTTTTCTCTTGGCAGCGGGTGTTTTCAGAGTTTTGGCCCACTCCTTGAGTCTTCTTTTAAGGCCCCTCAACTTTTCTTCCCATACATAGAATGGGGATCCCAAGATCTGCCTATTCCAAGCTTCTGAAACCATTTCATGAAACCCATCTTGCTGGATCCACATAGGACTAAATCTAAAGGGTATTGGCCCAAGGTTTTCATCAAGGGAGAGCTCGAGGCTAATAGGTTTGTGATCAGAGGTGCAGTTTGGAAGGATTTTAGAGGAGGCTGAAAGACCACAAGTAAGAAAAGAGGATTGAACAAGGAATCTGTCCAGACGAGCAGCTATATGATTAGGCCCTAGTCTTTTGTTAGACCAGGTGAATTTCCCTGCAGTGGGCTTGATATCTTCAAGATCCCAGTCTAGCATAATGTCTTCCACCCATTCTCTAGCTGGGTCCCTTACTGGGGAACCTCCCTTTTTCTCGTCAATGGCTAAAGTGACATTCAGATCACCTGCAATAATGATATTTTCTAGATTGTGCAATAATAAAAAGGACTGAATCGAGTTCCAGCAAAGTTTTTTCTCCGTTGGAAGGACCGGAGCGTAAATATTGAACATACTTACTTGCTGACCAGAGTCTTTGTGAAGGAGCTGAGTGAAGATCCAGTGAGAACAGTTTTCTTCTTGAATCAACTCATATTTGGAGCTGTCCCAGAAGGAGGCAAGCCCGCCAGAGGCGCCCTTGGCACTTACAGCACTTCCGGGGCCTTTACGCCAGAATGTCTTGCTAGTTTGGAGGAGAAGTTTATCCTCCATCTTTGTCTCCTGGATAAGAAGGATTTCAGGCGAATGGATCCTGACAATATCTTTCAGGGCTTCTTCTTTCAGTTTGCTGCCTAACCCTCTGCAGTTCCAGGAGACGTACTTCATTATTTACTGATTTGGAAGGAGGTGGCTCCTTTTGGAGCCTTGCTCTGCTTTCGTCCGGATCTGGTGTTCATCATTCCTTTGAGGGTTTTCTGGGATCCTTGCAGGACGTCCAGATAAGTTTTCTCCTCTCTCTGTTTCTTCTTAGATTTCCGGCCCCTAGCCGACTTGATAGGGGTGATTTGAGAGCCATCTGATTCGGTGTCTCTTTCTTCTGACTCTTCACCCGAGTCAGAAGCTAGGCTAATATGTTCCTCAGCTCCTTCGTTTCCCCTTTGATCTGCAGTAGATGGAGGATCGGTTGGACTTTCTTCGTTTTCTTTCAGTTTGTTCGGTTGATCTTCCATTTCTTCGTGACTCTCTGTTACAATCGCCTTTTCACCTGATGGGGGGCCTTCTTTTGTGATTGGATTGGTCTGAGAGATGGGCTGGGTTTCCCCCATTGTTCCAGTTTTTGTCTGATCAGCAGGCTTTGAGACTGCTTTGCCTTTTTTTATCTCTTTCCATCCTTCTTCTTCCACCTTGTCCTTTGATGGTGCTTTAGGGCAGTTTCGTTGGAAGTGACCATGCTCATGACAGATTCTGCACTTAAATGGCAGTTGCTCGTAGTCCAGTTTCTGGTAGTGATGCCAATCTCCAACTGATAGTTTAACGGCTTCCGGCAGACCAGCTTCCAAGTCGACTTCCACGCAGATTCTTGCGCAGGTGTATTGACCTCTATTGTCAGCTTTGTCTATGAATCGACCCAGCCCGTTTCCAATTTTTTGAAGGGATTGATAACTCCAGCAGTGTATTGGCAGATTGGGGAGCCGGACCCAAATAGGAACCTCTTTTGGAACTGTTAGTGTCAGTCTTTCCAGCCTTCCTCCAGTGATCAAATATGCTCCTACAAAGTGATTTTGAAGTGTCAAGGTCAAATTTTGTCATTTCAGTGAGTCTTCAAGCCAAAATTTGGTCACTAGGCATTAGGTCTAGGGTTTGCCCAAATGTCAGTCCATGTCACCATTCAGCTGAGTTTATCATCATTCGTAGGGTTGTCATTATCATGTCAGTGTCTAATGGGTCATTTTACATCTTGTCCATGCTTCAGTTGCCACCCAGGCAAGGTCATTTCCCTCTCCTAGGGTTTTGAAGGCAATTTCTCTTGGGCGGTCAAATCACCGGCAAAACTTGTTTCCTGATGTTCATACACCTTCCCCTATCCTTAAAGTACCTTATCAAACACTTCCCATCCCTTAGATCCGCCAAATTCCTCATTTTTGCACAAACCCTAGTTTCTAGCTACAACTTGGCAATTTTCTAGGTTTGGCCTGTGTTTTGCCCTTTTCGACCCCTTCCCCTCACTCAATCACTGAGATTCCACTTTCTCCTGCCTCCTAACATCCCTCCCCACTCCCACAAATTTCCCCAAGAATTTAGAAGACCCCTATCCCCTTCATCTCGCTCCATTTCGACAAAATTCCTTGCTTCACACATCGGGACAAGTCGCACTCAAAAGCTGTTTCTGAGCAATCAAAGATGAATTTTGCAAACCTGAGAGAGGTTTTTGTCCACAACATGCCAAGGAAGAAAAACCTCTTTCACTTTTTACACAGGTGTCATGGTTTGAGAGAAATGTCAAAAATACCGGCGAGAACGAAGGTGCTCCAAGGACGGTGGGCCAAAGCACAAAAACGAAGGAAAACGCCCCGATCCACTCCAAATTTTGGCCAAAGCCTCTTTGACTAAGCATGGTACTTGATTGGGGATTCCCAGCCCAAATTTCAAGAAATTTGGAGAAAATTTTGTCATTTGTGAATTTTTTGTGCAATTTACAGGTTTTGGCCATTGGAGTGGTCTCACCCCGGGTGAGACCATTTTGAGGACTGCTCGGAATTTGAAAAACTTGGCATTTTTGGAAAGGGCATGCAAAAACTAGAATTACCTATACTTGGGGTCAACTTGATTTTGAGATTTGGGCCTCCAAAAGCTCAAAATACATCAAAAAAATGACTTTCCTGCCCACTTTTTGAGTTGCAGAAAGTGACCTTGGAGAAATGGTTTTTGAGGGGGAAAAACAACTCCAAATTCAGAAATTCCACTTGGGATGGAAAGTAGACAGACCAATCTTTCCAATGAGCCATCTTGCACCTGATTTGGACCAGTGGAACCCACTCAAAAGTTGCTGCAAAGGGGTGCGACCATTTGAACACGGGGCGCGACCATTCGAGCCAGCTTTGCCAGAATTGACCTTTTTTGTCAAAAAACACTGTTTTGGACTATGGTTTGACCATTTTTACTTGTAGATGATTGATAAATGTAATATTTTCATGGCACTTTGATAGATTTTTATCTCTCTTTAACCCTCTAGAAGCTTCCTTGATGTAAAAAGTGAATAATTAATGCATGAATGAGTTAGCTAAGTAATAGAGGCAAGTTGTTGGACTGCCTATTATCTAGTGCTTAATTTAGATTAGTTCAAACTGCCCCTAGGAAGCTGAGATCGACCCCTAGAGGTGGGGAAAGGAGTTAGATGGTCTAGATGGTCTATATTATGCTCTCTCCTTCTCATTTTCATGGTTGGACTCTTGTGGGAGAAACATTATTGTGTATTGTACATCTATTTCTGCAATTTAAGGAAAGGAAAGCCAGGGTTTTGCAGATTTCATTGTGGATTCTTGTGGATCATTGTGTTGATGGTGTGTCTTCTAATTGTACTGTAAGTTTTTTGTTTATGTGTTACATCTCTCTTTCTTTGCTGCTATTTGAACAAGATGAAGTGATAAAGTTTGAATTCATGCATGCCATGCTCAGCTTTTAATTCTGTTCAATATCTATGTTTTCCACTGTTTAAAGAGGATTCAAAGTCCTTGTTTGCCCTCTTTAACCTCCTCTCTTTCTTCCCTGATCACTCATCCAAGCCAAGGCATCAGCACAAGTTCCTACCTTGCCCCAAAGAACCCCCTGCAAAAACTGAGCCCAATCCCCGCACCCTGAATTGCACTCCCTCCAATTGCCACCAAAAACCCTAAAAATCATTAAATCAACCCCCCTATCAAATTACTAGCCTAAAATCTTTATTCTTAATTGGTCAGCCTAATCATATTGAAAGATCTATCAAATCTGACCCGAGAGAGCCTTCTCATACCTCGTAGGGCTAGCTACGAGGTGAAATGGTTTGATGTAGCCTTGAGAGTTTGTCTATCTCAGCCTAGGTGAATTCCAAGCGCTAACAGGAACATCGACTGAGGGGTCGAAGTTTGGGGTCCATTTGTTCAGGAAGAGGCCTTGGTTCCCCATGAAATACGGTCCGTTTCTGAACACCAGGTCACGATCATCCTTGGTAGTGAATTCGAAAATGAAGAATCCTCTACCGACAGGATAACTAATCACACTGTTTGAAAGTAAAGGCCTCCAATTTCGTTGGACCCATTCATCTGTCGATTTTGCTGTAGGCCATCTACCCATAAATTTCCCGACCAGCCCTCTGTCAGCCAAGGCAAGAGCAATTTTGATCGGCTGTTCTTCAGGCAGAGCGATCTCAGGTATTTCTTCGAGTTTTTTAATAAATGTCGGGACCTCAGGAGGGGGTCGTTTCCTTCCTTTCTGAGACAGCAGTTTCCGGAATGCATCTGATGATGAGATTGGCGGGGGGGGAGAAGCCTCTCCGCCCCCAGGAGCTCCCATGGCGGCGTCGGTTCAGAACGCTGCTTGACCTAGCCGCAGAGAGGAGCGCGCGCGTTCTAGTAAGATACCATTCAATTAGGTAAAGTATTATATTTTCAAGTTATTAGGTAATATTATTTTAGATATTTTCTTAAATACATGTATATAAAATAATAAAATAATATAAAATTTTTAATTTTTAAATATGAAAAATATGGTGATGGTGATGATTAACATCCACTAAAACTAATGTGGTATATTGGACCTTAAAAAAGTAAGAGATTAATTAGACTCTTTAATATTTTATTTCTATGCTAAAAAAGAAGGGAAAGAAATGTTCCAAGATCACTATAGTTTTGTTGACTTAACAAGTCAAAAGTGTTGGTAGTGTGGCAAATGTTTTGGAAATGAGAACATATGTGAGTAAGAGGCTGGAAATACAAGAGAAAGTGCTTTACATCTTCAACCCTCTTGGTATCACAAAGGTGACATATTCTTTCATCCCAAGGTGTTTTGGAAATAGATCAACTCCTGGTTTCACTTCAAAGCTCATGAGAATTAGTTCTTATCTTCATAATGTTCTTTTTCTTCTTAGCATTGGTCAAGACAAAAAAATAATTCTAGTTAATAAGAGTGGGTTTGATTACCTCCTTATAATAATTAACCAAGAGTTGTGTGTGTGTGTGTATTAAACAAGATATTAACATGGAGCTATCTGTGGTAAATGTTTATGGGCCCTGCTAGGATTGTGCTCTGTTTTGGAAATATTTTTTGTTCAAATCCTTTATGAAGGTTGAAAACCTCTTACTGGTTGGGAATTTTAATTTCTCCTTGGGGCCATCGAAGGCTTGGGGACCCCAAGCTCATATTGACCTGCTGGCCAATTTCTTCTCTAGAAAATTGTCAGACTATAGACTCATAGATGTGAACCTGATCAGGTATAATCCCACCTAGTGGAATAGGTGCACTAGGAACACCATGGTAGCTAAAAAGCTAGACAAATTTATAATGGAATAGGATCTAGTTCATAGGATACCAATGTTTCGCCAATGGATAGGGTCTAGAGGAGACTCTAATCATCACCCTGTCTTCCTAGAAATTAAAGGAGGTAACACTAAACCGAGAATCCCTTTCAAATTCAATACTTATTGGATGAAAGAGGAAAGTTATATTCAACTCATCAAAGACACCTAGAATGCTTACAACCCACAAGAGGTTATGCCTATTGCCCAACAATTCATGGAAAATATTAATAAGGCTAAACAAGTATCAATCCAATGGGAAAAATAGAAGAAGGCTAAAGGCGACGAGGATTTAAGATCCATCGTGGAAAAATTGGCGAGTATGGAGGATCCTAGAGCGAGGCAGTTGTGAAATAGAGGAGACAAAAGGTCGAACTTTGGATCTGGAATGTAAAAAATGTAGGATTATGTTGGAAAAATCGGAACAATGGTGGTTAAAAGGCAAGGTTGTATGGTTAAGAAGCGAAGATGAAAAATCCAATTTTATTCAAAACTATGTTCGAGGTAGGACAAATATTAATAACATTTGGGATTTGCAAAGATAAGATGGGAGCAAAGCCAATACTTTTGAAGAGATAGCAACAATGGGGAAGGATTACTTCAAAAATATATACAAGGCACTAGAAGAAGTAACGATTGCAGGGATTTTCAAAACTAATCAAAACTTTCCAAGATTCACAGAGGAAGAAGATAATCAGAGCCTAATGGCTCCAGTTATGAAGTGTGAAATGAAATCTATTATTAAAGCCATGCAGAAAGACAAAAGTCCAAGGTTGGATGACTATATGGTGGAATTTTATCACGGGTTCTTCGAGCTGATAGGAGATGATCTGCTCCGAGTGGCTGAAGATTCTCAACAAATGGGTATTATTGATGATCCTTTCAACACTGCTTTTATGGACCTGATTCAAAAGGTGGATGATCCTAAATCTTTTGAATAATATAGGTCAATCTCCCTGTGTAATTGTATATATAAGATCATTGCAAAAATAATTGCAGTCTGCCTCTGATCGATTCTCTCTAAGAATATTTCTAGAGAACAATTCAGTTTTCTTAATGGTCGTCAAATTAATGAGGCTATTGGGGTAGTACAAGAAGGTATGCATAGGATAAAATCCCAGAACATGAAAGGTATCACAACAAAAATCGATCTATCAAAATCTTATGATAGAATAAATTAGATTTACTTGCACATGCTTTTAACTCACCTGGGGTTTGATCTACCTTTCATAAATTGGGTTATGGGGTGTATTACTAATGTATCTTTTGCAATTTTGATCAATGGGTCTACTTCCCCTTTCTTTCACTCTCAGAGAGGCCTTAGGTAAGGCTTGATTTTGTCCCCTCTCCTTTTCCTACTTGTAGCTGAAGGGTTGACCAAGCTTCTCATGGAAACCAAAATGAGAGGGGATCTTAGAGGTATTGAAGTTGCATCCAACCTTTTCATCACCCATCTATTTTTTGTCGATGACGTACTACTCTTTAGTAATGGGCCGCGACAGGATCTAGAAAGCCTTAAAGATTGCCTGTATCTCTTCCAAAAGAAACATGCATGGTCCTAAATGAAAGAAAATCATCTCTTTCTTTCGAAGTATTATTCCCCAGGGAAGTTTGAAGAGCATAGTCTTACCTTCCTTTTGAAGCCAATGCCATCATGGAGAGCTTTAAATACATGTGTTTCCATTTGAAACCTAATGCATACAAGAAGGTAGATTATAGGTGGCTCTTGGAACAAGTGGAGAAGCACATAAGTCATTGGAGTTTCAAGTGGTTGTCGAGAGCGGGAAGATTAGTCCTAATAAATTCATTGATTGAAGCAATCCCCATGTACAGGACTGCCCTCATCTGGGCCCTAAAAGGCATCTTTCATATTATAAGAAATTTATGTCGGAGATTCCTATGGACAGGTAACAACGAAGAGAAGGTTATCCCATGGGTTAATTGGGACAAAGTTGTGATGCCAAAATACTAGGGAGGATGGGGCCTCAAAGACCTTCCCTAGTTTTCAAAGTCGTCGTCAGCAAAATCTAGCTGAAGACTCCTCTCGGTCGATAACCTCTGGACAATGGTGGTGACAAAGAAATACATCTACCCACTCTCTTTGGATGAATGGATCAGGAAACCAAACAAAAGGTCCTACAATGTGTCAGTTATATGGAAAGTGTAGGCAATATAGAGAGATTTCAAGTAGGTCTTGATCCATGGGTAGGATGCTCAAGAAATTATAGGTTTCCCCCAGAGCTGGTGAATATATTAAAAAAATAGGGGATATTCCATTTAAATAAGATTATGGATGAATGAAGGTCATGATTTTGGTTCCAGAGTTGGAAACATGTAGAACAACTCAATTTAAATGGAAAAATTTCGATTCTATAGAGAGAGTACTTCTCAAATCTTAGAAGAGCCCACATCAGCATCAAAGAGCGTGAAGATGAGCTCAGATGAGTTCATGCTGCTTTGGGTTTCTACTCCCCAAAATTTTGATATTGCTTTTAATTTGAGACTTGGCTTCATATTGATCAAGACTAGTGGTGGGAAAAAATTTGGAAGTTGCCTTGTCCTACAAAATCTAGATTGTTTCTATGGTGTGTTATTAAGAACAAAATACCAACATGGGATAATCTACAAAAAAGTTGCAAAGAGGTTCCATGTTAGTGCATTCTTTGTAAAAAATTGAAAGAAACAGTCTCTCATATTTTCATGACCTATCCTTTTTCAACAAATATCTTGGAGATCACAAAAAAGAGTTTGGGCTGCAATATGGAATGGAGAGGACAAAATTTTGTGGAGGCCTAGAAAAATTGGTGGGATTCATCCCCTGATGTCATGTATACTATATAGAAACATTCCTCCACTATACTGCTGGGGTTTTGGATATCCAGGAACAAAGAAATCTTTAGAGACCGAGATTCAAATTTTTCTTTTTATAGCCTTTGAAATCACAACCATATATTCTCTTATACACACAAAAGAGTCCATCCTTGCTCCACAGTGGTCAGTGTGGAAGAAATCAATCAACATATTTAATGGGCCTACTTTGATGGGGCATCTGACCAGCTGGCGGCATGTGGTGGTGGCCTGATCTTGTTTAAAAATGAACATCATTTTTTGAAATAAAATATTGGGCTAGGAAGAATGATGAGGTTCCTCAATAGGTATATCACAAGGGTCATAATGCCATCCACCAGCTTTAGAATTATCTTTCTCACATTTATTTACAATATTTGTTGTATCATGCTTAGTGAGGAGGATAAAAGATGTGTTTCTATGTCATGTGGTCTAACATGGTTTAAATGCAGGAATTGGGACAATTTTGAGATAATTTCAATGCAAGAGCTCAGAGTAGAAAACAAGGAGAGGTTATAGGAGGTTGTCCACCTCCTTAACTCCTTTAATCAGCTAAGATTACAACTTTGTCTCTCATCAACTCGAAGTCATTGGCAGAAAAGCAGGACGAGGTCATTTGCAGCCAAGCCAATGCAATTCAAGGAAGATCTAGATCCACCTTTCTCAGGTTTTTGGAGACAAACATCTTTATTTTCTAGGGAGAAATTGCTAGCTACCCTTTTGTATAAATAAAAATGCCAAGGAACTCATTAGGATTCATTTTTTTTTGGCAACTAAGGAGCTATTGAGCTCAAGCACTTGTGACCGTTATTTTTGACATGTTATGTGATGTATTTGACAACTCTGTAATGATAATGAGAAGTTTCTTATAGATCAATCATTGAGTTAATTTGGAGGGAAGAGGCTCTTGGGATTGGTCCCAAACCCAGTAGCTTAGTTCCCTCTTGTGTATTGATATTCCTTTTGATCTTAGAATGTTTATTAATTGTTGCATTGTAGTAGTGTTGGGATAGGGTCCCCTAGGGTAAATTTTGGGGTTAAAAGCCCAAGTTTTTGTATGTAAAGTGTAAAGTCTCCGCAATTTGTGGTCACAGAGCGCGTAGATGTAAAGTGTCATAAATGGTTTCCGCCCTTCCTTTATGTAAGTCGTGTTGTCTTTAGAAGATCTACCCATGGTTTGCGGGCCATGGGATTGTAAAAAAGGAGAGTCTTAGAAGAGTCTAAGGTTTTGGAAGTTGAATGATGAATGTAATGGGCCATTAGTGAAAAGGGTGAAGAGTCTTAGAATAGAAGAAAGGCTCTGCAGCTGTGTGCGCAAAGGCCTAGCGTAGAAGTTTGCAGTTGAGTGTGCGGATCCCTGCAGCTGAGTGCGTAGGGTGGTTAGAGTTTGTAAGAAGATCTGAAGTACTAATAAAGAAGATTACATTGTTATCTGTACACAAGTGATAATATATGTTTACGGGAAGAACATATTAATGCATATTGAAGTTATCAGATACTTAAGCTAATCTCGGTAAATACGGAAGCAAGAATACTTATAGAAGTGTGTAAGTAGTTGATTCACCTGGTTAGGGTCCGCGAACAACCGTCATAGACCTTCGCAAATGTCTAGAGACCAATTAAGAGAAGTATATCGATAAGCCTTTTATGGCTTATCGATCTGTGTGAAGGCAAATTTAGGGCGTAAAAACATCACTACCATCTTTGGGTGCGAAAACTTGGTTCCAGCATCCCCCCATACTGCTTCGAGTGAGACTTCAATCTGTGCTTCATGGATTGATGCCGAAAGGGCCAGTGGTGTAGGGATTTGTTTGGGTCAATTAACATTGAACCTGGGTCACGGCCCACTAAGCCAACAAATGGTTCCATTGCCGAAAGCGGGATCTGCATAAAGAGATATGTGATGTCGCATCACTGGAATCTGACTAAGAAGGAAATTGAAGACTAATTGGATAGGAAGATCCACGAATTTGCGGCACAAGAAAACAAAAATATGTGATTGATGAAAGAACAATGGTTGGACATATATCTGTACACAGAGATACATGAAATCTTCTTCTATTGCTACCCGGTTGAATTATACGAGTGGATCGCTAAATTGGTAGACAACCAAGGAATGGGGAGGCTTAACGGCCCGATAGTGTGGACCCCGGAGCTAGTGCAGAGATTGTAACCCTTTGAAGATAATATTGCACATGTTTTCGGTCACTGGCTTGATCATATCATAGGAGGATTTGTGATAGAGTTTGCGGTCGATACTTCGGTCAGTTACAATGAAGCAGAGCACCGCTTCTTCAAGGGACCGTGACGTAAGTATTTAAGGTCTTTAAATACTTGGATTAAGATGATCTTGTGTGAAAAACGAGTTATGCAGTTACCTTGATGTTTGGAGATACATGAAGTGGAAAGATCTTCAGGGATAGAGGGAGAATAGGCCCTGAATATAGCCCCTTAATAGAACCTCTTCTAAGTAATGACAAGGAAATAACATAGGCTTCACCGCAGAGCGTTGTTCAGTTAATAAGGTGAGGGTTCCTGAAAATAATCCATCCACCCACCCCACCTCCGCATTCACCTCCACAGCATACACCTTCGCCCACACCGCCACCACCTCCGCCACCATTCGATATGGCGAATGCAATAAAGTTGCCCGTTTTCAAAGGTTTGGGAACTGAGGACCTAGACTAGTTTTGGTTAGTCGCGAAGGTCGTATGGTAGGCTCAGGGTATAACAGATGATCATATGAAGAAAAAATGTTGGTTACTGCTTTACAGGGACACACACTGACATGGTACATTATATACACTAATAACTCGATGGCTTCATTAGTAGATATTTAGACCGCGCTAAATAAGGAATTCAATAGGCCTAAGTCTTAAGCACAATCAATCGTGGGATTAAGGAGATCATGATGAAGCTTGGTGAGACACCTTGGAATCTAGATTAGAGGTTAAAGTGCACGATCCACGAAGCCAACATGAATTTTATGGATGGGCAGCACCACGAATGGTTTGTGGCTTCACTCTTACCTCATTTGAGGGTTGCTTTATCACAACAAAAAATTGGGACCCAGGCAAAAGCCCTGGAAATTGAGATGAGATTACATGAAACACCGGTGCAAGATGCTAATTTGGGAGTTCAACAGAGTCACGCAGAGTATAGAGTAGTTAGGCCAAGTCTAAAGAAGGATAGAGCAGTTCGGCCAGAGGTACGTGAAGAAGTCTGGTGCCTGAAATGAAAAAGTCAGGGGAATGACAAAGACCATTGTCCAGTCTTCATGAATTATGTTGCAGCAGGAGGGCTGATGCCTTTGAGGCTGGAAGCTCCAGTAGGGCCAAGTACAAGGCTCGCGCTATGGTGTGCTATCTGTCAGGCAGCTGGAAAACATGTGACAGACAATTGTCACCTACTTCAGAAATTTGTACAGACACCGCAACAGCTCTTTTGCAACTTCTGTCAATCGGTGGGTCATGATGAGCATAACTGCCATAGATATGAGCTAATGATGGATGGAACACCTACATATAGAGTGTAGGGAGAAAATCATCCTCCAGATCAAGGCGTTGGGGGAGTGCGAGGAGGATTTAGTCGGCGCGGATGAGGCTAAGGTGGAGGAGGACCTGTAGAGGTCAAGGACAGGTGATTTACTACAAATGTGGGGGACCAGGACAACTACGCACAAGAAAGCACAAACCCAATGCGCCTGTCGTGCAGATACTACACTCAGTTTGACCACGGGATAGAAGACTTCCCTGTATTACTAGCTAACATATGCGAAAAAGGGGCACAGCCTCAGCAACCTACCCAGAATCTACAGATGATGAGGGTTGAACCACGCGAAGAGGATCCTAATGTGAACATTGTGTTGCAAAGTTGAATGACGAATGGAAAAGACAAGGAAAAGCAGTGTGAAGAAGGTGAATGGGTCCATAAATCCCCAGAAAAGGAGGCCGGGTTTGATCTGGAGCGTGCGAGGGAAACATTTATGGAAGCAAAGAAAAGCTTCGCTGAGGCTTCTACCTCAAGAAGTCAGGACAAGAAGTCTGAAGAAATGGACCCATCCATGTGTTATAGATATTTTTGGGCACTACAACCCCAAGCATGAAATGTCCATAAACCAAGGGCTCCTAAGTCCCTAAAAGTGTTGTTCTAACCCCTAAAGGAATAAGGTCAACTGATTACAGCTTCTCCTAGAAGTTCTCCATGAAAAACTGCTCAGAATTGGTCAAAACAGGATCATTTCAGCTGCTCCATAGACAAAGTGCATTGCATCTCACCTAAACACACATTGTGGGTGCATTGCATTTCAAAAAGCCCTTCTATGGGGTGCGATGGGCGAGAAGTGACAAATGGCAGTGTCATTCCGCGAGGTGGAGAGGCATGGAAACTTCCAGAAACTTCTCCTATGACACTTGCCTCTCTGAATTTGACCAAGGATGAGTAAGAGATCATCAATCTCCAAGTGGAAGCAAGAACTATCAGAGGGAAGACACTAATCAGATCACAAGCTGACTCATCTCCCTTACAGATATCTATATATGGATCCCTCATCCCAGAGATCCAGAGGCTGGAATTTTGCATATTGTAAGGAATTGCTGTTGGTTTCTTGAGACAACATCAGATTGTTGGGTGATCTAAGCTTTGTATGAGGTGAAGAGGGGCTTCCTTGCTGAGAGGATGATGCTGGGTCAGAAAAACTGGCTGTAACTCCCCTTGGCTCTTTCTTGTTTATCAATAAAAGCTATTCAAGTTTTCCTCCATACTCTTGTGTCATTTATGTTTGCTGCATTTGTATGGTCAATTTACAACTGATCCTAGATTGTTTATGATTATAGATCCATGTTCTTGTATAGTGCTATGCTACTATGATCTTACAGGTACCCTGTGAAGCTGGGCGTGCAAGGGAACAAGTAGCGAAAGACTATCAAGAGAGAGAGGAATCGAACCAGGAGATTAGCGCAAGACAGAGGTTGGTATTATTTGTTCTTCTCTCATCTATACTTCATAAAGGAAAAATGAAAGTAGCTTTACTTTGTTTGTTTCTAAGGTAGCTATCACACCTTAGTGGGATAAGAAATTCTGTGTAGACACTTTTCCCTGTAACAAAATGGCGACTCCACTGGGGACGAATTAGTTTGTTTGTTTATCTTCCTTGTTGTCTATTTTATAAACTTACAGACGAAGCTTGAAGTCGAGCCAGGTAGCTTTCGAACTGCATTTGCTATGCAAATGCAAAGTAGATAAATGCCGCTTCAGTCAATCTCCGGGATTTGTTTATAACTTAAACAACTGATTCACAAACTCTCTGATTGCCCTTTGTGATAGCTCTTAGAACCTCCTTAGATCTACCCCTGATTGTTGCATTACTGATTACCATTTGCTCGGCCAAAACCCATGAACTGAACTGCAAACTGTGACCCGGAACCCAAGCAAAGTCTCGTCGCTGGCCCAGCGCAGGTACTGTTATGTGAATCTGAAATTCAGCGCACTTCCCGAGTGTAGTAGGTGCGCTGCATTTCAAATTCCCCGCGTTACAGGTGTGCTAATCAGACTAGGCATTGTTCAATTTTGGTTTCTATAGTTCATTCTTTCCAGTTCTATTCATGAATTTTGATGCCTGTGATCAGTATATCTCTGTTTGAGACCCCTTTTCTTTGTTGTTATTCTGCCTCCTTTGTACAAAAGAACTGTAAATGTTTTTGTGTGTTTGTTGGGTTATTTTCAGTTCTCCTTTGCAAAAGTAACGTAATCGTACTGTCATCCTTTGATTTGAAAGCGTTGCAAGTGTCGTTTTTAGGCATAGGAAAGAGTTTGATTGCTGTAGATAGTCGATTATCCTGTTACTATTGTATTTGGTCTGAATTTGTAGTTTTTCTAGTGTCAAAAACAAGTATTCATTTCCAAATCGTAAAATGTTGTGATTGTCTCCATTTTTGATTTCGAAAAGAAACTTGTTGATAATTGTCGCTTGAAAAGAAATTCAGATTTGTGCATCAACTTTCTTTTTACCATTCACATACTAAGAAAGTCGAAAACAAATACATGCATGTGCATTTGCATTTAGACTATCTAATTGGTTTGATTTAGGAAAGTGCATTTAGAGTGTGCTCTTTGCTCTTTGTGAAAGAATTCTGTCTTTCTTTCCTTAGTAGCTAGGATTTTCATTGCACAAAGAAGATAAAAAGATTGTTTATCATCTTAGATTGCATTTTAGGAATTATACTACATCTCGCGGTGAACCTGAAAGGCAAACTTCATAAACAAGATCAACTATAAAATAAATTCAATGAATCTAACAACGCTTTGGAACCTAACGCACAACATTTAGAAGTCTAGGCTAGAGACGTATTCCGGCGTCGTAAAGCCTGGTAACTGTTGTTCTCACTGATGGTTGGGTGATTCCTCCACTTTGAGACGATAAGTGCCAGTATGGACTTGTGCTCCCACGTACCGTCGAGTATATTTTGCGAGACCACAATAGGCTTAATCCTTTATCCATAGGAAGCCGTGTATGCTGCCCTATCGATCGCAATGCACTGAACACAGCATTCGAGAAGATTGACTGCCATACCGTAAAAAGTATTCTGCAGTTTTTCGATTGGTTTGGCAATCCCTCTACCTAGATTTCCAGAGCAGTCCCTTTTGTTCCTTTTCAGACTCCTTAACGGAAAAGGTCCATCTGAGCACTTATCACTTCAGTCTCATTAAAAATCGAAGGAGACTAGAGTCATCTTCTGTTTTTTCTCGACTCTTAAAAATTGAAAAAACAAGTTGTGTCAAAGCGTCTAAAATTTATTTTAAATGGAACAATCATCACCCTTTCCTACGTTGATCTTAGGTTGAAGAAAATGGAGTCCACCAACCAAGGAGTTCCCCTTGGAGGAAATCCTAGTCCCTTCTCCTCTTGGGGAGATGTTGGTGCACCCCATATGGCCACATTGTCGCTTCCAGGACTGACAATCGGCTTGCCCGTATGGCTCTTCTCAACCTCTGTCATTCAGAACACCGCAATTCCTGAACAGTCGAGTCAGCAACTAGACGAATCCAGAGTTACCCACCAACCTTCTACTTCCTCAAATTCTTCCTCTCCTCCTTCTTCTTCGCTTGATGGGGTTGGTAAAGCCAAAAATCAAGTACTTGAGAAGAAGAAGGAAAAGAAGAAGAAAGATAAGAAGAAGAAGGAGCCAAAAGTGAAAGGGGGCAACCAAGCATCGTCTAGCGAAAATCCACACACTGCACCGACCAGACCTAAATCGCCATGTGTCATTTGCAAAGGAGACCACTATCATAGAGATTTTCCTTGCATCCCTCGGATCTTAGGGGACTGGTCTCCTCGTTTGCACAACACGGTGTTGTTAACCTCTGATGATCATGTTGAAAACACACCGTCGACTAGTGAAAGTGAAGCCCCAGGACAAAAAGGAAAATATAGATTTCCTTGTAAACTATGCGAAGGTGATCATGCCGTCCACCATTGTCCCTTCTTAGACGAGGCTAAAAGAGTTTTGGACGATCGACCGGTTTCACTGTTACGACTTCCTCCTGGATATAAAAAACTCTTTCCGAGTTCGTCACTAGTTGAAAAACCGGCTGACGCGCCCAGATGGTTGGCTGAAGCATCTATCATTGAAGACAAACCATTTGAACCCATACTAGACGAAAGTCAAAAAGTCAAGGCGGCAGTTGACCCGGTCTTGCCTTCAGAGGTTCCATCTTCAGATGATACAATCACAGAAGAGAATAAGGATGACACCGTCCAAATTCTTTTCGTAAGCATAGACTCCGATGAACATGGGGGAAATTTACCCATTCCTTTACCACAGGAGGGAAGTTCGTCAGAGTCGTACCCGGCCGTCTATTTGGTTCCACCTCCAAGCAACCTAGTTGTCTCCTTCGACTGGAATCAACTAGGCAGACCCCATTTACCGGCTAGTGTACCATTTTGCATCGTTGTTCAAATATGTAGAATGGTTATGGCCGGTACCATCATAGATGAAGGAGCTTCTGTGAGTATCCTTTCCTTGAATGCTTGGAAAGTGCTTGGTTCGCCATCGCTTTTGCCTGAAATGAGAAATCTAACAGGCTTTGACAAAGGAGCCAGTCGACCGTTAGGGATCCTTCCCAATGTGCCCATAACATTGAGGGGGAAACCTGTTCAAATGAACGTAATGTTAGTTCAAGGACCCCTGGATTATAATCTACTCCTTGGACAAGACTATATTTATTGCATGGGAGCGATTGTCTCCTCACTCTTTAGAGTAATGTGTTTTCCGCATGAAGGAAGAGTGGTCAAGCTCGTAGACCAGCTTTCATTTCCCGGATCACATAGAGCAAATAGTCATATGCCATCCCTGAATGGTCTTTTCACACAAGGAATGTCTCATCAATCCCCAGTCCGTCCACCTGATGAGTGCGAGTGATTCGGGGGACATGATTGAATCCCAGGGGGCATGCACCCTGGTCTGCTTCGGCAGGAAAACTTCAGGTATATGGTAGGTTTCCTCGAGAGATATATGACTAGTCTGTACCTCCGTCCGTGATTGGAAGAGGGGGTTATTTTGGAATAATATTCTTTCGTCAAAGTTATGTGAGTGGATTGTCTCACCTTTGTGTATTTTCGGTAGACATCGTCGAAGAAGTGTTTTGTTTGCGGTATGAATAGAACAATCTTTGGTAACCTGAAAGAGGTATACCTTTCCTGATAAAACAAATGTTTTGTTGGTGATTTGAAAGGTGACCTTGAAACTCTGTTTTATACTTGGGGGCATGCAAACCTTTTGCATGCAAGCGAAGAACGACTATTTATTTTTTAAATTTGTAGGTCCTCTAATCCTTTAAACTCGTAGGATTGGTTGTTTCCTAACTTGCATAAAGAAAGGATGTGGGGCAAAACTCCAAAAATTGTCGTTTTTAAATGGGACATTCTTATTATACGACTGGATTTATCGAGCAGTTTTAGCACATAGTTCAAGCTCGTTAAAAAATAAACATAAGCCATGAGCAAATGTTTCCCCCTGCATTTAAGCTCATTAAAAAATGAACTATTTCCCAGTAAATCATCATCGTGAATGTAATACTTCAGCCTGTAAAAGCCTTGGTCGTGTTCTCATCATCACCTCCACTCTGTATCGGCCGGTCATTCACCTCCATTGGATTGTTTACCCCTTTTTGAGGAACAGCTGCGAAGACTGATCTCACTAGCCATCCTTGTAACACTGCCATGATTGGAATATTCCAAACCTTACCTGGAATCAGCTGCTACCCATTTTATCACTCGTTCCTCAAAAGACGAGTCTCCTTTCAGCTCTTTTCAACTGACTTGTAAAATATGAAAATATTTCTGAGCCATTGGCCTCTCCAGCTCGTTAAAGGGACCGGAAGTGCTATCCCTCCATTAGATTTTAATCTTTTTGGACCTAAGGGATTATTACACAAAAAGATCGAGCGCTTCTTTTATTCGGCTCGTTAAACGGATCGAAAATTCATCCCTTCTGTATTGTTTTATACTTTTTCGGACTTAAGGGATTAGATGATGAAAAAGGAATTTTGGAGTTACCTTTACGTTCCTTTTGAGATCTCTAAAATTGAAAAGGACCGAGTTATCTTTGTCGTTAAACTCGTTAAAACTTAATAGCGAAAAACTTGTCTATAGACGAGAACGAGTTTCACTATCACTAGGCTCATTAAAACATAGCGATGGGTTTGCCCGAAGGGAAAATTATAGAACAAGCATATGTTATCCTCCTCAAGCTTGACAAAAATAAAGAGGTACTGGTCAGTAATGACTGGGGAAAAATTGGGAAGAAAACTTGAAGAAACTTTGTTGGTAGCAAGTCGCTCTTGAACATGACACTTTCGCTCCACATCCAAGTCGGGTTGGGTTGTTTCATTCACCGGTCACATCGTCGTGGTCCCATCACACCATCCACATTTGGGGTAATGCTACCAATCCATCATGTCAGTGTCGCCAATATGTTCAAGAGAAGTCATTCAGAGATTTCACCTGTGTCTCACCCGCTATAATACATTCATACTCCATTCTTTCATGACCGCCACCCTGAACCATATGTCATCAGATCATTTTCACCTCCATTAAAATCATTTGCTCCGTTCCATGTCACTGATGTGGGATTCATTAAGGCCCTCCTGTGATGGATCACTTCTTGTTGACATCAGCTCATTATCCAAGAAGTCGATCTAGGAACACCCCGTTCAGTACTTTGAAGCTTGCATGCCTCAATGGCAAGTTTCTCACTTCCGGCGACAGGTTTACATCAATGGCCTTCGACCGAAAGATTTTGTGTGGTGTTTGACACCAAGTCCTTTATTCACACCACGTGAATTGTACTGCAGTACCTTGAGGGTCATTATCATTATCGGTGATTTCTCTCACGCCTGTTAACAACCTACATCATTGGCTGGTAATCAGGCAATGTCTTTCCATGTTCGACTCCAGAACATCTCTCACATGGATAGACTTGTACTTCGAGTGAAGATCGAATGAGATTGAAGACCCCAGATCTAGTTTCATCCATCCGGTTGCGATATATATTCAGGGAAATAAAGACATCAAATGTACATCATTGCTGCACAGATAATCATCCAATCAAAGGGATGATGACTCTACCAGAATCATCAGTCTACACTCAGACGATTGTCTGTCCTATGTACATGAAAATGAATTTATAAAGCTGAGCATGGGAATGCCTGCCTCAGCCAGAGCATGAAAATATTATGAAGATAATGTATTGTATTGTATCTTATTACAGGTCTCCTCCCAGCTTGAAAGAACTTCGGATCCTCATAATAAAGCATTTCACTCGACATCAAAAGATTAACAACCTCATGCTTTAGGGGGCAACTGCTATAAAAATTTTTGGGCACTACAACCCCAAGCATGAAATGTACATAAACCAAGGGCTCCTAAGTCCCTAAAAGTGTTGTTCTAACCCCTAAAGGAACAAGGTCAACTGATTACAGCTTCTCCCAGAAGTTCTCCATGAAAAACTGCTCAGAATTGGTCAAAACAGGATCATTTCAGCTCCTCCATAGGCAAAGTGCGTTGCATCTCACCTAAACACACTGTGTGGGTGTGTTTCATTTCAAAAAGCCCTTCTATGGGGTACGAGGGCATTAAGTGACACATGGCAGTGTCATTCCGCGAGGTGGAGAGGCATGGAAACTTCCAGAAACTTCTCCTGTGACACTTGCCTCTCTGAATTCGACCAAGGATGAGTAAGAGATCATCAATCTCCAAGTGGAAGAAAGAAATATCAGAGGGAAGACACTAATTAGATCACAAGCTGACTCATCTCCCTTACAGATATCTATATATGGATCCCTCATCCCAGAGATCCAGAGGCTGGAATTTTGCATATTGTAAGGAATTGCTGTTGGTTTCTTGAGACAACATCAGATTGTTGGGTGATCTAAGCTTTGTATGAGGTGAAGAGGGGCTTCCTTGCTGAGAGGATGATGCTGGGTCAGAACAACTAGTTGTAACTCCCCTTGGCTCTTTCTTGTTTATCAATAAAAGCTATTCAAGTTTTCCTCCATACTCTTGTGTCATTTATGTTTGCTGCATTTGTATGGTCAATTTACATCTAATCCTAGATTGTTTATGATTATAGATCCATGTTCTTGTATAGTGCTATGCTACTGTGATCTTATAGGTACCCTGTGAAGCTGGGCGTGCAAGGGAACAAGTAGCGAAAGACTATCAAGAGAGATAGGAATTGAACTAGGAGATTAGCGCAAGACAAAGGTTGGTCTTCTTTGTTCTTCTCTCATCTATACTTCATAAAGTAAAAATGAAAGTAGCTTTACTTTGTTTGTTTCTAAGGTAGCTATCACACCTTAGTTGGATAAGCAGTTCTGTGTAGACACTTTTCCCTGTAACACCATTCTTACTACATTTTTGGAGACATGTATGAAGATGCTTTGAGATAGCAAGGTCATAAATGGATTACAGGAGTTAATCAATAAATGTGCTGGTAATACTCCTGACGGACCATACATGGTCAGGAAAATTGGTAAGCATAAGGCAAGGACAGGGTGGGAGATGAGACTCATCGTGCAAATAAGAGAATATGAAATGGACCAAGTTATTCTGGATATAGGGTCCAATGCAAATGTTTTTCCTAAACAGACATGGGAGAGAATGGGGAGACCTACACTGCAGTGGTCTCCTATTCAATTGAGAATGGCGAATCAACAAAATATTATCCCCATGGGAATATTACAGGGAGTGACAATTGATATCGAGGGCACAAGCGCATTGGCCGATTTTGAAGTGATAGAGATTTTGGATGATAGTAATCCCTACCCTGCACTCCTTGGGATCGACTGGGCTATCGACATGAATAGGGTGATCAATTTGAAGAAGTAGACAATGTCATTTGAAAGAAAATCGCTCCACGTAGTAGTACCGTTGGACCCTGTAGAAGGACCACGCTACACTGAACCAGTCCGCGATTACGAAAGTGATGATGATTTGGACCAAATTTATAAGATAACAGCATGAGATCAAGACTAGGTGAATCCGACAGCTGATGGACGTCTTGCATGGGACTGCCAAAACTCCTGCACATCAGATTTAGACGAGGAATTGGAACACTAGTAGAATAGATTGCACGAAGTATCTATGCTATGATGTAACATGATGACCAAATCATTTCGTTGCATATCATCGGAGGTAAGAAGTCTGCCTTACTATGATGTTTTAACTAACGTTGATAAATTTCTGGATGCATTTGAAAGGGAAGTGTTGGAGAAGCATCGTTTCCAAGCCTTAGACTTGGCGCTGCACACTACGCCTGCAAGATGGTGGGGTACGCATAAAGACAACTTCGATGGATGGCGCGAATATAGAAGAATGATGAAGATGCAGCTTGGTTGCCTAGAGGTACAATTGACAGGGAAATATGATGGAAGGAGTGACCCGCGTGATCACTTAGCCAAATTGACCGATGCTTATGGAGCAGAACTGCAACCAAAGTGGGTGCATCTATTCTGTCACACCTTGGACGTAATACCTATGAATTGGTACTTGGAGACAGAGCTCCACCATGGCACAGACGAATGGGATATTTTGAGACAGGGATTCTTGATGAAATTCAGCTTTGAATATGGATTTGAGTGCATTGATGAAGCGTTGTAGGAGGTCAAAGCAGCGATCTTCAGAATACTGTAGGATCCCTTGGATTTGATTCAACCAGATTGGACCACCCAACTGTGCCATGCGCTGGAGTGCTACAATGTGACCACTGAAGAGGAAGATGAGGATCCGAGGAACATTAATATCTTGGAAAAAGAGGGGCATTGCGAAGTTGAGAGGCCGCAGATAGAAAATCCATATATCACTGCACTGCTAAAAACAAGACAAGTGAACATTGGGATAGAGGCAGAGCTGAAGTTTGCGAAGATAGGGGATTACTGGGATGATTCTACGGTGGATAAGGTCGCTGAGTTGCTCCGCGAATACTAGGAATTTTTCCCTACTAAGTTCTCATACTTAAAAGGGATAATAGGGGACCTGGGAGTTATGAAAATTACGTTGAAACCAGATGCAAAGTCGATCAAGCAAAGGCCTTACCGCCTCAATCAAAACTATAAAGAGAAGGTCGACTTAGAGATGGATAAAATGATTACGACAGGTATTATTGAACCAATGGAAGAATATGATTGGGTGAGCCCAAAAGTAGTTCAGGAAAAGAATCCAAAGGATGAAATAAGGTATGTGTAGATCTCAGGAAGTTGAATGATGCTTGCGTGCATGATCATTTTCCAACTCCATTCACTAATGAAGTGTTGGATAATGTAGGAGGATAGGAAGCATATTCGTTCACTGATGGGTTTTCGGGGTATCAGATCAAGATCACGCCGGAGGATAGAAGTAAGATGACCTTCACAACTGAGTGGGGATGTTTTCAGTATACTGTAATGCCTTTTGGACTGAAGAACGCGCCGACGATCTTTTCGCACGTAGTCATCGTGGCGTTCAAGGACTTCATTCACAAGTTTCTGGAGGTATATTTTGACGATTGGACGGTGTTTGGGCTGGTGAAGCGCCATGTAGCTAGCCTACGATTGATGCTGGATACATGCTGGAGGTATTAGATCACGCTCAATTTGAAGAAATGTTTGTTCTATGTTCCTTTCAGAATCTTGTTGGGCCATGTGGTATGCAGACAAGGATTAATGGTGGACCCAGCTAAGATAATAGTTATAATTAATTTGGAGGCACCAAGAAGTGTGAAATAGTTGCGTGCAACGTTGGGGCATACAGGATACTATAGAAAGTTCATCAAGATTTATGCCCAGATTACTGTGCCGATGGAGAAGATGCTAAAGAAGGATGCTACATTCTATTGGAATGAGGAATGTCAGCTAAGCCTAGATGTGTTAAAGGAAAATATGGTCACTGCACAGATCCTAGTCTTCTCAGATTGGAAGAAGGAATTTCATGTGAATGTGGATGCATCATGTATTGCACTCAGAGCAGTACTGACACAAGCCAATGAAGGAGAGTTGGATCACCCTATCGCGATTGCAAGCAAGAAGTTATTCAAAGATGGGAAGAACTATTCAAAGATAGAGTGCGAAGGTTTGGCTATGGTGTACGTGCTCCAAAATTTCAGACACTACTTGCTAGGTGGACACTTTAAGATGCATACAGACCAATTTGCATTGAAGTACCTGGTTAACAAGCCTGTGCTGATCATCTGTCGCACATTGAAATAGGAGAGGAGCCTACTAATTTGGAGGAAGGATTGCCTAACGTGCATCTCTTTGTGGTGCACGTAGCTGACAATCACTTTTCAGATATCATACACTTCATGACGATAGGAACGACTCTAGAAGGGTATACTAGTCAACAAAAGAAGGAGTTGGTGGTGAGTGCAGTAGAATTTTCTGTCATTACAGGAAATTTATATAAAATGGGCTCGGATGAAATTATGCGATGTTATGTACCCGAGTTTGAATGGAACAACATCCTCGCCAAAGCTCATGGAGGAGCTGCGGGAGGACATTATGCAGGAAAAGCAACAACGCAGAAGATTTTATGCGCTCGGTTGTGGTGTCCGACACTGCATAAGGATTCCAAGGCTTATTGTAAGTCATGCGATGCATGTCAGAGGACGGGCAGGACATCGTGGAGGGATGAGATGCCTCTGAATTCATAAGTGTCCTTACAACCATTCGAAAAATGGGCAATTGTTTTTGTAGGCCCGATTCAGTCTCCAGGAAAGAAGACGGGTGCGCGATATATCGTCACCGCGACGAAGTATTTGACTCGATGGGCGGAGGCGCGACCTGTAAAGGTATGTACAGGGGTAAAATCAACGGAGTTCCTCTTTGAATATGTGCTGACTAGGTTTGGTTGCCTGAAGATTTTGATGAGTGATTGCAGTACACAATTCCTTAATGAAACAATCGGTGCACTGACGGAGGAATTCCAAGCTTATCATCAAAAGAGCATGCCATATCACCTGCAGGCTAACGGGAAAATTGAAGAATTTAACAAGATATTGGAGAACGCGCTGACGAAGGTTTTCAATGCACAAAGGAATGATTGGGACGTGTGCGTACCCACGGTGCTATGGGCTTACAAAACTACTTGTAAGAAGCTGACTGGACAAACACCCTTCAAGCTGGTCTATGGCGTAGAAGTTGTGATGCCAATGGAGTATATTGTACCTAGTATATGCATAGTGGCGTTCACAAGAATGATGGATTGTGGAGCCCTAGAAGAAAGGCTCGTGCAACTGACAGAGCTTGAAGAAGATAGGTTTTTGGCTGGATTCCATCAACAAGTTCAGAAGGAGCGTGAAAAGGAAATGCACAATAGGCACATCAAACTGTTCACCTTCAAGGTAAACGATTTGGTTTTATTATATGAAAATAAGTTTGATAAATTTCTAGGAAAATTTCAGATGCATTGGCTGGGGCCATATGTCATCAAAGAGATTATCGATGGTGGAGCAATTCAACTGGTGAAATTGAATGGAGATCCATTTCTCGGAAAGGTAAATGGCAGTCGATTGAAGCCATACACCAGGGATCCAACCAGATGACTATATGATGGAAGCACAGTCTTAGCACTCCAGGCAGCTGAAAGGAGGCACGGGACTATAAACTACACTGCCTGGGTTGTAGAGCTGCACGACTGGGGGACTGCGTGGGATGGAAGAATGTCACAACATCAGTAGAAGCATGATGGGAGCTACGCTATAGAAGGAGAGACCGTAAAAAGCAGCCAAAAAGTGACCATTACGGTCACCATTCATGATTTGACAGTGAGAAAATGCCTAATAGGAGCAGGGGGGCATTTCAGGCTAAAATTAAGAGCGAGATCTTTGAAAATCTACCGCTAATCTAGAATTTATGAGAGGATTTTGGGGGAACGGTTGGATTTGAATTTGAATTTTCCTATAAATTACTGATGGTCATCCAACAAAAAACACTTTGCATGTTGAGAGCTTTTGTGTCGTGCTATCGATTGTGCATGAATCCTCCGGTTTTTGAGGATTTGGTGGCTAGTTCAATGTTTAACAAGTTGCCTAAGGAAACCGAGGAGCTCTTGAACAACCTCATGTCAGCGCCCATAGAAACTGCAAGTGCTAGAGGATCTATGGCCTCTAAGGGAGCTTCCCCTAAGTTTGTAAGTGTGTAGGTACGTGTCGCGGTGTCAAAATCAACGAGGTCACCTAGGCTGAAGCCTACACCGGCAGGAGAGGCTTCCAAGATGAAGAAGGAAAAACAGAAATTGACACAGCTGGTGCGTGAGTTGCCAAGGAAGCACCAGAAGAAAGAGAAGCCCACCGCGCAGGAGAAAGGCAAGGTGGTAAACCTAGAGTCCGACGAGGGCACAGAGGAAACTGGTATGGGCACAGAGGACATTGATATTGAGGGAGTAGACCCTATCTCAAAGCTACCAGAATACATCCCTCCACACCGGGGTAAGGTGAAGGTCCCAAAGGACCCAGACGAGGGAAAGTTTATGCTTAATACACCCTTGCTGCTAGAGAAGATCATGTTTGAAGGACTGCGCTTGGTGCGCGTCCCCCATCTAAAGCTTGAAGATTGGGACTTGGCAGACACGGAGTGGTTCCCCCACCTGGCTACTGATAATTTCATGCAGAGAGTATTCTACAAGGACTCGGGTGTCATTGCGCTAGAGCCAGTGAAGTGGATTCATGGGGTGGAGAAGGCAGGATTGTTGAATCTGCTATGGGTGCCGCATTACCATCGCGCGCCCATAAAATTTATAGTTATCGAAGAGTTGTTGTGCCTAGTGCACGACGGATGCCTTTGGTTGGAGGAGCCAATCCCTATAATTGATATGTTGATCCATAGGATAACCCTGCTAGCCCATTGAGGAATAAATCTGGCCAAGAAATTTGGCAGAAAGGTGGGCGAGTGAAACCTCGCCAAGAGAATGAACGACAAGTTTAAGCTTTTCAAGAAGCCAAGCGGATATTCAATTTCATGCATAACTGACCCCACGTTGAAGGTGGCCACCCATATCTTGGATGGGAAGGTAATGAGGAAGTGTCACGTAGATGAGTTGCCAACACCAGTTGTTTCATTAGCGGCCCAGTGTGTGGAGGGCGTACAATTCAATTGGGTGTGCTACCTGTGCAACGATTTCCTCACAAATTGCAGAGAGGCATAGGACCACAACAAAAAATTCCACTATTCATGGTTGTTGTTGTCGGTTGTGTTGGTCGCATGGTAGCTACTGGAGGATAGTCAGTTTCCTCTGATCATGACATATTTTCCAGAAGCATCGAAGTTTTCTTCACTATGGGCCACGAAGGACGCTGAGCGGGTCCGTGAGAGCAAGGTATTTTGGGTATTGATGGATATGAACATCAATATGGTCATCAACTGCAAGCCAAGGCTGTCACCAACTGTTTTTGAGCATTTGTCTGGATACGCAGAGTTCAAAGTGGACTTTCATTGTATCTCCATCTGGGTGTGGAAGGACCCAGAACAGAAGTGGTATGATCTCCCATACCTTCCGACAGACAATACCATAGCAACAATCCTTGATCATTGGCCGGCCAAATGGAGCATGGCCTCATATTTTTCGACTGGGTCTAGTAAGTCCGCAAGAAAGAAGAAGAAGGAAGAGACTTGGTCAAAAATTCAGTAGTTGGCCGAAAAGAGAAAGAAGGAGGTTGTGGAGAAGGCTAGCGCGGAAGCGGAGTGCACTGTCAAGGAACAGGAGGAAGAACATGATTCTGACAGAAGTTACAAATACCATTCACCATAGACATAAGAAGAAGAATGGTTGGAGCAGGGTGGTGCAGATCTGGAGAGCACCCCCTTCTGGGTGAAGCCGAATAGGGAACATGAGAAGGAAAGGCAGTGCAAAAATTACAAGGCAACCAAGTCGTTACTAGACCCGATCACCTTGATAGAGAGTGACTTAGATGACATTGGGGATAAATTAAGGGACACGAACATGAAACTGCTACAACGACATAAAAAGCAGTAGAGGCAAGTCTTGGTGTCCACTCAGATGGGTTTGCGCGAGCTGCAGATCCAAACTACTCAACTGCAGGAAGGTGTAGGGCAGAGCAGTGCAACGTCGAGTACCATTGGAGCATAGGAGATGGTTTTCTCTTTGGATCCTCGGGCCGCCGTGTTTCCTGATGGAGCCCTTAGCATGGAGATAGATGCTGACAATGCTGCATTAAGGAACATTAGTCTCAAATTGGCCGTGCTCCCAAGTGAATTCCTTCACACGCTGCAAGCATGTGTGATTGCAGAACTAAGGGCCCGAGAGCAGCATGCGCTGAGTGTGATCAACGAGCAGAAGGTTAACAATGAACAAATGTTAGTTGAGAAAATAACAGCGATTGACACGTGGAAGAAGGCTCAGGAGAAGAATGAGTGCACCACAGTGGTGGTAGTAGAAGCATGCATAACTGTTCCAGAATTGCACATCCCCGAAGAGGCACCTGTGGAGGCCAAGATTCAGAAATTTGCTATAGGTGTGTGCGATGCTCGGTCCGAGATGGCTAAGGTTTAGTTAGAGATGAACCTCAAGATTATAGAGCTCAAGTTACAGGCACAACCTTCAACTCAACCAGAGGTCAGAGAACAACGCAAGGCAACTGTCAAGAATGCAGTCATTGCAGTAGATGTCGCGGTGGAAGATTGCACTGCACTCTTCGAGCAATCACTATAGGTACTTACCAGTCTACAGGAAGATCCCAACCTGCAGAGGTTAGCAATCGAGGTGAGGGAATTGCAGCAGCAGTATGACGAGGCAAGATCAAATACGCATACCATCTCTATCACCCAGAAATTGTCAAAGCTGTAGGAGGCAAAGGAATTGAAAGAACAGGCAGATGCAACGTAGCGAAGAGAGGCAGTACTCAAGGCCAGATTGGGGCCTTGGATGGATGAGGCTTATGTGCTCACCACCACCATTGAGGAAAATTTTACTAACCTGTAGACAACACAGCATAATATCCAGGCAGATAGCGCAAGACCAACAACGGAGCAGCTGGTAGAGAAGGCTCAACAGGTAGCGACATAGTGTACCGCTGATGTTGCAGTAGTGCAAGTGGAGTTGGGAGGTATTCATAGCAAGATTTCTGCGATAGTAGAGTGACTCGGGGGTGAGTCACCATATTTGTGTTGGGGGCCTGTTGGGACAGGGTCTCCTAGGATTGATTTTGGGGTTAAAAGCCCAAGTTTTGGGGTAGAAAGCCCAAGTTTTTGTATGTAAAGTGTAAAGTATCCAAAATTTGTGGCCGCGGAGTGTGTAAATGTAAAGTGTAATAAGAGGTTTCCGCCCTTATTTTATGTAAGTTGTGTCAGCTTTAGAATATCTACCCATGGTCCGTGGACCATGGGATTGTATAAAAAGGAGAGTCTTAGAAGAGTCTGAGGTAATTTTTGGAAGTTGAATGATGAATGTAATGGGTCATTAGCGAAAAGGGCAAAGAGTCTTAGAATAGAATAAAGGCTCTGCAGCTGTGTGCGTAGAGGCTTAGGGTAGAAGTTCACAACTGAGTGCACGGACCCCTGCAGCTGAGTGCGTAGGGTGGTTAGAGTCTGTAAGAAGATCTGAAGTACTAATAACGAATATTACTCTGGAATTATTTGTGTTTTGATATATTTACTTATGTTGTGAATAAATGCGGTTATGTTATGATGAATAATGGTTTCATGATTTAATGATGTATTGATGCGTGAATCTATATGTTTTACATTGTTATCTATATGCAGGTGATAATATTTGTTTACGCGAAGAACATTTTAATGCGTATTGAAGTTATCAGATACTTAAGCTAATCTAGGTAAATACAGAAGCAAGAATACTTATAGAAGCACGTAAGTAGTTGATTCTCCTGGTTAGGCTCCGCGAATGACCATCGTAGACCTTCGCGAAGGTCTAGAGACCGATTAACATAAGTATATCGATAAGCCCTAAAAGGCTTATTGATCTATGCAAGGGCAGAGCTAGGGCATAAAACGACATCACTGCCACCTCTGGGTGCGGAAAATTGGTTCCAACATCCCCCCATACTGCTTCGGGTGAGAAGTCAGTCCACGCTCCATGGATTGATGTCGAAAGGGCCAGTAGTGTAGGGATTTGTTTGGTTCAATTAATGATGAACCTGAGTCAGGGCCCACTAAGCCAACAAGTAGAATATGATTCCTCAAAAAACCTGTGACTGTTGGATCTATCTCATCTCTCTCATGGGAGCCTAACTAGAGGAATCCGCAATCACAGTCCAAAAACATTATGTGATGATTTATTTCTTACGATTTCTTGGAAAATGATATACATTAGTTACCCTACTTTACATCTGATTGATGTAGCTTAGAAGTTAATTCATTGCATAGATAAAAAAATTTAACATCAGTTAGATAATTTCCAAATTCAACTTATCGTTTTCCACCATTGATTATAATATTTTGTAAATGAAAAGAGGAACATGTGCATGTGATGTTGCAGGGATGTTGGACCTACAGGAAAGGGACCTTTTCACCATCTCCATCTAGGATTTCTCCACACTCTTTTGACGAATCCCAACCACTATTCTTGATCTCTTCCTTTTAGGTCACCATGAGCAGCCCTCTAAGTCCAAAATTGGCCTTCCTAAAGTGTTGATCTTGGCTAGGGGTGTTGGTCACCTTCCATCCATCCACCACAACCTTCATCTATCTTGTCATCCCTTGATACCATCATGCTTACCCTCCAAACCCTCTCGGAAGCCTTCGTGTAGCATTACAAGAATTCCCGTAGTAATATAGGGATCTTGTAGCAACTTCCTGTAGCAGCCTGTTTTGCCCCTGTTTTGACCTGTAATGCTAGTATGTCTTAGTTTAGGAGTAGGTAGAGATTCCCGCTTGGAATCCATGATCAGAGGTACCACCTAGGCCATTCCTTCCATTCCTTTTCCTTCCCTACAAGAGAAATAACATTAATTTCTTCATCACAGATTTAGCAAACAGGACATTATTTAATATGCAAGTGTGAATTAGATAGATGATGCATGAAATCTTGAGTTGTGAGTTTGTAGAATAATTTTATGTTTTCAATTGAATTTTTGATAGCTAGATGGTTGATTTCAATTGGTGTAGTTTCCTTTCTACAGGTAGCATAAATCTTGTGTTATTTCATGAATTGATTCAATAGCATTTACAAGTTGATAGCATTTACATGTTAGATTTGAAAAGAATTTACTTTTTCTACACTAGGGCTAGCTTTTTAATTTCACTTTCAGTATTCCCCCTAATTCAGTAGAAGAATGGTCTTGGAACCCTAATGATCAAATGAACTAGTTGAGGGTGGCATGAGTAGAATTCAATCTAATGTGTATATAGCACTATCACCTTGAAGTTTGTATCAACCCCGGGTTGATAAATAGAGTTGAGGAACCTTTGGGAGTTGCAACACTCTTGGTGCAATACTAGGGTTCACCACTTTTTGGCACCATTTCCGGGGAGGTGTCTAGGTAGATTTTATTCTTCTTAAGAATTTCTTTCTGTTTTGCATTTAGTTTTGAGAAAATAACATAAAAGAAAAAAAAAAAAATTCATGCCTTGTAGGAATAGAGATACTCAAGGAAAATTCTTACCAAACACCCCTCCACCATTAAAAAATCAACCTTCACTCTTCTTTGGTGACTGTCAACTTCCCTCTCTGACTACAGGGGAGTTAGAAGACCCCTTAGGTGAACAACCTGAGATTTTTGAAGAACCTATTGGGGAAGAAGAAGAACCAATTTCACCTGCCCAAACCATGGCTATAAATAGGAATGAGGAGTTTTTTCCTATTAGAGAAACTAATGGAGAGGATAGAATGAAGAATATAAGCTCTACTACCCTTCCTCACTTCCATGGCTTAACCTCTGGGGACCCTGATACTTTTATGTTTGAGTTTTTTGTTGTCTATAGGACCCATGATTATACCTATGATGATCAGAAGCTGATGTTATTCCCATATACCCTTAAGGATGTACCCTTGCGTTGGTTTATGGGTATGCCTGGGGATATCATCACTACCTGGGCTCAAATGTAGCAAGCCTTTAACAACAAGTACAGGGACCGTTGTAGGTCCAAAGAAACCAAAGAAGAAATCTTTAGAATGACTCTTGGACCTGATAAAGCCCTAGAGGACCATGAGGAAATATTCCATCTTATTTATAGGAGGGAAAGATGCACCCTTGATCCTTAATCACTCAAGTTAGTTCTTCTCCAAGGGATCAGGGAGGACATGCTAGAAAAACTCAACATTGTATGGGAGACATCTATCAGTTGTCCTATGAAGACATTAAAACGGTGTTCAAGAACCACTCTATTGCTGCTAGGGAGAAGGGTAAAGCTAATCAAGCTTTGGGCAGTTCCTCTCCCTCCACAAAATCCATCAAGAATGAAATTGGAAACATGTTTGAGGACTTCAAAAGTGAAATGTTGCATACCTTTCATTTGAAAATGGATACCATGCATATCAAGTAGAGACAAGAGGAAGCAGAGAGGGCCTTAGCTACTTTTTTTCCTAAGTGCACTTGAAGGCACCTGAGAAATGAATGTCCCTTCAATTTCATAGAGGTCTGCTTATTTTGTGAGGAGAACCATGCCACAGATAAATGTCCTTCTTTGCTTGGATTGAAAGATGTATGCCAAGGGGTAGAATTTGGGGTTGAGAAACTCTATTTCATCAATCAAAGGAGGCCTCAAGGACCTCGACCATACTAGTAGGGCATGCAAGGTACATCCTACTCTTATTACCATCCCAACCGAAATGCACCATTTCCACCTTGGTACTCTTCCACTCATCCATCATGGTCCACACCTCCTTCTTGGACTTATGTACCTCAATACCCTCCCCAACCTATCAATCAACCATTTCAGCCATATACTTCTCCACATCCTTACTGGAATCACCCATCATAAGGGTGGAGGCCTCAACTCAACCAACCTCCCGCTTTACTACCTTCACCTCCATCTCAACCACAACTCACTCATCCTGATCCACCCAAGCAACCTCAAATGCTTGCTCAACCCAATCTGAACCTAAATAACAAGTAGGCACAACAAGTCTACAGTGGAGAGACATCTTACCCTACCAATGTTGTGGAGATTCAAGAAATCAACCTCAGGATTGTAAGAGTGATCCCATATAACCAACCTCCATCTCCACCTGAGGAGATTGAAGAGGAAAAGGAAGAGAGTAGCCCTCAAGTAAATCCACCTCCTTTTCATGAGAGATAAATCCATCCTAACGAGCACACTTTAGAAGAGATTGAACTTCTGGGGGAATTGAAGAATCTGTGTGTTAAAATTCCCCTCCTCCAATCTATTATGGATGTTCCCATCTACAATAATATTATCAAAGAGAAATGTTTCAAACACCATAGGAGGAGAAAAAGAGACACCCCCACCATCAATGTTATCAATCAATTATCTGATTTGATGATGGGGAGAATGATTTTCCCAAAATATCTAGACCCTGAAACTCCAGTTGTTGATGTGCAGATCAATGACTTCATTGTTCCTCACACCCTGATCGATATTGGGGCTGCCATCAATGTGATGACTAAGGAAACCATGCTAGAACTAAAACACCAAGGATCCATGAGAAAGACCACTACAATGTTGTAACTTGCAGATAGATCCACAGTGGCTCTCGAGGGAGTTGTTGAGGATGTAATGGTCTCTATCGATTCCTGGGAGTATGCCACTGACTTTGTGGTTCTCCAACCCAAAATAAAATTCAATGGTTATCCTCATCCTGGGAAGACCATGGTTATCCATTTCTGATGCTTACATAAGTTGCAGGGCTAGGAACATGACCATTAAGAATGGGCATTTGTCCAAATAGTTGGTATTGTACCCCCATGATCAGTCATCCATTGAGAATGACTTACCCCTATGGCTAGAATAGGAGAAGGAGGATGAAGTGTATCATACAAAATCCGATCTAATTTGTACCCTAGATATTGTTATAGGAGGGGGGCCACCTGATGAAGATGACCTCATTAACCAAATCCTCTAGAACCAACGCCACAATACCATGCCTCTTATTTAACTGGTGAAGGAATCCTTGGACTGAGTTATGCCTAGTTGACCCAAGTCCTGCACATGTCAAAGTTGTAGAATTTGGTCCATCTAGAACCTTGAAGATTGACCCCTCTCTATTAGCCAACCAGGAAGAGAAGTTGTGCAAAATGCTGAGAGAGCACCTAGCTGCTTTTGCTTGGAGCTATAAAGAAATAAAGGGGGTTCATCCTTCCGTATGTAGTCATCACATCTACATAAAGGGGGGATGCAAACTTGTGCGTCAACCTCAAAGGAGGATGAACCCAACCCTCAATGACATAGTAAAGGTGGAGTTGCAAAAGTTGCTGGATGCAGGGTTCATATACCCCATCTCAGATACTGAGTGGGTGTCCCCTCTAGTTTTTGTCCCAAAGAAGAATGGGAAGTGGAAGCTCTATGTGGATTACAAAGAACATAACAAATACACCAAGAAAGACCATTTCCATTTACCTTTCATTGATCAAGTTTTAGATGGTATTGCAGGGAAGAAGTTCTTCTTTTTCCTAGATGGATTCAGTGGCTACAATTAGATATAGATCAGCCCGGAGGACCAAGACAAAACTGCATTCACATGTCCTTGGGGTACCTTTGATTATAGGGTCTTTCCTTTTGGTTTATGTAATTCCCCTATCACTTTTCAAAGGGTAGTTCTGAGCATCTTTGCTGAGCTGATCCATGACTCTGTAGAGATGATCTACATGGATGATTTCACTCCCTATGGGTGTGACTTCCTGGAGGCTCTCTCTAACGTAGGGAAAGTCTTGAAGAAGTGAATTGAAATGAGCATCTCACTTATTCATGGAAAGTGTGAATTCTTAATGAATGTAGGGATTTTCCTTGGCCATTTGATATCTCAGGAGGGAATACAAGTGGACCCAAACAAAATTGCCATCATAAAAAGGGTCCCTACTCGTCAAAAGCAGAGGGATGTTATGAGTTTATTGGGCTTAGCTAGATACTATAGGAGGTTTATCAAGGACTTAAAAAAAGTTGCTTCGCCATTGTTTGGGTTGTTGGCCAAGGACTTAGAATTCTACTAGACAGATAACTTCCAAGAGGCCCTTGAGATCTTGAAAGAAAAATTAATCACTGCACCCATACTTAGAGGCCCAAATTGGGCTCTTCCTTTCCATATCCATGTTGATGCATCTGATAAAGTTGTGGGGGCATCTTTAGGGAAAATATATGGTAAGTTACCTTGTGCCATTTACTTCATTAGTAAAAATTTGTCTAAGGCTAAATTGAACTACATTGTAACTGAGAAAGAACTCCTATTTGTTGTACAATCCTTGAACAAATTAAGAAAATACATCACTGGATACAAAAATTTTGTGCACACTGACCATTTAATATCAAATACTTGATGAATAAGCTTGACTTGAATGCTAGAATCATTATATGGTTACTGTTGCTACATCGGTTTGATTTAACTATCATTCACAAGTCATGAAAATAAAATGTACTTGCATATTTTCTATCAAGACTTGCTTTTCTTGCAGGTGATGAATGTATGGTCATTGATTAGCTTCCAGATGAGAACTTTTTCTATCTCAGTTCTCTCCTAATGGTTTGCTGACATAGCCAACCACCTAGTGGCTCCAATATTTCCTCCAAATTTTTCATTTAAGGAGAAGAGAAAAATTGTAAGGAAGAGCGCCCATTTCACTTGGATTGGGGGAAATCTCTTCAAACTGGGACTAGACCAAATCTTAAGGAGACATGTGAGGGAAGAGGAAGTCTTTGACATCCTCTTAGCCTGTCATGATGGGCCCTTTGGAGGTCATTTCTCTACCAAGAGAATATCTTTTAAAGATCTACAAGCTGGATATTACTAACCCACTCTCCACCAAGATGCAAGAAGGTATACTAGTAGATGTGATCAGTGCCAGAGGATGGGGAAACCCACACCCAAGGATGAAATTCCCCTACAACCCCAAGTGTCTTGGAGCCATTTGACAAGTGGGGCATGGACTTCATTGGGCCAATTGATCCACCATCAGGGTAGAAAAGTACATCATTGTGTGCGCATTGATTACTTGACAAAGTCAGCTGAGAGAAAGGATGTCAAGGTAGAAACAAAGGAGAAGGTGGTTGAGTTATTAAGGGAAAATGTCTTCTATAAATTTGGGTACCCTAGAGAGATAGTCACCGATTAGGAAGCTTAATTCACATCGCAGTTGATCGAGAATCTTTTAAGGCAACATCATATCAAACAAAAAAAAACTACTGCCTATCACCCTCAAGTAAATGGACGAATAGAAGTTACAAATAGGGCATTAGAGGAATCCTCACCAAGGTTGTGAACAACAACAGGAGGGATTGGGAAGACAAATTAGTGGAGGCCACCAAGGCCTATAACAAAACTTGGAAAACAACTACTGGTTTTACTCCATATGATTTAGTTTTCGGAAAGAAAGCTCTGCTTTCCATTGATTTTGAGTATAATAATTTGAGAGTGGAAGCCCAATTGGACTTAAATGTCACCAAATCACAACAAGAGAGGTTGCTCTAGTTAAATGGATTGGATGAGTTCAGAATGCAAGCCCTCCTACACATCGAAGTTACATAATTGTAGAGCAAGGTCTGGCATGATAAGAATATCAAGGACACTTTTTTGTCAGGAAGGGGATTGGGCCTTACTATATGAATCTAGGTTCAAGGATTTCAAGAAAAATTGATGACAAGATGGTTAGGCCCATACCTGATAGAGAAATGTCATGACAATGGAGTTGTTCAAATAAGGACCATTGATGAGGAATGGATTCCCTTGCTTGTCAATGGTTACAGATTGAAGGTATACAGAAAAGCCTATGTCTAAGGAAGAATTCATCAGCACCATCAACAAAGAGGTTAATGTGATTGGTAGTGGCATTACTTCCAGGTCATAACATCTCTAGAAACTGTTTAAAAATAAATAAATAATAAATAAATAAATAGTAATAATAATAATAACAAAGGCCTATATGAAAACCTTTATGAGGCATATGAGGCCAACTCTTGGGTTGAAAACCTCCTTGAGGTAGCCCGGGAGTAAAGAAAAAGAAAAAATAAAGATCCCTGGGTGAAAACCTCTCTTGAGGTGCTCAAGGCAGGCATATAGGTTGAAAACCTCTCCTAAGGTAGCTTGTGTGTCTCAAAAAAAAAGAGAGAAAAAAAAAGAAGGAAACAAAGAAAAAGCCTAGGACATGGATCCACAACATGTCTGTTAATTGTTTTTGTCATTTTGCAGGTTTGAAGACAGTGGCAGATTCCATAGCTACATGGCTAACATACTCAAGATTATCTTCACCTCTCCCTCCATCCACTTCATATCCACCATTCAAAATCATGTGCTCACCACTCTCTATCTTCCTATTAGCTCAAAAATAAAATTTCACCCCCTCTCTAGATTGCTACAGGAAGATCGTAATTGCTATTGGAAGATCCTGTAGCAGGGCTCCAAAAAGATACATGAAGAAAATCCGAATGAAAATACCACCAAGCATGACCTTTCCAAGGGTAAATAACATTCTACCACCATGGTCCACCATATATCCATCATTCATCCATCCCAATTCACAAGAAAAAATAATATTTTTCAAACACAAACCCTCCACTCTGTCTTACCATGAAAAATTTCTTGAAAAAAACACAAAGAACATCCTCTTCATTTTCACAAACCTACAATACTTCCTCATAGCCCTAGCATCATCCTAAAAACCCTCTAAATCCTTTCTCATCGCTCCCATGCAATCAGAATACCCTAGAAGAGAAGGAAAGGAATGCTACAGGAAGATAACCTCCTCTTATAGCAGCTTGTGCAAACCTTACAGAAATCCATAATCCTATCTTTTTTTTTTTATTTCCCATCAGGTAGAGGGGTGATACTAACTCATCAAGCACTTTCTAGTAGCCATACCACTCCAAGAAGGACTCTCCACCAATAACAACAACACCTTGGACATCAATCAAGGACCTAGACAAATAGCAACAACAACAATCAAATACCATGAGGAGCAGAGAAGATATACACAGGAATAGAAAAAACATAGCAAGACAACTCCCTTGGTGATAATACAAAGGTCTAGCACTCTAGCATGCACATCCCTACATCAGTCAATCACAAGGTAGGCACAGGTATGGAAATCTCTCATCTCCTCCCTATGTGTAAATAATGAAAAATGTATTAAAGTCGAGAGGAGGTATTTTTATAAGCTGGAGGTGGCCAGTTAACTTGCCCATCCTCGGTCAATAAACAAAAATCCTTTATGAGCCCTCATGCAACGTGGAGGTGTCACACCAGTCAAGTTGGGATCATAGAGAGTGGGTGTTGATTATGAGGAATGAGGGAATGATTACTGCAATTGGGGACAACGGTCCAAAAGAGGAAACCTCGTGCCTTTGCCAAGTCATCACAACGCTCCAATCCCAAGCCAAAAATGGCATATATTGTATTGGGGCTCAAATTCTCTTGCATTTATGCTCATTTCAAGAATAATTAAGTCAAGGATGAGCCTGGAAAGCCTTGAGGAGAGTCGAGCCCTGCTCTACCATTTCTATAGGAGGAAACTACAAGAAGCCTACAAATGCTACAGGAAGCTTGCAAAAGCTACAAGAATCCCAAGGAACTTATACAGGAAGATTAAAAGGGTGAAAGAATGTTACCAAAGGTCGAATTGATCTCCGATTTTTCATATTTATCCCTAGGACATCTGGTAAAAGTAAGTGCATCCTCTCCCTCATCTGTCCATAACTTGTATGCTGGTGCACCTTATATTCTATAGAAAATATTAGTCAAATCGTGGATTGAAAGAACTTTTCTGGCTGTAGATTATAGGGAATATAGAAAATTTTCATCAACTAGAGATTTCAACCCTATGATTCCATTGAATTACACATCAAATCTATTACAGGAATTATTCCTCCTTCACTTACCTAAAAACAAAGAAAAGAGATGGGTGGAGGATTCAATAGAAGGGAGCCCTCAGACACTAAAAAGCTTCATCTTCACCCTCATGTGTTAGATATTTTTAGAAGACATCAGTGGCTAGGATTCTTTAAACTATTGAAGGGATATGATGATGGCATTGCATATGAATTTTCCATGGACCTAAGCTCTCAGACAAAAGTCAGTGCCACCACTGTGGTGAGGGGATTAGCTATTTCAATCAGTCTTTAGCTAATTAGCAGGGTGACAACCCTTCCCCTAGGGATCCAATGGAAAAGAGAAGACAAAACCACTAGTGTCATTTCTAAAAATAACTTCTTCACTTCCAATGAAAAACCTATTGAAGACAAGAATGGAGTTAGGATGGAAAGCCTACCCTATCCCTGGGATGAGGTGGCCTACCATATCCTAAAATACATCTCCTATGAAGGAAGGCTGAGTGTAGTCTATGGCTACCATTTTAGATTACTCCATGAACTAAGGTTTCAAGTAGAATTTCCCTAGCCCAAAGACTCAGTATACCATACTTCCTCCTACAGTCCATGAGGGACATGATTCAAAAAGTGAGAGAGGGAAAACACCAACACCTAGGCCACCATGGCCTCATTAAACTAATGGTGGTAGATGCCTTGAAAAAACTAAGGATCCTTGTCCTTTGGTCCAAATTCATTGATATGGACAGAGAGACCTTCATTGAAACTCAAACCCTCACACCAGGTGAGACCCCAACCTCTAGTGTTGGAGGAAGAGAGGGGAAAGAAGAAGCATAAGAAGAGGCAGAGGTAGAAGATGAAAGAGAGACAAAGGGAGAGAAGACAAAGGAAGAACCATAGATAGAAGTAGAGAAAGAGCAAGATGAAGACTCAGAAGAGGGGGAGAAAAAGGAAAAACCAACCCCCGAGAGAACTACTAAATCTAGAGAAGCAAGGGTATCTGCAAAACAAACAAGTTTGTCCCTAGGATGTAATGAAAAAGAGGTAGATTCCACCTTAGCTTCCTTGAGTAACCCAGTCAAACCCAAAACGAAGAGGCAAAGACAAACTCCCCTCTACTTTAATATTAGGAAAAGCACCAGGATTAATCAAGGAAGGCCTCAAACTCCAACAAAGGCCCCTATAACAATTTAAGAGTCTCCAAGTAGGAAAGAGGAGGTGGGGCCCACTAAAAGGAAAGTTGAGAAAGTCACCCCACTAGATAAAACTCCTTTAAACAACCCAAGACACCTACCACCCTCTAACAAAAACAAAAAGAGAAGCTACAGGAATAACAGAGCATTCTATAGGAAAAAATAGTGTGCTACAAGAAGAGCAGAGGGTGCTATAGGAAGGGAAGAATGAGAAACATGAGGGGTAAAAGGTAACAAAATAGCTACAGGAGGGGGAAGCTTCCCAAAAAACATTTGAGAATGACTTCCCAGAGCTACAGGAGCTTAGTCCACAGGATATTTTGAACTCCTATTATAAATTCATTGAAGGAGGGAGAGTTATTCCCCAAAAATTTGCAATCCTGATTTTCTTTGAACTTGGAGCAGAAAGAGGAAGAACCCACATATGGATGCAGATTGCAAAGTCCAAAAAGGTGGAATATTTGGGCCTCATGGAAGAGAAGGTCCTTGAAATTGGAAAATAGATGAGTGAGCTAAGAGAGAAAGAGACCACAATAAGAGAACAACTACAAGCAGAGAACAGATGGTTGAGGGAGAAGCTGCAAGAGAAGGAAACCTAACTGGCCATAATGGTAAGCCTCTCCATGGAGGCATTATAGTGTAGACAACCATCCAAGTCTTATGTAATCTTTCTCAAAGAGAAGTGGATGAAATTCCAAATCAAGGCCCTAGAAAAACATGGATCCATGCCATTTCAAGGCTACAAATAATTCACTGAATTATGCGACCAAAGTAGCATAAAAGAGAGAGAAAAATTGGCTGATTTATACATGCATAACCTCACCTTAACTGATATGAATTTTTGGGATCCCAATGCAAAGTTGGGGGACATGAAACTAATGGCCCTATCATCTTGGATGACTCACGAGCAAGCCAGAGCTAAGGAGGTAAAGAAAGTAATGGAAAAGTAAGAAAAATAACCACTATATATCAAGGCAGAGAAGATAAGCCTAATGGATGTCATTAGTAATCATAGCATCATTTTGGTGGTAGTTTTGTTTAATTTGAATAAACCGCAAGAATTTAATTTTCAACCAGGGTAGATCTATTTATTTCAAAGGTGTATGCACTATCTGTGTCGATACATAGCAGCCAGGTAAAGAAATGAAAAAAAATGCCATTGAACACAATTGCAGAACCTAAATCACTCATGCATAAATTAAAAATACATTCTACGGTAATGAAATTCACTCATCACACTTCATGTTTTTCTCAAAGAATAGGCGCGCCACACATCATTACTAAAACTTCATTAGATGATTAAATATTATAGTTCTAACCAATCCTGTGTAAAATCATATAATGAATTTGAAAATAGAAGTGCATTAGTACTAAAATTCATACAACAACATTAATGAATACACACTTAAAGAAAGAAAAACCAACAAACTAATCTACTACTACTGCAATTCCTACTAAAGAGGAGGGCCCTTCCTCCCTAGCAGGGCGTAGGGATGAAATGGAAACTAGTTAAAAACTCAACATGAGATTTGTATGAACATCACCATAAGTGTTTTGTATTCAAAATGACTAGAAATTACAAGATCAAAATGTCGATGCGTTCCTATGTTTCTGTTCCCCTTTCATGGAAATGAACCTTTTTATAAAGTTTACAAGCCCAAAAAATTAGGGAACGGATCAGTCATGAGAATTTCATGATTCTCATGTTGATCAATATTAAGAGAAAAATAGAAAGCGTTACAAACAGTTTCCAAATAAAAGACCAACTCAAGTTACACCATCTCCACAATCATAACCGCTGAGATCCTTTGACCGTCCATAGATAATTCATGATACTTGACAACGGTCATTGAAGACAGCAACCACAGTCTTTGGTAGTTGCGGTGTAACAACAACTCAAGGTGTAACAACAAAAATTTGGACTGTAACAAAAAATCCTCGAAGTGTAACAACGAGTAACAACAACAGCTACTCATCCTTAGTCCTTAGTTGTAGGCAACACTTGAAAGAAAAATAACTAGAAAACTTCTTCCACAATTACCTTGGTTAGCCATCTCAAAAATACATTACTTCATTCGATATTTAACGAAAAATGGAAAATAATATGTTGAGAAAGGATTTCTCTTATAACCAGGGAAAATGGTAATTGGGACATAAAGTTCATAGGTTTAGAGAGAGAGAATGATAAAAAATGGGGAAAGGTGTCTAAGATATGCTTAAAAACTGCACCCAACATATCCCCCCAACTGAAGCAACTACATGTCCTCATGAAGAATATTTAGATATTGTGATTGTATCACTATTGTAAATTTGTCAAGTTATAGGCACCAACAATATCTTCATCAACTGGTCTGTAGCCCTGAGTAGCCATCAGCTGATACGACCATGATTCCTCTTCATAATCACACAAGCAGTAATGGGGCTAGTATTCTTCGACCAGAAGCCAAATCAAGGGATACTTAAATATAAGCCCTATCGGGAAGGCTCCCATTGATTTCACAATTAAAGCATATTATATAACCCGTGTAACAACAACAACAACAAAAATTAGGAAACCCAAAAGGGTCACACTCCTGTAGACTTGCACTACTAGCCTTTGTATGTTTAAGGCATCCAGTCAATGCTCGGCTCTTCAGTTGTGCAAAGAGGTTGAGGAAAAATATGACAATCCTCCTCCTGTAGATGGCTGATTGTTCCCTCATATCAGGGGTACTTAGAAACTTTCTAAATTCATGCTTCAATTCAGTAGCCATGCCTGGTTCTACTCTTATCCACAAGGCTGCCTTCTCTTCATTGGTGTCAGATGACTTCATGGCCAAATTCCATTCTACTTGATTTCTCATGAAAGAGATGAAGGTGTGCAACTACAAGTCCCCCATGTAGGAGAAAATGCATACAATCATATGCAGGCTAGTGTATTCACAAATCATATTATGTAGAAAAATCTCACAAAGTAAGCTTTGCTCATCAAAATCACATGCACAAAAAACATCTAAAAAAGTCTGGGTAGAATTACCCAGATAAGGTCTATTCTCATAGACAAATTTTAACTGAAACAAATAAAATCTTTCCCAAAGAAAGATTGGATGGGATGGGGAAGGCCTTCTACACCCCAACAGGTTCAGGGCAAGTATGTACAACTTATCTTTATTATCTATTAAGTCCTAAAATTTCTGCTATAATTGCAGCAACCGTTCCTCCTTTTCCTTCTTAGTTTTCTTCCTTTCCCATCTTGTCAACTCTTCCATCAGCTTCCTCTTAGCCCATTATTATTTGAGAGTATTTACAACTTTTTGATGTTCCTCCAACGAGGTCACTCCCTTTTGCAAAGAGATTGCCAACTGCTTCCATTTTTGTAACTGATATCAACAAAAATAAAATTGAACACCATCCTACTTCAGGATCTTGTGTTCTCTCACATGAAATATCAATAGGGGGTGTAACAACATCTCAAGATTCGAGTTGTTCTACTTCGATTGTTGGTTTTTGTGTAACAAAAAATTCATCAGCAGGTTCTTTTGGATCAAATCTTACGTCTTCTTCCTGAGGGACCTCTGCCTCAGTTGATGGTTCTTGTGTAAAAACAACGTCATCAACGGGTTCTTGTGTAACAAATTCCTAGGGTTCAATTTGGGTTTCTATCGAGATGGTACTTGTAGCACAAACTTTATACCCAACTGTTGCTAAATTCTTAGCACATGCTGTACATATAGAACCTAGTGTAATTTATGTTCTCATCTTATCAACAACCTCTACCAATGAATCCAGACCTGGGACCCTTGTTTGTACTTTACTATCCTCGAATTTATACCTTAATTATTTCTTTTATTTTTTTGATTTTTCAATTTTACGTAGTAGAGTTTGGGTCTCGTCCTTACCTTGTAAAGGAACCTCTTCAGGATGGGCCTATTCTTCTTCTTTTTTCTCCCCTGCGTCCTTATGATTGCTTGACCTCTTTCTAGATGGAGGCGGGGGTTCTGGCTGGGTGCTGACTCTAACCCTCCTTTTTGGTGTCCTGCCACCTATTGGATTTTCTAGTGATCTTTTCTTGATTCTGCTTCTAGAGGATTTCCCTTGCTCTTCAGTCACCCTAGCTTCCTTTGGAGCATCAGTGGGGGTTTTAGCTTGCTTCCAGCATGAAATCCTCAGATTTCTGCTCATAAAATATTCCCATCTCCAACCTTGGCATTCCAGGGCATCCATTATGATTAATTTTATAAGTTCGTGATTGGTGACACAAGTTTCTGATAACGAAGCAACCTTCACAGCAACAAACATATGCTCCAAGTTCTCTAACAGGAAATATGGAAGGTTATTAACCAATTACCTATGTTGGAGATGGTTTAACAATGAGAAATGATAATTAAACATTATTGTCATTTGTCCTTCACAAGTAATGTATTTGATAATGTATAATGCAACATCTCCCCATGGTTGAGGAAGCGACAATCAGTCAATTCCCCTGCCCTTCTTCTCCAATTGTTCCTCCCCTTGCAGAAATTCCGCCTTGAGGGAAGGATCGTTGATTTTCCGGCTAAACCATATTTTTCCTTCAGATTGCAATGTTGATACTCTGGAAATTACTTCTTCAGTGACTTCTAACTTCAACCCCCTGACCTTCGTCTGATTCTTGTTCAAATTCTTGGAAAACTCCAGGGCAACAATTTCTTCCGACCCTTTGAGTCGTTCGAATAATTCGAACCATCTTGCCTCTTTAAAAATATAGCATGCCTCTGAGAAATTCTCCAATGCTTCTATGGAATTGGGCTCGTTCCTGACCGCTGCTCCTCCCATCTCTGCTTCAGACAATACCCTCTGTGCTCTGTCTACTTGCTCTTTTGAGAATTCTATGAAATGAAGATGTAGTGCTTTGTTGGGATAGATATCAGGGCAGTAAAAGCAAGGATGTTGGATCAAGGGATTGTACGATATGCGTTATGGTCTCATTATTAATTTGGGGTCATGGAAATCTATATTAAATGTAATTTAAACCTATAGCATGTTTGACATAAAAATATGATAATGATTGCAGGATTTGCCAATGATTACAAGGTCTATCACTTTCACAGATTGCGAAACAATTCACCCTCCCCCTGAGTTTTAATGCGGAGACCATCCTCGACCATCATATGGAACATCATATTAATTTCCATAATCATTAAATAAAGAAAAGCAATATACCTTTCGAATGACTCACCGACACTGATGTGGCAGAAAATTACAGTGACATGATTGATTCCAGCACTCACACGTTGATTAGGTCATTTATTCTGGCAGCAACATCCTGCTGATATCATTTATTAAGGAAGACAATTGTGCCCAATTCGCTGCTGCAATTTGTTAGCTATTACAGGTGTAACAACAAATGTAATCGCTAATGTTGTTGATCCAAATGGATCCTAGAAAAACCTCTAAGTCTTCAAAGTCTTCTAAACATTCAAGACTATCACAAAAGAAGAGCCTTTTAAAAAGTTGGATTACACTATTGGGAGGCAAAAACATAGAGAAAACTTTGAAAAACAGAGTATTGGTGATTTAAAACTACTTTGCATGAGAGCCGTCGGATTTGGCCGATCAACGGTCCAGATCCAATTAGCAAATCGCAATCGGCGGTGGCAAGCAGAGGCTATCGATGGAGACCACAGGGAATATGCGACAATGATCAACAGGGTCAATGAGGACCATCGATCAAGCACACAGATCGACGGCCCAAGTTGAATCGCGATATCGCAATCGACGATCACAGAGGAGTGCTTACAAATGGCCCGGGGGTCTATGTGATATGTGATTAGCGACAAGTCGCAATCACAGTATCTCATCGGAGCATTATAATGGAGCGGGGCCGATATAAACATAACTCGCGATAGTCGAACCCGATCGAGATATAGGTGATGTTTGATATATTTTGAGATCCGGAAAACAGGGTTTTCCTTTATATTTGCATTTTTCGTTAAATAAAAAAAACACAAAGGATAAGGCGTCGATGCGATGAAAATAGACCAGAAAGGGTTTATTAATGCTATTGTATACTATTTCAAGTCTGATATGAGTGGGATTTTCATATTTTAATGTATTTTAAAATATAAAGGAAAATCACGATACAAGCGGGATTTGGGGCGGGCCGAAGGCGGTAAGAGCTTTTGGCCGGGCTTCTCCCGAGCCCATACATTGGTTGCCATGTGTCCCGACCCTAGAGAGAGAAAACCACCCTTATCTGGCGGTTAACCCCCGTACGAAAGAGCTTCCCGAAATGAACCACAACCATTGGATCTAGATCTCCCAGATCAACGGTGGAGATGCGATAAGCGACATAAAGGCGGACCCGATAGGAGTTATAAGGCGGATTCATAATGTTTCAAGTCTGATAAATGGCAGTCTGGCAATTTTTCATAGTTTTTAGTGTATTTCTCTGTGAACACAAAGAACGTTGTTTTTGGGGATTTCAACGACCCGATGACCCATTCCGTTACATAACAGGTGGCCACCATCCCTGAAAGTGTTTAGCAATGATTGCTAATGCTTAGAGGGGGATCTGAGCAGACAGAGGCCGGGAAGACAGAGAGCCCGAGAAGGAGAAACGAACAAATAACCCTGATTGGCTTTAAAGCCACAGACTGACAGAGACAGAGGAAAGTAGTGCTAAGACAAAGAGAAAACAGAGACAGAGAGTCAGTGAGGAGAGTCTATGTACTCAGAAAGACTTGGGGGATCTAAGTAAAGCCTTGTTGTTTGTATCTGTGTGTGAGACTCAAATTGAGATCACTTCTATAAAACTATGTATTTGAAGACATAATAGAGAGGTCACCAATGAAGGCTGGACTAGGAGACATAGCCCAGGAGTGTTGGGTGAACTCCTTATTAAACTTGATGTGTTTATGTGTGTTGTCTATTATGTTTCTTTTACTGCTTCATTGTCTATGTATTTCGCAATATTATCGATCCATTGCACAAAATAACATAGGAAAATCCATGCACATGAGTCTATAATACCTTAATAATTGTCTAAGATCACATTATCAAATCAGTTACTCTTTATAACATAACTCTTATTTACAATACTTTGATTTTTTAAAAAATAAATAAGGAAAATACTTAAGAATGTAACAACATAAGATAACATGTATGAAATAGATTATGCTTTTCTAGGGGAAAAAACGTGTAACCACTGCTACCATTATCTGCCTGCGCCCCTATATATATATATATATATATTATTATTATTATTATTTTGGTGTATCAGCCACCAACAGAGTTGGTTTTCAGCTGTTACACTTATTGAGGATTAAAAATTTGGCAGGGCAGGAGAACTTTCCCCTGCTTCTATAATTTGAAGATTAGATTCTGAGACAATGTTGAAAAATGAATCCTTTGAAGCTGGTTTGTGATATAACCGAAGACGATGCCCATTAGAAAGTAATGGTGTCCTAGCATTTTCGATGGTGACTAAATTCATAGTCCCATTGTCAAAGACCATATCAACTTCATAAGGACCTAGCCATCTGGTGCAGAGCTTCCCCTTGAAATCCTTGAATCATGAATCATATAGTAGAGCCCAATCTCCTTTCTGAAACACCTTATTTTTTATGAATTTGTCATGCCACTTAGCCCTCTGTTGTTGGATGATATATGTTTGCTAAATGGCAGCCAACCTCTTTTCATCAAGTTCATTTAGTTGATTTAACCATTGTTTTTGTGCTATAGCCAAATCTAGATTCACTTGTAGTGTTGTTCTTAGTGTCTTTATTTCGAACTCTATGGGAAATAAAGGATTTTTACCATACACTAATTCGTATGGTGAGAATCCTGTAGTGTTCCTCCATGTAGTCCTGTATGCCCACAACACTTCTGGAAATTTATCAGCCCAATTCCTTCGGTGGCTGGCCACAATCTTGGTAATAATTCCCTCAATAACCTTATTGGTTCTTTCCACTTGGTCATTTTCTTATGGATGATAAGGTGAAGTAATCCTATGACAGATTTTGTATTTCTCAACTAGCTTTTGGATCAAATGAGATGTGAATTGTGGCCCTCCATCTGTCACTATTTCTTGAGGAACCCCAAAGCGACAAAATTGTATTCAAACAAAAAGTCTAGAACAACCTGTTCTATGGCTCTAGTTAGTGCCTTTGCTTCAATCCACTTTGTGACATAATCTATGCAGACCAAGATGTAGGACTTTTGTTGAGATGGAGGATTAATTAGCCCTACAAAATCCAAGGCCCACTTCTCAAATGGCTCTAAAACTATCTGAGGGTGTAACAACATCTCATCTGACTAGAGAAGTTGACCCATTCTTTGACAATTGTCACATCCTTTCACAAATTTCTTTGCATCCTGAAATATAGTAGGCCAATAGTACCTTGTTGAAAGCACCTTATACCCTGTCCTTTTATCTGCAAAGTGCCCCCCACAAGGTTCTTCGTGACAAGCTTTAAGGATATCAAAGATTTCATCCTCCCTCACACAATGCCTGATCTGATGATCTGACCCAGTGTGATAGAGGTTTCCTTCGATCCAAGAGTATCTTGCACTTTGCTGAACAACTCTTTTCTTCTCGTGTGAGGATAGGTGTTGTGGGAGTCTTCCCGCAGCAAGATAATTAGTTATGTCTACATACCACGGTGAGTGAGTTGAAATAGAAAAAATATATTCATCGGGAAAATAATCTTCAATAGGCATGCATTCATCACCAATAGTCAACCTAGAAAGAAAATCAACCACTACATTGTCTTTCCTAAGTTTATCTAGGATTGTTATATCAAATTCCTATAATAGAAATAACCAATGTGTAACCCTACCATTAGTGATTGGTTTATTCATTATAAAACAAATGGTAGAGTGGTTAGTGTGTACAAACACTTGATATCCCATAATGTAGTGTCAAAATTTGTTGATGGAATGCACTACTGCAAGAAATTCTTTTTCTGTCACCATGTAATTTAGTTCATCTGGGGTCAAATTATTGCTTATGTAATAGATGGCATAAGGTTTTTTGTCCTCCAGCTAACCCAACACAGCTCCCACAGTAGTATCAGATGCATTTGTGGCTATATGAAACGACAAACTCCAGTTTGGTCCTCGCAAAACAGGGGCTGCTGATACACACTTTTTCAATTTTGTAAAGGCTTGCTCACATTTCCTTGTCCAAAAAAATTCCACATATTTAACAAGTAGAGAAAATAAAGGGGATGCAATTCTTGAATTTTTTTCTATAAACCTTCTATAATACCCTGCATGTCCCAAAAAAACTGCGTACCTCTTTTTGTGTTTTGGGAACTAGAATTTTCAGAATTACCTCTATCTTAGTAGGGTCTACTTTAATTCCATTAGTAGAGATAAAATGTCCCAACACAATTCCTTCATTCATCATCATGTGACATTTTTCTGTACTTAAAGCAACATTAGTTTGTACACATCGTTCTAGTACTTTTTCAAGGTTAACTAATGTTGTTTCAAAGGCTTCACCATAAGGTGTAAAGTCATCCATGAATACTTCTAAATAGTCATGTAACAAATCTAAAAATATTCCCAATATCGCCCTTTGGAAAGTTGCTGGCGCATTACAGAGTCCAAAAGGAAGAACTCTGTATGCAAAGGTTCCCCAAGGGCAGGTAAAGGTGGTTTTATCCTAATCTTCTGGGGAAATCTATATCTGATTGTAACCACTAAACCCATCTAGAAATGAAAAGAAATTCTTTCTAGACAAGGTATCAAGGACCTCGCCTATGAATGACAAAGGGAAATGGTCATTTTGGGTGGCCTTTTCAAGTTCTATGTAGTCTACATAGAGTCTCCACTTGCCATTCTTTTTAGGGACAATGACAAGTGGGGATACCCATTGACTATAAGAAATTGGATAAATGAAGTTAGCATTTAGGATTTTTTTCAATTATTCTTTTACTACCTCCTTAAATGTTGGGTTCATATGTCGCTATGGCTATCTAACTGGATTGTATCCCTCTTTTAAATAGATATGGTGGGTGCACATGCTAGGATGAATTCCTTTCATATATGTGTAATCCCATGCAAATTCCTTTTTATACTTCTATAACAACTGTAACAATATTTTGTTTTTTTCGAGAGTCAGGTTTGGGTTAACATTAAGATGTTTACTTAGTTCTATTTCAATTGGAATGATATTGATGTTTAGAGTGGTCTTCATATGTTTAAAACTCAAATCCTCCACAACCTCTTCCTCGCCCGAGTCTGTTAGGTCCCTATACTACTAGTGTAACCCCTTATTGTTATTAGTACAACCCCCTTATTATATTTTTGTGCCCGAGTAATCCCCATATTGTTATTATTGTGCCCAATAGAAGCCCATTATTGTTATTATTGTGCACTTACATTATTATTGGTATGTCGGCTCTGATTATATTATGACCCCTTAGACTCTTATTTATAGAAAGGATGTCTTGTCATTTGTATCATCCAAGAATTTTTCATTTGTGTAATGTAAAGGAGGTTTCCCCCATGAAGAGGCTTATTTCTAAGGCGTTCATCTATATTTTCTATCTTTTTGTGAGTTGGTTTCATAACATTTGGTATCATAGCTTTGGATTCTAAGGTTTCGCTACTCCAAAACATGTCAGCGTGGAATTTTCGCTGTAAATTTTTTTCTGCAACATTTCAGAATATACAAAAAAACCCATTTGAGAAGAAATCGCGCTGAATCTCGCGTCTGAATTTTAGATCTTGTCTCTCTATATTTGTAGATACATGATCTGAGGAAGTTAGGCTTTTGGAAGATGCCCGAATTACATCCTAAACAGGTGACCTGGGGAAATCATCATAACTATCTCTCTGAGCATCAGATTGAAATTTCATAAGAAGTTACAGAAAGAGAATGGAATTTAGTTTTTGGTGTATGTTTTTCAGATCCAAAGGTCAAAATAGTGACATGTGGAACGTCATACAAGTTCGCTCTTCTGAAAAGGTATATAATCAAGTCATCTTGGGATATTGTGTATAACTCTTTCTTGGGGAATCCAATTTCTATAAGACTAGTGGCATTGAAAGGAGGACGCAGAGGGCTACTATAGGTCGTGATTTCAGAGCTGGAAGATTTGATATTACAAAGTTACAGTCGTTTCAAGATTGAGCTCCCAAAATCAAGAAAAAGCGAGATGAGGAAGTTTGATGGCAAGGATCTGGTAAATTGGATATTACAGATGGAGAAATCTTTTGATCTACATGGTGTACCACTGTTACAAAAGGTATGTATTACATCTAATTATTTAGAACCAAATCAATTTTTATGATATAAAGGGCTTTGTTCTCGTAAACCACTTGTCACGTGGTCAATTTTCACGGTGGAAATGATAGCACATTATGAGGATACAAAGAGAAACAACTTCTTTAGCCAATTGATAAATCTCAAACAAAAGGGTTCAATAGAAAAGCACATTGAGGACTTTAAAAAATTGAATATAAGGGTAAATGATATTCCAGAGAAGCAAAGGATTGATGTCTTCATAGGGACTTTAAAGGATAACATTCAACATGAGTTTCGTCTTTGGGAACCTGATTCATTGGAGAAGGCATTCAGGTTGGCAAGAAAAATTGAAAGCAAAATTATGGAAACAAGGAATTATACCCCTCACAACTATAAAGATGGAAGTGTTGTTTCTCCTAGCCTTCCACAACCTACAAGGGTGACACCACAACAATTGGAAGAAAAAAGAGCAAAAGGACTTTGTTACAATTGTGATAACAAATACATTAAAGGTCATAAGTGTGCTGAGAAGAAATTATTTTACATTAATTGTGAAGAGGAGGAAGAAAAGGATCAAGAAACATCAAAAGAAGAGGATATACACTAGGAACCGACCCCAAAGAAAGAAGAAATGAATCTAACCATATCTTGTAAAGCATTGGCAAGATTTACCACTCCTCAAACTCTCAAGATAGAAGGAAATATCAAGAAGAAAAAGGTTCAAGAAGTGAAAGATCACGTCGAGAAAGAAGAAATGAATCCGACCATATCTTGTAATGCATTGGCCGGAATTACCACTCCTCAAACTATCAACATAGAATAACATATCAAGAAGAAAAATGTTCAAGAAGTAAAAGATCACGTCGATCACAAGAAATGAATTAGACCATATATTGTAATGCATTGGAAGAAATTATCACTCCTCAAACTCTCAAGATAGAAGGACATATCAAGAAGAAAATGATTCAAGCAGTGAAAGATCACATCAAGCATCAACAACAAGTTCTCCAACTTTTAAAGGATAACGCCACTTTGGTATAGAATCGAATGAAACAACAAGAAAATCAAGATCGCAGTGAAAGAAGTTTTGATGTAGGCAATTGGGTATTTTTACGGCTACATCTTAAGCAAGCTATTTATGAGAAGGAAATGTTGGCAATACTACATGCACTCAAGAAATGGCGACCTTAGCTAATGGGAAGACACTTCAAGGTAAAAATGGATCATGATAGTCTTAAAGACTTTTTAGAACAAAGATTATCTTTAGAAGAACAGAAAAAATGGGTCACAAATATGTTGGGTTATGACTTTGGAATCATCTACAAAAAAGGAAAGAAAAATGTTGTTGCATATGCACTCTCAAGAAAGGATGAGGAAATGGAAGCATTGTTTTGTGCTATTTATATTATGCTTCCAGGAAAAATCATATTGGAACCTGGAGTAGTCACAGGAACAAGAACCCAACAGCTATGAAATCGATCAATTTCAGAGTATCTCATCAAGTGGAAGAACTTACCCGGTGAAGATTCCACATGGGAGGACAAGAATTTTATACAGAAGCATCAAGAACTACTCAAGCATTGAGGACAACACTTTTTGAAGAAGAGGGGAATGTTATGTCCCTATATTACTAGTGTAACCCCTTATTGTTATCATTACAACCCCCTTATTATATTTTTGTGCCCATGTAGTCCCCATATTGTTATTATTATGCCCCATAGAAGCCCACTATTGTTATTATTGTGCACTTACATTATTATTGTTATGTCGGCTCTGATTATATTATGACCCCTTAGACTCCTATATATAGAAAGGAGGTTTTGTCATTTGTATCATCCAAGAATTGTTCATTTGTGTAATGTAAAGGAGGTTTCCCCCTCGAAGAGGTTTATTTATAAGGCGTTCATCTATCTTTTCTATCTTTTTGTGAGCTGGTTTCATAAGAGAGTCCTCAATAGAAGTAACAGAAAGAGGATTACTGATAAAACCATTTATAATATCATATTCTATCTCATCCTTAAAGTACTAGGCTTTACCAAGGGTAAGAAGTGGCTAGGAGTTATCTGATTCGGGTTCGAACTCATCCCACAAGGGGTTTCTCAACTCCTTACTTGGCTTTGCAAGGGGATAAAGGCTAAGGATTTTGTAGTCTGGCCATATGAATTGTCGTACAGCCTGACCTACAACCTATAAATGCATCCACAGTGGCCAACCAGGGTCTTCCCAGGATCAAGGGATTCCCCCCTAAATTTGATTTGGGTTGTAAGATAAGAAAATATGCTGGATATCTCCAGGAATCCATTGTAATAACTACGTCTTCTAATACCCCTTCTAGTTTAACATAGGACCTGTCTACTAATTCAAGTATGATAGGTGTTTGTCTCAGCCCGTGCAAACCTAGGATGGTAAAGACTTCTTTAGTCATTACGTTAATTGCTGCCCCTAAATCAATTAGTGTATTTGGGATGGACGTCTCATCAATGTAAATGGTAACTGTAGGATTCCCTAGATCATTATATTTAGTCAACGGAGACTGACCAGTCATTAATTCTAATAATTTCCCCATCACATGGATAGTGACAGGGTCTTTAGGCTTTCTTCCAGGTTTTTTAACACATACATTGATCCGAATTGGATCCTTAAACTCTCTTAAAGTTTCCTGAACTCTGTAAAAACTCATGTCGAAGTTTCAAAGTCTTATGGATGTCGAGCTTATCACAAATAATCTCTAAACAATGGAAATTTGTGGTCAACATGGAACAACGAGGACCCTCGGTCAAAGCACGCAGACCGTTGGCCCATGGTGACCGTGCGCTAGCACAAATTGACAAACGAAAGGTCAAATCCAAAAACAGAGGTAGTTTCTGATACGCGATTAGCGCTAAAGTGCTAATCGCATATCACAGGGCGTGCCCCTTAGAGAAGGAAAGCACCCAATTGCTCGGTCACGAGGAAAGCATAAAACCGTATGGAAATCGCCGATTCCATTATAAGGTGGGTCCCGCGCTAAAACCGGCAGGATATCGGAAGGGCCTCAAGCAGTAAGCGGATTCAACCGAGTCCCGCCCGATGCCATACACTGGGTGACACGTGTCCGACGGATAAGAGAGAAAACCGCTCACATCGGACGGGTAAAGGTCATGCTACTTACCCGCCCGATATGGACGGAGACCATAGGATCTGGAGGCTCCAGGTCAATGGCGGAGAAATGATCCAATGGTTGACCGGATTCGACGAGGAAATATGGTGAGTCATATAAGATTTGAGGTCTGGTATAATCGATGAGTTGGCAAAGGAATCAGTTTTGTGGGAAATCTTGGAGCAACAAAAATAATGACCATTCAAAGAGAACTGACACTCAGTTCATGAGGAAACAGGTGGCCACCTCTCTGTGAAGTGCTACAAAGTGATGATGATGCAGAGCAGGGGAATTCAAGTGGACAGAGGTAGGAGATCCAAAGAGCTGGGAAGCGGAAACGAATAGTTAGGGAGCAGATTGGCTTTAAGCCATGAAGAGATAGAGAGTAATATGAAGGAGACAGAAAGAGAAAGAGAAGCAAATTGCAGAGAATAGAGAAGCTGAGCTGACCTGCAGAGCAAAGGCAGCATCGAGCAGACAGAGACAGAGAGAGTCCGAGAGTCTGTGAACTCCAGAGAAGGCTTGAAAATTTCAAGCAACTCTTTTGTGTATACCTGTTAGGTATTGAGTACCAAATCGGACTCGTACCACTAAGACCAGTTGAGGTATAGATTCAGTAAGGAGAGTCTGTGAACTCTAGAGACTTGGGAATCCAAGTACAATCCTACTGATCATCATCTGTTAAGTGAGACTCAAATTGAGCTACTTATTGTAAAAACTCTGCTTTAAGACACAATAGAAAGGCCACCAGTGAAGGCTGGACTAGGAGACGTAGCCCAGTAGGATTGGGTGAACTCCTTATTAAACTTGTTGTGTTTATGTGTTTGATTATTGTGTTTCTCTTACTGTTTCAGTGTCTGTGTATTTCGCAATCTTATCGATCTGTTGCATAAAATAGCATAGGCACACCCCAGCACATGAGTATATAATACCTTCATTAATTCTCTGAGGTCATTTACCGGTGATTTCATATCAAGTGGTATCAGAGCTCCTAGGTTGTTAAGGTTAGACAAGCTTGTGTTGGATTTTGTTGTTCAATGCTAACTAGATCAAAGCTTAAATTAGGAGAAGGAGAGTTGGTTGAAACTAACCCGGAAATTGGAAGAGTCTATTCTAAGAGGAAAATGTTAGAAGAAATTCCCTTAGGACCAGACTCCCAATTTATAGATAGTTTCCTGGCCATGAGGTCCATGGTAGAGGAAAGGTATAGGGAGTTTAAGAAAGGTAAAGATGAAGATTCATCACACTCCAAAGATAAAGGAGAAGAAGAGTCTCCCCTCCATGACCGCTCAAAAGGAAAAGGAAAAGAAGAAAACTTTCTCATAAAAAGAAGACATCTTTGATTAAATTAGATGTTAAATTTGATTTACCAATATATGATGGAGAGTTGAATGCAGAGAAGCTGGATAATTGGATCAGAAAAATTGATTTTTATTGTAGAGTGCAGAGTATTGAATTAGACAAGAGCAAGATTCATCTGGCCAACCTACGCCTCGGAGGCATTGCCTTGGTATGGTGGAAAGGTAGGACACAAGCTAACATGAAGAAACATGGTAAGATTCTTTCTGTCTGGAGTGAATTTGTTTCTGCAATAAAAAAGAAGCTATATCCACTAGCTTACATGCAGCAAGCCATGATGAGCTGGAAAACTCTTCGCCAATTGAAAGGGAAAAGTGTACAATGTTACACCAAAGAATTTAGGAAAAGAGCTTTGATTATAGGAATTTCTTTAGACTCACCTGAGACTCTGTTGAAGTACATAGGTGGTCTACACAACTACATGAGGCACACTATCCTCATGTTTAATCCCACTAGTATAGATGAGGTATCTGTTCAAGCTACGCATCTAGAAGCTAGAGGAAAGAATGGTAACCCAAAAGTTGGGGGATCATCCAAACCCACTGCAAGCAAGAATAAGGAGAAAAGAAAACAGAAATGGAAAGAGAGGAAGGCCAACATTGCACATAAAAGCAAGTCTTCATGCACTCACTGTAAGAAGGATGGGCACGATGATGATCAGTGTTGGATTCTGCATCCGGAGCTGAGACCTAAGAAGTTCGAGGGCAAGAAGAAGAAGGCTGTTGCAGCTATTCAGAAAGATTTGGGGTCAGAATTAGGAGATGAAACAACCATTGTAGCCACAAGTATAAAAGGTTTTCCACTTTAGAGAATGCAGAAATCAAGAAGCAGGTGCAGGAGTTGCTCAAGAAGGGGTTCATCGGACCTAGCACATCACCATGTGGGTCTCCAATTGTTTTGGTGAAAAAGAAAGATGGCTCGTGGAGAATGTGCATTGATTACCGAGCATTGAATAAGATAAAAATAAAAAATCGTTATCCCCTTCCTCGCATAGATGATCTATTAGATTAGTTAAAGGAAGCTGTTTATTTTTCCAAGTTAGACTTGCATAGTGGCTATCATCAGGTCAGAGTTGCAGAACAAGATGCATGGAAGACTGCTTTCAAAACAAAGTAGGGTTTGTATGAGTGGCTGGTTATGCCTTTTGGCTTAGCTAATGCTCTTGCTACTTTCATGAGAATAATGAATGATGTACTCAGACCTTTTCTTGATGATTTTGTTATTATATATCTGGATGAAATTCTTATATTTAGCAAAACGTGGGAAGAACATTTAAAGCATGTTAAGCAGACACTAGATGTTTTGAAAAGAGAAAAACTTTATGTTAAACTCTCAAAATGTGAATTTGGAAAAACATCTTTGAATTATTTGGGATATATAGTAGGGGGTGGTGAATTGAAGACAGATCCCTCTAAGGTTGTAGTAATTGTAAACTGGCCTAAACCCAAATCTGCTACAGAAGTTAGAAGCTTCTTAGGAGAAACACAATATTGGAGAAAGTTCATTTCTAACTTTTCCTTAATTGCAACTCCCTTACATGCTTTAACAGGATTGAACAAGGTGTTTCAGTGGGGAGGCAAATAGCAGAAAGCCTTTGACACCTTGAAAGAAAAGATTAGTACAACACCAGTACTAGCACTGCCCGATCTTCAAAGACCATTTGAGATCCAAACGAATTCCAGTGACTATGCCATGGGAGCAGTGTTGATACAACAAGGTAAACCCGTATGTTATCATTCTGAGACATTTAATTATGCAGTAGTTAACTATCCCACATATGATAAAGAATTGTATGCATTAGTACAAAGTGTGAAAAAGTGGAAACATTACTTAATGGGCAAAGAGACAGTTATACATAATGATCATCAACCACTTCAATATCTACACTCCAAACTAAGTTGCAACAATCAAGACACTATAGATGGATGGGTTTTCTACAACAGTTTCATTTAGTCATCAGATATAAAAAGGGAATACACAATAAAGTTGTAGATATGTTATCTAGACCAATCATAAATGCATCTACTATACTTAAGCATAATTCAGTATTGCATGAGAGCTACATTGAACAATATGCTCAAGATATAGATTTTAAAGATGTATATGCAACTTTAAGTCAAGGAAAATGAGTAGAAGAATTGGATTATCATATTAAGGACCAACTCTTGTATCATTGTGGGAAGCTATGCATTCCACAAACTCAAAGAGTAAAGATAAGTCGAGAAGCACACACTTCTCTAATATCAGGTCACTTTGGTGTAAGTAAAACAATTGCACAGCTGCAAAGATTTTGTTATTGGCCGAAAATGAATGAGACAGTTTCTAGATATGTAAGGGGGTGTACCATGTGTGCTAAAAGCAAGCCCAACAATAGAAAACTAGGCTTGTACACTCCACTACCAATTCCTTCTCATCCTTGAGAAAGTGTTTCCATGGACTTTGTTGGAGGACTGCCTAAATCTAGGAAAGGTCATGACTATTTATATGTTGTTGTGGATAGGTTCAGCAAAATGTGTTTGATACCTTGTAATAAACAGATTACAGCTGGACAAACCGTAAAGTTGTTCTTTCAGCATGTATGGGTTCTTTTTGGATTACCCACTTCCATTGCATCTGATCGAGATTCCCAATTTGTTGGGAAGTTTTGGTTGAGTCTATGGGAATTGATGGACACCAAACTGAAGAAAAGCACAGCCTTTCATCCACAAATAGATGGCCAGACAGAAGTGGTCAACAGGACAATGATCCAATTGCTTAGAGGTTATTGCAGCAAGCATCCCAAACTTTGGGATGAACATTTTTGTTATGTGCAGCATGCTTATAACCAGGAAAAAAATTCTTCTACACAGAGATCTCCTTTTGAGACTTGTTTTGGTTTCACACGAAGGTCTCCCTTGGATTTTGTCTTTGGAAAAGACATAGCAGTTGATGGACACAGTGATGTGGACAAGGCAACCAAGTTCATTGAAAAAATCCAAGAGATTCACCAGGAAGTACAGGAACAACTGGAAAAGAGCCAAGCCAAATACAAGGCAAGGCATGACAAGCATCGGATGGAGCATAGTTTCCAAGTTGGTGATCAAGTTTGGCTGTATATCAGCAAATACAGAATGCAAGGTGAAGGTAAAAAAGCTAAAGCCAATAAGGTATGGACCTTTCAAGATACTTGAGAAAATTGGTGAGAATACTTTTTTCCTTGATTTACCAGCTTACATGCACATCTACTGAGTCATTAATGCAGACAACTTGAGACTATTTGAACCTTCATTAATTGAAGATCCCGAAGAGCAGAGTCAATTGCCTTCTTTTGATGATCTATTACTTGAATATCTCAATGAATTGCAAGAAGATACAATTCTGTACTGGAAGGTGAGGACGATGCACAGGGGGGATGTTGAGTACCTCAGGGTCAGACTCAAGGGTTCAAAGCCAAGCAATGAAAAATGGATAGAGATTGGACAAGTGAGACCGTTATACCCTCACTTAGTCAATGCTTGAAAACCAACTTTTTGTGGTACAATAGCTTTTTCAGTGGGAAGGCCGTGATTTGAATTGGATCCTTAAACTCTCTTAAAGTTTCCCGAACTCTGTAAAAAATCATGCCGAAGTTTCAAAGTCTTATGGATGTCAAGCTTATCAGAAATAACCTCTAAACAATGGCAATTTGTGGTCAGCACGGAACAACAAGGACCCTCAGTCAAAGCGCGCAAACCATTGGCCCATGGTGACCGAACGCTGGCAAAAATTGACAAATGGGAGGTCAAATCCAAAAACAGAGGCATTTTCTGATACGCGATTAACACTAAAGTGCTAATCGCATATCGCAGGGGTCCCCCTCAGAGAAGGAAAGCCCCCAAGCGCTCGGTCATGAGGAAAGCATAAAACCGTACGAAAATCATCGATTCTATTAGAAGGTGGGTCCCATGCTAAAACCGGCAGGGCCTCAAGCGGTAAGCGGGTTCAATTGAGTCTTGCTTGAGGCCATACACTAGGTGACATGCGTCCGACGGATGAGAGAGAAAACTGCTCACATCGGACGGGTAAAGGTCATGCTACTTACACGCCCAATATGGATGGAGACCGTAGGATCTAGAGGCTCCAGATCAACGGTAGAGAAATGATCTGATGGTTGACGAGATTTGACGGGGAAATAGGCTGAGTCATATGAGATTTGAGGTTCGGTATGATCGATGAGTTGGCAGAGGAATCAGTTTCGCAGGCAATCTTGGAGCAATGAAAATAACAACCGTTCAAAGAGAACTGACACTCAGTTCGTGAGGAAATAGGTGGCCACCTCTCTGTGAAGCATTACATAGTGATGATGACGTAGAGCAGGGGAATTCAAGCGAACAGAGGCAGGAGATCCAGAGAGCCGGGAAGCGAAAATGAACAGTCATGGAGCAGATTGGCTTTAAGCCACGAACAGACATAGAGTAAGACAGATGAAGCAGAAAGAGAAAGAGAAGAAAATTGCAGAGAATAGAGAAGTTGATCTGACCTGTAGAGCAAAGGCAGCATCGAGTAGACAGAGACAGAGAGAGTTCGAGAGTTTGTGAACTCCATAGAAGGCTTGAGAGGTTCAAGCAACTCTTCTATGTATACCTATCAGGTATTGAGTACCAAATCGGACTCGTACCACTGAGACCAGTTGAGGTCGAGATTCAGTAAGGAGAGTCTATGAACTCTAGAGACTTGGGGAATCCAAGTACAATCCTACTGATCATCATCTATTAAGTGAGACTCAAATTGAGCTCCTTATTGTAAAAAATCTGCTTTAAGACACAATAGAAAGGCCACCACTGAAGGCTGGACCAGGAGACGTAGCCCAGGAGGATTTGGTGAACTCCTTATTAAACTTGTTGTGTTTATGTGTTTTCTTACTGTGTTTCTCTTACTGTTTTAGTGTCTGTGTATTTCGCAATCTTATTGATTCGTTGCATAAAATAACATAGGCACACCCCATCACATGAGTCTGTAATACCTTCATTAATTCTCTGAGGTCATTTACGGGTGATTTCAGATCATACGTCCCTTACTATTTTCACATAGATGGGAACGTCCTTGATATATTGCAGCAGGGGAATCCCGATGTGTATATTTTTCAACTTTGAGAAAATCAGAGTTAGGTTGTGAAGTCATCCTAGTTTCTAATGATCTTTGTAGATATGGAGTGTCCTTAGTTACTGTAACAACTGGGGCATCTAATATAGATGTACCAACATTTTTTGGGTTAGCTGTTATTGGTGTAACAACATCACCTTGACCTGTTGTAGTAGTCTCGTGAGAGTCCGCAGGACCATCCTTAGGAGATTCACATTCTTCCTCAGTGACAACAGAAGAGGTTTTTACTACTTTTCCCGATCGTAGATGGATTTCATTACATTCAACGGGAGTGATGTAGTAAGTTTGGAAGGAAGTGGGAACTTCTAAATCCTTGGTTTCCTTATTAATTGGGTTAAGATTAGGTTGTATAGGTAATTGGGGTCGTATGGGAGGTGTAACAACAAGTATTGAGAGAGGTGGCACCTGTAATTGTTGTTGTTGCATTGGTAACACAGAAGGGGCTGGACCTAAAGAATTTCCTCTCCAATTTTTGGGCCAAGAATATGGCTGAGATGGAGGGTATTGAAAAGGTGGAGAGGGAGACCATTGGTTCCATGGTGAGGAAAACTGAGCTGGAGGAGAGGAATATTTCCATGGAAATTGTTGTGTATTATATACATTATTCCATGGATTAAAAGAAAAGTCTTCAGACATACCTGGTGGTCGTGGCTATTAGGGCTTGCTGGACCCAATGAAGTAGGAGGACCGGACTTCCTCACTTGATTTCTTGAGCATTGCTTTTAGTCTAGGAAGCTCTAGACAATAGCATGTAGAATGCTCCAAATCAAAAATGTTTCACAAGTTGATGCTATCGACTTTACAATCCCTCAAGGAATGTTTATCCTTACATTTTAGGTAGAATATAGCCAAAGATTTCTCGGTTTCATCCTTTGCCTTTTTTACTTGTGCAGTTGTTAGTTGGATAGATAAAGTACTAAGGAGGTTAGTCTTAATATTCTCAAATAGGTTCCCGATCTCGGCTCTAGTCACACCTCCATTTGCAGATTTTTGTATTCGAACGGAGGCATCCTGTGTCATGCTTCTTCCTCATGATGATCCTCTCGAGCATCTTAAGCAAAGTTTTATTATATCCTCAAATGATTCTTGAGATATATCTCCCTTACCTAGTGTTGGGATGGGGTCCCTTGGGTCAATTTTGGGGAAAAAGCCCAAGTTTCATGTAAAAAGATGGAAAGTCTCTACAAATTGTGGTCATGGAGCGCATAGTTAAGTAAAGAGTCAAAAAGGGTTTTTACCCTCTTTTATGTAAGTTAAGTCGACTTTTTGAAGATCTACCCATGGTCTGCAGACCATGGGATTGTATAAATAGGTGTGTCTTAGAGAGTCTAAGGCATAATAGAAGAAAAGAAGTTGTCTATGGGTACGACAAAAGGAGTCTAAGTTAGCGCAGAAGGTAGAAGAAAGGCTCTGCAGTTGAGTGCGCAGAGGCCTAGAGTAGAGTTCATAGTTGAGTCTCTAAGCTTAACTAAATATCAATAAAATAAGATTATTCCAGAAATTCCTATGTTTTATCTCTTTAATTATGTTACGAATGAATGCGCTTTATGCTGTGATAAATGATGGTTTTGTGAAATAATGATGTATTGATGCGCGACTTTACTGGATCTATATTGTTATCTGAATGCAATTGATGTTAAGTGCTTACATGAAGATTATATCGTTGTATGTTAAAAATATCGAACACTTAAGTAGATCTAAGTAAATACTGGGTTAAGAGTAATCTATGATGCACGTAAGTAGCTAATTCACCTGTTCAGGGTCCGCGAAATCTAGTCGTAGACCTTCGTGGAGGTCTAGAGGCTGATTAAAGGAAGTTACATCAATAATCCATAAGGGTTTATCGATCTGCGCAAAGGCAGATCTAGGGAAAAAAATGACATCATGTTGATATTTGGGTGCAGAAACTTGGTTCCAGCAACCCCCCATACTGCTTCGGGTGAGACTTTAGTCCGTGATCCGCGGATTGATGCTGAAAGGGCCAGTATTTAGGAATTTGTTTGGTGCAACTAACTCTGAACCTGGGTCAAGACCCACTAAGCCAACAAATGGTTTTGTTGCTAGGACGGGATCTGCATAAAGAGATGTGTGATGTCGCATCATTGGAATCTGACCAAGAAGGAAATTGAGAAGTGGATGGATAGAAAGATCCACAAATTCGTGGTGCAAGAAAACAAGAACTCACTCCTAACAAATGAACAGTGGTTGGACATATATTTGTACACATAAATACACAAGATCTTCTTCTGCAGCTTTTCGATCGAACTATATGAGTGGATCACTAAATTGGTAGACAGTTAAGGAAGGTGGAGGCTTGATGGTCTGATAGTGTGGACCCCGGAGCTCATGCGGAGGTTGGAAGCTTCTAAAATTAAGATCGCATGCTCAGTTGATCACTGGCTTGATTGAGTCATTGGAGGATTTGTTACAAAGTTCACGATTGATACCTCAGTCAGTTACAGTGAAGTAGAGCGATGCTTCTTCAAGGGGTCGTGAGGTAATTATTTAAGATCATTGAATACTTGGATTAAGATGCTCTTGTGTGAAAAGCGAGCTATGCCATTACCTTGATGTTTGGATCTACGTGAAGCAGAAAAATCTTTAGAAATCAAGGGAGAACAAGTCCTTAATATTGTCCATTGATTGGACCTCCTTCAAGTGACGACGAGGGAGTAGCACAGGATTCACCGCGGAGCACTATCCAGTTGATAAGGCAGGGTTTTCAGTGGATACCTCATCCACCCACACCACCCCCACCTTCATCTCCACAACATACACCTTCACCCACACCGCCACCACCTCTGTCGTTGGTTAGCATGTTGAATACGATGAAGTTGTCGGTTTTCAAGGGCTTAGGAAGTGAGTATCTAGATTAGTTTTGGCTTGTTGCGAAGGCTGTATGGACAACACAACAAATTACGGATGATAATATAAAAAATGCGTAGTTGGTTACCACTCTGCAGGATCGTGCACTGACATGGTACATTAAGTATTGCACCGATAACTTGCTGGCATCATTAACATAGACTCAAACTACTCTGAACAAAGAATTCGGTAAGCCTAAGTCTGAATTGCGATTAGAATTTGGATTCAAGGAAATCATGATGAGGCCCAGCGAAATTCCCTAGGAATTAGAACAAAGATTGAAGTGCCAGATCCACGAAGCTAATATGAATCTCAGAGATACTCAACATTGCGAATGGTTTGTAGCCTCGCTCCTGCCCCACCTTAGGGTTGCCTTATCACAACAAAAAATAGGAACTCAGGCGGAAGCCTTGGAAATTGTGATGAGATTGCATGAAACGCCTATTCAGGACGCTTCTTTGGGGGTTCAACAGATCCACTTGGAGTTATAGAACCTTTGCTTGGAGTTGCAGAGCTTGAAAAATGAAAAAGCGGCTCGGCCGGAGGTATGCGAAGAAGTTTGGTGTCTCAAGTGTAAAAGTTAGGGGCATGATAAAGATCACTACCTTGTCTTCATGAATTACATCACTTGGGGGGGGGGGGGGTGGGGCTATGCCCCTAAGACATGAAGCTCTAGCAGGACCAAGCGCGAGGCCTATGCTATGGTGCACTATTTATCAAGTAGTAAGAAAACATGTAAAAAACAATTTTCATTTGCTACAAAAGTTTGTATAGACACCACAACAATTGTTCTGCGATTTCTTCATATCTGTAGGCCATGACAAGAGCCACTAGCGGAGCTATGAATTAATGATGGAGAGGATGCCTACGTATCGAATGCAAGAGAAACTCGGCCTCCAGATCAGGGTGCTGGGGGAACGTGCAGAGGATATCAAGGGTGCAGATGAGGCTGAGGAGGAGGAGGACCTGGTAGGGGTCGGGGGCAAGTCATTTGTTACAATTGTGGAACACCAGGACACTACGCGTGGGAGTGTACGAATTATGCACTCCCATCATGTAAATATTGCACTCAGTTTGACCACACAATTGAATAATGTCATGTGCTCATGGCTAAGATGCAAGAGAAGAAGGTGCAACCTCAGCATCCTACCCAGAACTTATAGATGATGAGGGCCAAGCCCCGTGAAGAGGACCCGAATGTGAATATTGTACTGCAAAGTGGGATTGCGACTGGTGATGATAAGGGAAAGAAGCCTAAAGAAGGTGGATGGGTCTGCAAGGCTCCAGAAAAGGAGGTTGGGTTTGATCTAGAGTGTGTGAAGGAAACATTCATGGAAGTGAAGAAAAGATTTGCTGAGGCCTCTACCTCAGGAAGTCAGAACAAACTGTCAGATACTAGTGTGCCTACAGAGGTTGACCCCTCTGTGCTTACCACATTCTTGGAGACTTGTATGAAACTATTGCGTGATAGCAAGGTTGTAAAAGGGCTACAAGAGTTGATCAAAAAATGTGCCAGTAAGGATAATTCTTTTGATGGACCCCGCGTAGTCAGAAAGATCGGTAAGCATAAGGAAAGAACAAGGCGCGAGATGAGGCTTACCGTGCAAATAGGAGACTATGAGATGGACCAGGTTATTCTGGATTTGGGGTCTGACACGAACGTATTTCCTAAGCAAACCTGGGAGAGGATGGGGAGACCTGCGCTGCAGTGGTCTCCAATTCAACTAAGGATGGCGAACCAACAGAAGATTATCCCTATGGGATGATTGTAGGGGGTTACCATAGATATAGAAGGTGCGAGCACACTGGATGATTTTGAAGTAATAGAGATTGTTGATGATAGCAATCCATACCCTGCACTCCTAGGAATTGATTGGGCTATCGATATGAATGGGGTCATCAATTTGAAGAAGCGGACAATGTCGTTTGAAAGGAAATCGCTCCACATTGTAGTACCATTGGACCCTGCAGAAGGACCGCGCTATACCGAACCAGTTCGCGACTATGAGGAGAGTGATGATGATTTGGATCAAATCTATAAAATCACAGTGTGAGACCAAGACTGGGTTAATCTGACAGTTGATGGACAAATTGCATGGGACCATGAAAGTTCCTGTACTTCGGATTCAGACGAAGAGTTGGAACATTGGAAAAATAGGTTGCATGAAGTATCCACATTGCGCTGCAACATGATGACCAAATCACTACGTTGTGTGTCGTTGAAGGTAAGAAATTTGCCTTATTATGATGGTTTAATTGACGTGGATAAATTTTTGGATGCTTTTGAAAGAGAAGTTCCAGAGGATTACCATTTTCAGGCATTAGACTGGGCACTGCGCGCTACGCCCGCTTGGTGGTGGGGTACGCATAAAGACAACTTTGATGAGTGGCACAATTACAGAAGAATGATGAGAACGCGGTTTGGTTGGCCTAAAGTACAGGTATCTGAGAAGTATGATGGGAGGAATGATCCGTGCTATCACTTGGTTAAATGGGCTAAGGTATATGGAATGAACCTGTAGCCAGAATGGGTGCATTTATTCTATCACACTCTGGACGTAATCCCTATGAACTGGTATTTGGATACGGAGCTCCGCCATGGCACCACAGAATGGGATGTCTTAAGAGAAGGGTTTGTGAGGACATTCAACTTTGAAGATGGGTTCAAAAGCATTGATGAGGCAGTGCAGGAGTTTAAGGCAACGATCTTCAGTATATTGAAGGATCTTTTGGAATTGATTCAACCAGATTGGAGCACCCAACTGGTCCATGCGTTGGACTGCTATAATGTGACTCTTGAAGGAGAGGATGTGGATCCAAGGAATATTAACATTCCAGAAACAGAAGGCCACCAAGAGATAGAGGGACCATAGATAGAGAATCTAGACATCACCGCGCCATTGAAAACTAGGCAAGTAAACATTGGCACAGAGGCGCAGCCGAAGTTTGTGAATATTAGAAATTACTGGGATGATGCTACAGTAGATAAAATCGCTGAGTTGCTTCGCATATATCGAGATTTTTCCCTACAAAATTTTTGGACTTGAAAGGCATCATAGGCGATTTGGAGTGATGAAAATAACTCTAAAACCAGATGTGAATCCCGTTAAGTAGAGGCCATATTGCCTTAATCCCAAATACAAGGAAAATGTCTTCTTGGAGTTGGAAAATATGCTTGAAGTAGGTATTATTGAACCAGTGGAGGAATATAATTGGGTGAGGCCAATGGTAGTTCAGGAAAAGAATCAGAAAGATGAAATAAGGATTTGCGTAGATCTAAGAAAGCTTAATGATGCCAGTGTCCATGATCCTTTCGTGACACCATTTACTGACAAGGTCCTGGACAATGTTGGAGGGTAGGACGCCTATTCGTTTATAGATGGGTTCTTGGGTACCATGAGATCAAGATCACGCTAGAAGATAGGAGTAAAAAAACCTTCATGATGGAATGGGGTTTTTTTCAGTATACAATGATGCCCTTCGGACTCAAGAATGCGCGATGATTCCCTTCGGACTCAAGAATGCGCCGACAATATTCTCTCGCATAGTCATCACGACATTCGAAGAGTTCATTCACAAATTCTTGGAGGTCTATTTTGATGACTGGACAGTGTTTGGGCTAGTCAAGCACCATGTAGACAATCTGTGCTTAATGTTGGATATGTGCCGAAGGTATCAAATTGCATTGAACTTGAAGAAGTTCTTGTTTTGTGTCCCCTTTGGGATTTTTCTGGGTCATGTGGTATGCAGGCAAGGACTCATGGTGGACCCTACCAAGATCACGGTAATAATCAATTTGGAAGCCCCAAGGAGTGTTAAACAGTTGCGCGCAACGCTGGGCCATACCGAGTATTATCGAAAGTTCATCAAGGCTTATGCTCAGATTACCACGCCCATGGAAAAGTTGCTAAAGAAGGATGCTACATTCTATTGGAATGAAGAATGCCAGTGCAGTTTGGATGACTTGAATGAGAAAATGGTTATTGCGCCGATCTTGATATTCCTGGACTAGAAGAAAGAATTCCATGTGCACATTGATGCCTCGTGTATTTCATGGGAGAAGTACTCACTAAGACTAGCGAAGGATAACTGGATCATCCTATAGCATTTGCACACATAAAATTGTTAAAAGATGAGAATAATTACTCCACAACAGAGCACGAGGGATTGGATATGGTGTACATGCTCCAAAAGTTCAGGCACTATCTATTGGACCGACATTTCAAGATGTACATAGATCACTCTGCCTTGAAGTACCTAGTCAATAAACCTGTGTTTGGGGGAAAATATGTTGGTGGCTATTGTTATTCCAAGAATATGATTTTGAGGTAATTGTGAAGCCAAGAAGGTTGAATGCAGGACCTGACAATCTGTCGTGAATTGAGACAGGAGAGGAGCCTACTAATTTGGAGGAAGGGTTGCCTGATGTGCAGCTCTTCATGGTGCACATAGAGGATAACCACTTCGCGGATATTATCCATTTTTTGACCACAGGAACACCTCCATAAGGGTACACCAGCCAGCAGAAGAAAGAGTTGGTAGTGTGTGCGTCAGATTTCTCAGTGATTTCTGGCCAATTGTATAGGATGGGGTCAGATGAGATACTTCGATGTTATGTTCTTGATTTTGAACAAAATAGTATCCTTCATAAAGCTCATGGAGGAGCTGCAAGAGGGCATTATGTAGGAAAAGTAACAACTTAGAATATTTTGCGCGTTGGGTTATGGTGGCCGATGCTGCATAAAGATTCTAAAGCATATTGTAGGGCATGCGATGCATGTCAAAGAATGGATAGAACATCGCGTAGGGATGAGTTGCCTCTGAATCTGTAGGTTTCATTACAGCCATTTGAGAAATGGGACATTGATTTTGTAGGATCGATTCAACCCCCAAGCAAGAAAACTGGTGCACGTTATATCATCACTGCGATAGAGTATTTGACCAGGTGGGCGGAGGCACAACCCATGAAAGACTATACAGGGGAAACAACAACAAATTTTTTGTTTGAATATGTGTTGACCAGGTTTGGTTGCCCGAAGGTATTGATGAGTGATCGCGGTACACATTTTCTCAATGAAACGATCAATGCACTGACAAAAGAGTTCCAAGTTTACCACCAGAAGAGTACGCCATATCATCCTCAGGCCAATGGAACGGTTGAGGCTTTTAATAAGATATTGGAGAATGCATTGAAAAAGGTTTGCAACATGCAACGAAATGATTGGGATGTGCGCATATTAGCAGTATTGTGGACATACAAAACTACTTGTAAAAATCTCAGAGGTCAGACACCTTTCAAGTTGGTCTATGTCATAGAAGCTGTGATGCCTATGGAGTATATCATGCCTAGTCTATGCATAACATCTTTCATAGGAATGGGGGACCGCAGAGCCTTGGAAGAATGACTCGCGCAGCTAATGGAGCTCGAGGAAGATAGATTTTTGGCTGGATTCCATTAGCAGGTTCAGAAGGAGCGTGAAAAAGCTTGGCATGATCGCCACATTAAGCTGCGCACCTTATAGGTAAACGATTTAGTTTTACTATATGACAGTAAGTTTGCTAAGTTTCCAGGGAAGTTTTAGATGCACTTGCTGGGGCCATATGTCATCAAATAAACTACAGATGATGGCGCAATTCAACTTACAAAGTTGAATGGAGAACCATTTCTGGGAAGGGTAAATGGAAGCCGATTGAAGCCATAAACAGGGGATCCAACCCAATGAATACATGATGGTAGGAAATTCTTAGTGCTCCAAGCAGCTGCAAGGCAGCGCGGGACTACAAACTACACTGTCAGTTTGTAGAGCTACGCGATAGGGGGGATACGCAAAAAAGGGAGATGTCACAGTACCAAAAGAGGCGCGAAGAGAGCTGTACTACAGAGGGAGGTACCGTGCATCACAACCAAAAAATGACTGTTATAGTCATTGTTCATTATTTGACAGCGAGGATATGGTTAAGAGGAGCGGGGGAGCGGAATTTAAGGCTGAATTTAAGAATGAAATCTTTGAAGATCTGCTATCAAATCAATGTTTATGGATGGATTTTGGGGGGAATGTCGAATTTGAATTCAAATTCGCCTATAAATTATGCATGGTCATCCAGCAAAGAAAACTTTGCATCCTTAGAATTTTTGCGCTTTGTTGTCCATCGTTTATGAATCTTCAGGTTTTTGCAAATTTGCTCGCTAGCTCTCTATTTGATAAATTACTCAAGGATACCCAACGGTTTATTCTTAGCACGATGTCTGGACTAGGTGAAACTACAAGCACTGGAGGAACTGTTGCCTCTGAGGGAGCTGCTCCATAGGTTGTGAGCATGGAGGCTCCAGCTTCTGTGCCTATGATGCCAAGGTCACCTCGACTAAAGCCTACACCAGTGAGAGAAGCCCCCAAGCCTAAGAAAGAAAAGAAAAAGAGGCTACTGCCAGTGCACGAGTCACCGAGGAAGCACTCTGCTACCCAAGCCTAGAAGAAAGATAAACAACTGATGAAGGATAGTGGGAAGCTGGTATATTTGGAGGTCGAAGAGAGCGTGGAGATATAGATTCTGAGGGCGTGGAGCCTATCTCCAAGTTGTCGAATTATCCCTCTGTGTAAGGGAAAGTGAAGATAACGAAATACCAAGATGCAGAGAAATTCCTGATTCACATGCCCCTGCTACTCGAGAGCATCACATTTGAAGGACCACATCTGGAGCGGGTGCCCCATTTAAAGCTGGAAGACTGGGATTTGGCGAACCATGAGAGGTTCGCCCACCTTGCGACAAAGAATTATATGAAGAGGGTATATTACAAGGAATCCGGTGTCACCCACGTTGGAGCCAGTCGAGTGGATTCGTGGAGTAAATTAGTTGAGGTTGTTGAACTTGTTGTGGGTGCCCCAGTACCACCACTCCAACATCAACCTCATTTGTATCAAGCAATTTCTGCCCCTGGTGCATGATGGATGTTTGTGGTTGCGTACGCTGATCCCGATTACATATATGTTGATCCATCAGATCACACTATTACCACACTTAGGCTTGAATTCGGCCAAGGAGTTTGGTGGGAAGATGAGTGAGCGTGACCTGGCAGAAAAGATGAAGGAAAAGTTCAAGTTGGTTAAAAAGCCACACAGGTACTCCATCACATATATCACCGACCCCACGGTGAAAATTTCTACATAAATCTTAGTTGGAAAGGTCATGAGAAAATGTCGCGCGGACGAGGTTCCAGTGCCTGTAATTTCATTGGCTACACAGTGCGCGGAGGGCGTGTAGTTCAATTGGTCGCGCTACCTCTGTAGTGAGTTCCTTGCAAATTGTCGCGAGGCTCAGGATAAGAGCAAAACCTTCCACTATGCATGGTTGTTTCTCTCCATCGTGCTAGTGGCTTGGGAACTACTAGAGGATAGTCAGTTTCCTCCCTTGGAGAAAGGATTGCCAGAGGCTGCCCAATTTTCCTCCCTTTGGGCCACAAAGGATGCCACGCGGGTCACAAAGACCAAATTTTTCTGGGTGTTGATGGAGGCGAGCCTGTGCATGGCCATCAACCAGAAGCCACAGTTGTCTCCAACTGTGTTTGAACAATTATCATAGTACGCGGAGTTTAAAGCTGACTTCCATCACATGTACATCCGGGCGTAGAAGGATCCGCAACAGAAATGGTTTGATCTACCTTACCTTACCATGAATGACACCATCCAGGAAACTATCAAGCATTGGCCAGAAAATTGGCATTCTCCATCCGATCTGGATGCAGGCACCAACAAATCTATGGAAAAGAAAAAGAAGGAAGCAACGAAGTAGGAAATCCAACAGTTGGCCGAGAAGCGAAGGAAAGAGGCCGAGGAGAAGGCCTGGCTAGAAAAGGAGTGTGCTGCGAAGCAGCAGGCTGAACATGAAGAGTGTGACTTTGAGCAGAGCAGTAAGTCCCCTTCACCCTAGATAGAGGAAGAGGAGTAGTCAAAGCAGGGCGGTGGTGGTGAGGAGGAACAAAGCACTCCCTTCCAGATAAAAAGGTACAGGGATCAACAGAAGGAGGGGCCCTGGAAGAAGTCGAAAGTGACAAAGCCATCACTGGATCCGATCACACTAACAGAAGGTGATCTCGACGAGATCGAAGATAAGGTGCGCGACACCACAATGGAACTACTAAAAAAATTTGAACAACAAAAAAAACAGGCAATAAGTACTATCTAAAAGGATCTGCGCGAGTTGCAGATTCATACCAGCAGGATCCAGGTGGGCACAGGGCAGGTAAGCGCCGCACAGACAAGCTTGGCACCAGGAACAAGTCAGGCAATAGAGATGGTTAGATTAGTGGATCTCTGGGCAGTTGCGCTACCAGAAGGCTCATTGAGTACGAAAGCAGTCGATGACAAGGTCATTGTGAGTTCTCTGAAGAACATTGGCCTCAACCTCACAGCGCTGCCCAACGAATATCTTCACATGCTGCAGTCAGGTGTGACAGTGGAGCTAAGGGCACGGGAGTAGCGTGCCCTCAGTTTAATTAGTGAATATCACGTGAACAATGAGCATATGTTCACCGAAAAGACAGAGGCTTTGAAAGAAAAAGAAACAATCCAGGTACAGAGGGCCCAGATAGCGCACTGGTGGTAGAAGCATGTAGGATAGTGCCAGAGTTGCACATACCTGAGGAAGCGCCATTGGAGGCCAAGATCAGAAAACTTGTTGCGGGCGTGTGCGATGCCAAGGCAGAGGTGGCTAGAGTTCAGTTTGAGCTAAACATGAAAATCAATGAACTGGAGTTGAAGTCACAGCCTTCAATCCCGCCAGAGGTTATGGAACAACACGAAGTCATTGTTAAGGATGGAGTTTCTACGGTGGATGCTGCGGGACTACACCACACTATTTGAGCAGGCCATGGAAGTAGTGACGACCTTGCAAAAAGATCTGATCCGAATTGGATCCTAAAAGCTCTCTAAGTTTTCATGACAATTTCAAATTATGCTAAAAGATTCAAGTCTTAGAAAAGTCAAAGCTATCAGAAGGAATCCTCATAACAATTGCAGTTGTGTCCAGAGCGGAGCAATGAGGACCCTCGGTCGAGCGTGCAGACCATTGGTACATGGTAAAGTGCAATGGAACAAAACTGGCAAAACCGGAGGCCAGATCAAGAAACAAAGGTGGGCATCCCCCTCAGTGAAGGAAAGCCCTGAAGCGCCCAGACCTGAAAACGCTATAAAACTCGGAAAAGTAATTGTTTCGGTTCCGTAGCACGAGATTCCCCAAAACCGGTAGGATATTGGAAGGCTTCAAGGTGGTAAGCAGTTTTGACTGAGTCTCGCCCGATGCCACACATCGAGCGACACGCGTCCGGTGGAAGAAAGAGAAAATTGCCTGCATCGGACGGGTAAACGTTGTGTGACTTGTCTACCGGATATGAAGGACGACTGTAGGATCTGGGGGGGCCCAGATCAACAGTGGAGATGCATCTCGATGATTGACTGGATTTGATAGGTCAAAAAGAAAGATGACATGGATTTGACGTCCGACATGGATGATGAGTTGGAAAATGATTCATGTTCGCGGGTGATCTTGAAGCAAACAACTTTAACGACCATTCGAATATGATTCAAGGAATCTGACACCCAGTTTGTTAGAAAATAGGTGGCCACCTCCCTGCGAGGAGTTACCCAGTGATGTTGACACAGAGCAGAGGAATTCGAATGGACAGAGGAAAGGAAACTAGAAGGCTGGGAAGAGGAAATGAGAAGTCAAAGAGCAAAATGGCTTTAAAGCCATGAACTGATAGAAGCAGAATAGGGAGGAAAAGTAACAGAGGTAGAAAATGAAGAGACGTAGAAAGCTAATAGTAGAGAACATAGAGTAGAAGTCGAGCTGACTTGAAGGAAACATCGAGCCAGAGAGAGCCAAAGAGAGTTAGAGAGTCTGTGTACTCCATTGAAGGCTTGAGAGGTTCAAGCAAGCTCCTCGACATAGGCCTATAATACTACTATGACCCTCAGAGGTCGAGTTTCAGTAAGGAGAGTTTGTGCAGTCCATTCCTACTGACTTCATTTTGTTAGTGAGACTCGAATCAAGCTCACTGTTGTAAAAACTCTGCTTGAAAACATAATAGAGAGGCCACCACTGAAAAGCTGGACCAGGAGATGTAGCCAAGGAGCATTGGGTGAACTCCTTATTAAACTTGTTTTATTTACATGTTTGACTGTTATGTTTTCTCTGATTGCTTCAGTGTCTACGTATTCTAGCAATCTTATCGATCTGTTGCATAAGTAACATAGGCACATCCATGCACATGAGTCTGTAATACCTTTCATTCTTTATCCTAGATAAATTCCAGATCAAGATCCCACCCTGCAGGTATTAAATACAAAGGTCTGCGAGCTCCAGCAACAATACGACGAAGTAAGGATGACAAGACACATCGTTGCTACAACACAGTGCCTCGCCAAGCTACAGGAGGATAAGCAGCTCCTTACACAGGTGGAAGCAGCGCAGAAGAAAGAGGCAGTCCTTAAGGCCAGGTTGGGGCCTTGGTTGGATGAAGCCTACGTAGTCTCGGCCAACATACAGGAAATTTGGCGAACTTGCAGAGTATGCAACAGTAGATCAAGCGAGCTAGCGAAGGACCAGCCATAGAGCAACTTGTAGAAAAATTCAAGCAGGCAACCACGAAGAGCATGGCTAAAGTAGTGGTTGCACAAGTAGAGCTAGGTGATCTTCGCAACAATATCTCCATGCTAGCCGAGTGACTCGAGGGCGAGTCACAATCTTTGTGTTGGGGGCCTGTTGGGATGGGGTCCCCTAGGTCAATTTTGGGGCAAAAGCCCAAGTTTTATGTAAAAAGATGGAAAGTCTTCGCAAATTGTGGTCGCGGAGCACGTAGTTAAGTAAAGAGTCAAAAAGGGTTTTTACCCTCTTTTATGTAAGTTAAGTTGGCTTTTTGAAGATCTACCCATGGTCTGTGGACCATGGGATTGTATAAATAGGTGTGTCTTAGAGATTATAAGGCATAATAGAAGAAAAGAAGTTGTTTATGGGTACGAAAAACGAAGTCTAAGTTAGTGCAAGAGGTAGAAGAATGGCTCTGCAACAGAGTGCACAGAGGCCTAGAGTAGAGTCCGCAGCTGAGTGCACGGACCTTGCAACTGAGTGCACAGAGGCCTAGAGTAGAGTTCGCAGTGGAGTGTGTGGACCCCTGCAGCTGAGTGCGCAGGGAAGTCTTGAGTCTGTAAGCTTAAATGAATATCAATAAAAGAAGATTATTCCATAAATTCTTGTGTTTTATCTCTATACTTCTGTTACGAATGAATGCGGTTTATGCTATGATAAATGATGGTTTTGTGAAGTAATGATGTATTGATACGCGAATTTATTGGATCTATATTATTATCTGAATGCTATTGATGTTAAGTGCTTATGTGAAGATTATATCATTGTATGTTAAAAACATTGAACACTTAAGTAGATATGAGTAATTTCTGGGTTAAGAGTAATCTATGATGTGCGTAAGTAGCTACTTCACCTGTTCAGGGTCCGCGAAATGCAATCATAAACCTTCATGGAGGTTTAGAGGATGATTAAAGAAGTTATATTGATAAGCCATAAGGGCTTATTGATCTGTGTGAAGGCAGATCTAGGGCAAAAAATGACATCACACTAATCTCTGGGTGTAGAAACTTGGTTCTAGCATCCCCCCCATACTACTTCAGGTGAGGCTTCAGTTCGCACTCCGTCGATTGATGCTGAAAGGGCCAGTAGTGGTGGGATTTGTTTGGGGCAACTAACTCTGAACCTAGGTCAAGACCCACTAAGACAATACCTAGTAGATTTAATGTAACCAGACAACCATCTCTCATTCCCTATATGAATATAGTTTTAAGGATTTTCGGATCCAAATCACTATGTTTAGATCTCTGTAGATTATAGTGGAATCGCTCCACATAATCCTCCAATATTTCTTCTTCCTTTTGTGTCATCCTGAATATTTCTTTCCTCAAGTCCTTAGTTCGACAATAGTCCTGATATTTTGATAGAAAGGTAGTTTTCATATCTCCCCATGTCCGAATAGTAGTAGAGCCCAGTCCCATGAACCATCTTAATGTTGCTCCCTTTAGAGTAGCAGGGAACAATTTCAACTTTTGAGCATATGAAGTATAATCATAGCTCCTGCACAGGACATCAAATTCAAACAAGAATGTATTGGGATCTTCTATAGTCATACCTTGAAAAGATGGAAGATTTGATAAGGGAATTTGTTCATGGGATCTTAGCCCCTTATATCACCTATTGGGAATTCAAAGGTGGTAACAGTGGCATTAGTCCTAATATTGTTATTGTTTTTGTGTCTTCCGTTGAAGATACCCCTGTTTCTTGTTTTGATGAGTCCTCTCCTAAAGATCATTCAGGTGAGTGTCCCGTGGATGCAGATTCTTGTGATGATTGTACAAGAAGCTCTGGGGCTGGTTGTTTCATGACACTGCCTGAATCTGGGTATTGATAAGTAAAATATTTTTTTTCTAATTTTTCCTCTAAGTTCTCCCTATTGGTTTCCCCTTGGCCTTCAGATCCAAAGTCCTAACCACTAGTTTCTCCATGTTGTTCTCAAATTGAATCTACAGTTTCAAGAGTATGTATACTAGTTTGAGGGTGATGAGGTCCTAAGATGGAGGAACCAGATGCTTCTGACCTTAATATGGGAGTAACAACTTTCTGTGGTCCTGTTTTTCTTGTATCCCTCTGTGAATTTGATTGTTCTCTCTCTGCTTTTGAAATTAATTCCTGAATGAATGTTTTCCTCCCTAAATCTGTGCTTTTCTTATTCCTTTTATGACCCATTTTTCTTGTAGGTTTATTAGAGTTATTATGTTTCATGTCTCTTTTGTTCATACACTCTAAACATGGACCCTATGTGTAATTATTTCACACTCCAAGTGCCTCAGTTGTTATAGTGGTGAGCTCGCTCAAGTATGTTAGAGTGATGCGCAAGTTCTTACCTCTCGTCTTACCGCTCATCACATGTGCACTAGAAACACTACACTAACAAAACACACTGGCTGACTGTATCATCAACTGCCTTCCTCAACAACAACGCCAAAATGTTGTGGCAGTTTCATCACTGTTTAATTTGACTGAACCACAATCATTTAATTGTCAACCAGGGTAGGTCTGTTTATTTCAAAGGTGTCTACACTATCTGTTCCGATACATAACAACCAAGGAAAGAAATGAAAGAAAATTTCGTTGAACACAATTGCAGAGCCTAAAGCACTCATGCAGAAATTAAAAAGACATTCTACAGGAATGAAATTCACTCATCACACTTCATGTTTTTCTCAAAGAATAGGTATGCCACACATCATTAATAAAAATGCATCAATTGATTAAATATTATAGTTCTAACCAATCATGTGTAACAACATATACTGAATCTGAAAACATAAGTGCATGTACTACAATTCATACAACAACATTAATGAATCCACACTTAAAGAAAGACAAACCAAACAACTAATCTACTACTACTGCAATCCCTGCTAAAGAGGAGGGCCCTTCCTCCCTAGCAGGGCATAGGGATGAAATGGAAACTAGTTAAAAACTCAACACGAGATCTGTATGAACATCACCAAAAGTGTTTTGTATTCAAAATGACTAGAAATTACAAGATCAAAATGTCGATGTTGTTCTTGTGTTGTCATTCCCTTTTCATGGAACTGAACCTTTTTATAAAGTTTACAAGCCCCAAAAATTAGGGAATAGATCAGTCATGAGAATCTCACGATTCTCATGTTGATCAATATTAAGAGAAAAATAGAAAGCATTACAAACAATTTCCCAATAAAAGACCAATTCAAGTTACACCATCTCCACAATCATAACCGCTAAGATCCTTTGACCGTCCATAGATAATTCATGATTCTTGACAACTGTCTTTGAAGATAGCAACCATGGTCTTTAGCAGTTGTGGTGTAACAACAACTCAAGGTGTAACAACAAAAATTTAGACTGTAACAACAAATCCTTGAAGTGTAACAATGAGTAATATCAGAAGCTGCTCATCCTTAGTCCTTAGTTGTAGGAAACACCTGAAAGAAAAATAACCAAAAAAATTCTTCCACAATTATCTTAGTTAGCCATCTCAAAAGGACATCATTCGATATTTAACGAAAAATGGAAAAATAATATGTTGAGAAAGGATTTCTCTTATAACCAGGGAAAATGGTAATTGGGACATAAAGTTCATAGGTTTAGAGAGAGAGAATGATAAAAAATGGGGGAATAGGTTTAAGACATGCTTAAAAACTGCACCCAACAATCATCTCCAATGATGTTGATCTAGCACCCAAGTACCTTGCCACCCTAGAGTAGGCCATCTCACATTTTGAAGATACACTTAGGCTGTTAGTGATAGAAAGCCAAAAAGCATGCCAAAGAAGATGGAATGCCTTAGCCAAAGAAGATGGAATGCCTTACCCCAAAGTCTCCAGATCTGGGAGTATCACTCTCCTGAAAAGTTGAGGAATGCATTGGAAAGGACACCCTTGTACAAAAGCATCATGCAAATATTAAAAATCAACTGGATTGGAATCAAGCTTAGTCCACCTTTTCTGCTAGGCTATAGGAAGGAAGGAATGAAGAAGAGGAGAGGAAGCATTGGACAAACATAGAAAAGGATTCAGACTTCTATCCTCAAGAAGGCACACCATATGAAGAACCCTGGGATGTTAGAGAGTTCACCAGGGCCATGATAGACATGTACATAGATGACTGAGTTGCTCAGAGGATGAGAAATGACTTCAGTAGGGGGGTGATGATGAGGCTCATCAATAGGTATATCACAAGGGTCATAATGCCATCCTCCAGCTTTAGAATTATCTCTTTCTCACATTTATTTACAATTTTTGTTATATTATTCTTAGTGAGGAGGATAAAATATGTGTTGCTATGTCATGTGGCCTAACATGGTTTAAATGTAGGAATTGGGACAATTTTGAGATAATTTCAATGCAGGAGCTCGAAGTAGACAACATGGAGAGATTTTAGGAGGTTGTCCACCTCCTTAACTCCTTCAATCAACCAAGATCACCACTTTGTCTCTCATCAACTCAGAGTCATTGGTAGCCAAGAAGGACGAGGTCATTGGCAGCCAAACCAATGTAGTTCAAGGAAGATCTATATCCACCTTTCTCGAGTTTTGGGAGACAAACATCTTTATTTTCTAGGGAGCTGTTGGTAGCTACCTTTTTGTATAAATAAATATGTCAAGGAACTCATTAGGATTCAAATTTTGTTGGCACCTAAAGAGCTATCGAGCTCAAGCACATGTCACTTCCATTTTTTACTTGTTATGTGACATATTTAACAATTTTGTAATGATAATGAGAAGTTTCTTATTGATCCATCACTGAGTTAGTTCAGAGGGCTGAGGCTTTTGGGTTTGGGCCCAACCCTAGTAGCTTAGGTCCCTCTTGTGTATTGATATTCCTTTTTAGCTTAGAATGTTTATCAGTTGTTGCATTGTAGTAGAATATAATTCCTCAAAAAGCCTATGACTATTGCCTCTATCTCATCTCTCTTATGGGAGCCTGACTAGAGGAATCCACAATCACAACCCAAAAACACTATGTGATGATTTCTTGCTTATGATTTGTTGGAAAAAGATCTACACTAGTTACCTTGCTTTACATTTGATTGATGTAGCTTAGAATTTAATTCATTGCATAGATCAGATTTTTTTAACATCAGTTAGATAGTTTCCAAATTCAACTCATCTTTTCCACCATTGGTTATAATATTTTGTAAATGAAAAGAAGAACAGGTGCATGTGATGTTGCAAGACTGTTGGACCTGCAGGAAAGGGACCTTTTCACCATCTCCATCTAGGACTTCTCCACTCTCTTTTGATGAATCCCAACCACTGTTCTTGATCTCTTCTTTTTAGGTCACTGTGAGCAGCCCTCTTAGTCCAAAACTGGCCTTCCTGAAGTGTTGAGCTTGGCTAGGGGTGTTGGTCACCTTCCATCCATCCACCACAACCTTCATCCATCTTGCCATCCCTTGATCCCATCATCCTTACCTTCCAAACCCTCTCAGTAACCTTCTTGTAGCATTACAGGACTTCCTGTAGCAATACATGGATCCTGTAGCAGCTTCCTATAGCATGCCTGTAGCAGCCTGTTTTTCCCTTGTTTTGACCTGTAATGCCAGTATGGCTTAGTTTAGGAGTAGGTTGACCCCTCAACTTGGAATCCATGATCAAAGGTGCCACTTAGGTCATTCCCTACATTCCTTTTCCTTCTATGCAAGAGAAATACCATTAGTTTCTTCATCACAGATTTGGCAAATATGAAATTACTTAATATGCAAGTGTGAATTAGATAGATGATGCATGAAATCTTGAGTTGTGAGTTGGTAGAATAATTTTTTTTTTTCAAGTGAATTTGATAGCTAGATGGTTGATTGAAATTAGTGTAGTTTCATTTCTTGTGTTCTTTCATGAATTGATTCAGTAGCATTTACAAGTTAGATTTGAAAAGCATTTACTTTCTCTACACTAGGGATAGCTTTTGGATTTCACTTTCAATAGTTAATTCCACCTAATTTAGTAGAAGAATGGTCTTGGAACGCTAATGATCAAATCACCTAGTTGAGGGCGCCATGAGTAGAATTCCATCTACTGTGTATATATCACTGTCACCTCGAAGTTTGTACGAACCCCAGGCTGATAAATAGAGTTGAGGATCCTCTGGGAGTTGCATCACTCTTGGTGCAATACCAGGGCTCACCACAAAGGAACAAAAAAATTTGTGAAACTTCTTTCAGTGAAAATTCTTTTATGTTAGAAATTGGAATTGGGATGTGGCTCTCTACAAGTTTTTGGGGGCTCGCTCAATGTAATAAATTGGTTCAATGTTGTTCGAAGGTGTCAAAATCATATTCTACTACCTATCTTAGAAGAAATACAATAATTAAAGAAGGTTGCTAAGAATGTGGCTATGGCCATTAAGTCCATTGGATCGCTGAGCTCCGTGCACCATAAGCTAATTGAAAGCAACCCTATTACTCCTAGAATCTATGGCCTCCCTAAAATTCACAAGGAAGGTGCCCCCTTAAGGCCCATCGTCAACACTATTGGAGGTCCTACCTATCTTCTAGCAAAGTTCTTGGCTCTAAAGCTTAAGCCCCTTGTTGGTAAGACCGAGTCCTTCGTAAAAGACTCTGCCTCCTTTATCGATGAGCTCAAGGACATTAAGCTTGATCCTGGGGACATTCTTGTCAGTTTTGATGTTGTTTCCCTGTTCACTTGCATCCCTATTAATGAGGCCATGATTGTGATCAACCGCCTAACGGATCCTGACACGGCTAGGTTGGTTGAGATCTGCCTCACTTCTACCTTTTTCAGTTTTGAAGGAGAGTTCTTCGAGCAAACATGTGGGGTTGCTATGGGATCCCCCCTCTCCCCTGTTGTGGCTAATCTTTTTATGGAAGATTTCGAGTCCAAAGCTTTGAACTCTTCCCGGCTCCTTCCTAAGCTATGGAAGAGGTATGTGGATGACACCAATGTCATTTGGTCTCACGGCCGGGATGAGCTTGATATCTTCTTTGATCATCTTAACAGGCAGTCCTCGGCCATTAAGTTCACTAAAGAACAGGAAGTTGATGGATGCCTCCCGTTCCTTGATATTCTCATTTCTAGGAATGAGGATGGTTCCCTAGCCCATCAAGTTTTTCGGAAGAAAAATCATACAGAGCAGTACCTTCATGCCAGTTCCCACCATTTCCCAGCTCAAAAGATGGGGGTTCTTAGTACCCTTGCTACTCGGGCCCTGAGGATCTCGGACAAGAAGAGCTTTGAAAAGGAGAAATCCCATCTGCTGGATGTCTTTGTGGAGAATGGTTACAGTAGGTACATGGGTCATAGGGCTTTCCTTAAAGCTTCCAAGAATTCTCTGGTGAAAAGAGAGCCAAAAGATCGTGTTCCTGGTGTCCTTCTTCCTTATGTTCAAGGGACCACTGATAGAATTGGTAGGATTCTCAGGAGACATAGTATCCCGGTATCCTTCAGGCCCCTGAACACCATTCGTTCATCTCTCAGATCGGTGAAGGATCCCATTGACCCTAAAGATATGAAAGGTGTTTATTTGATCCCTTGTTCTTGTGGGACCCCCTATATTGGGGAGACTGGTCGTTCCATTAATCAGAGGATTAGTGAGCACGCAGCGGATCTGAAGCATAGGAGATTTAAGTCTTCCGCTTTGGCTGAACATGTGGAGAAAACCAAGCATCAGGTTTGTATCGAAGAAGCCAGTGTTATTGCTAAGGTTCCGCATTTCCATCATCGAAAATTCAGGGAAGCTCTAGAGATTGAAAAGAGACCTAGCAATCTCAATAGAGACGATGGTTGGAAAATCAGCAGATGCTGGGTCCCTGCCCTCTCCTCCTAGACATTTTTCCGTCCTCTGTGGTTTTTATTGTTTTTTTCTCTTATTGTCATCCTTCTAATCGCCTTTCCTTTAGGTTTCTGATTATTTAAGGACCTGATGGTAACTTATTTCCTTACATTATTACTATTTTACTCGCAATTTAGCTGTATTCAGGACTCTTTTCTTCTATTTTTCCCTTTTATTTTGATTTAGTTATTTTATTTATTATTATTAATTCTGTTATTTTTTGGTTTTTTATTATTTATTTATTTAATTTATTCGTTTATTTATTTATTAGTACTATTTAAGTTATGTTTAATCCCTTTTAATTATTCGATTCTATTTATTCATTCTTATTTTTACTAATTCCTCGTGTTTTGTTATTATTTTATTTTTATTTAGTTAGTTACTTTATTATTATTATTATTTTTAGCTTTTATTAATTAATTAATTCAATTAATTTATTATTTTTTAGCTTATTATTTTATTTTATCCCCTTTGAATTATTCATTCTTATATATTTATTATTATTTTATTTCTTTTTTCGTTGTTTTATTAGTACTTTTCATTCATTTAGTTGGTTATTTTTGTTATTTTTATTAGTAATTTTCATTATTTTTATTATTATTTGTAATTTTTAATATTATTAATTAATTAATTTATTACCGCTTGATTTATTATTATTATTATTATTATTATTATTATTTTGTGCTTTGTTTTATCTATTTATTTTTATTTTTTCTCGATTAACTCTTAGTCAGATCCAGTGGTCTATTTTTGTTTGATTTCTCTTTAGTTTATTTATTTTTATTTTTGTGTTTGTATATTTATTTTTACTATTTTAGTTTGGGTTTTTATATATTTATTTGTTATTTTAACAGTTTACTTGGTTATTCTCCTTAATTCCTTCTTAGAAGCGGTCCTTTGCAACTAATTTTCTTTTATTAGTAATTTGACCTTTAGTTTTTTATTATTTATTGGTTATCTTGACTTTGATCCTGGTCCTCTGGTCAATATTAGCGGTTAGGTCAAACTAGCCGTTGGAGGCTCTGCTCGGTCTATATAGCATGCTTAGCTAGATCTGTTTTCTTCATCTTGTCCTGACGATGAACCACACTGGTTGGTTCGAAACGCGTCGACAAATGACTTTTCATGTGATTTACGCCGAAATCTTTATCTAACCTAATATGGATCACAGAAGCCTAAACTCTATTAATTAAAACTTTCTTTTGATTTTATATTCGGTTTCCATATTTACAGTGAGAAGAACACATATGCAGACTTTCTGTCTAAGGAGGGCGTTCGATAGGTTCTGTGCACATGGCAGATCAATGAACACATAAATGGAACAATACAAACATATCAACATAAGTCTTTCATGGAAACATAATTTGTTTTTATCAACCCTTACATATTAGTTTTATTATTATAGATTTTGATGGACTATGATTCCTCACACAACTTTTTATGTATGTTTTTGTTTACATATTGAGTAGTATGTATAAACTACTCTCAACATCTAGATACTCTAGACAATTTTGTTTTTGGTCATGGAAAAAAAAATATTTTTTGGGCTCGATGTGTTTCTAAAAACAATCTTGTTTTTTGTTTTTTTGCTCATGATGGAAGGATGACATAATGCTTATGCATGTACTTATGTAGTTTTTTATATCTTAATAATAGACTATGCTTTTTCTTTGGAAAACAAAAATCCAAAGGATTAATAAAAGCCTAAGGGGTTAATATTATACACCCAAGGGATTAATAAATCCAACGGATTATTAATATTATAAACTCAAGGGATTAATAAAACTTTCCAAGAAGACAGTGAGTCACTAAATTCCCTCAAATGATTGAATATCTTAGGAAAAGCACCCAAAGTAATTATTTGTATAAATATTATATTTTGCAATACAACTTGAGTGGGCCTAATGGTTAAGAGCATGTGTTTCCTCCTAAGAGGTCACATGTTCAAAACGAGAGGCAGGTAGAGTATGTATACTTCCCTAGACTTAACAATCAAGGGGGTCTCATACACCAAGGGTCCCTTCTCCCACAAACTAGGGGTCTCATACACCAATTTGGGTCTCATGCACCAAGGGTCCCTTGTCCCATAAACGAGGGGCTCTCATACACCAAGGGTCCCTTGTCCCACAAACGAGGGGCTCTCATACACCAAGGGTCCCTTGTCCCACAAACGAGGGGGTCTCATATACCAATTTGGGTCTCATACACCAAGGGTCCCTTCTCCCACAAACAAAGAGATCTCATACACCAATTTAATATGTGATTTAGCTATGACATTAAAATTAAATAATAATATTAATATTTTACAGGGGAAAATGATTCTTCCATCATTACTAAAAATAAATAAATTAAATAGATAAATAATTCTATTTTGAGGATCAATCCTCCTCATGGATGCAATACTCCCAAAGTGAACATTTAGAAAACTCAATATAAAATTCGACTCACATTGTAAGCATGTTCACTTTGAGCCTATAAATGTGTAAATATATGATACAAAATGCATTCATACATAACCAACACGTGTAAAACATGTGTGGGAGGCTCCAATCGAGTCGGGCATGATGGCTTGGGTGGGTGATATATCCATTCTGTCCATCATCATGTGGCCATACATGCCAAAGAGTGAAGATATATATACACATTTTGCAGATACAAAGAGACCATTGGAGCCAAAGAGTGAAGATATATATACACATTTTGCAAATACAAACAAGTTCCCCAGAATCAGCATACTCTTTACTCCCAGTTTGAAGATGTCAGGTCTCTCAACTTGAAAGAAGGGTTTGAATATATACACACCAATAACAGTTTCAAGTATATATATTACTGTACAGTATGGAGGTGATCAGCAGGAGGGTATTCATACTCAGAGTTCCTCGTTATAAGGCTGCCTATGTCCTTGACAGCACAACAGATGGCTATGATCACAAGACAAAAACCAAAAAAAGGAGTGCTCAACCTATACTCAGATTGGGTTATGGGAGGAAGAAAGGATTATTCATAGCTGGGATGTGCAGGAGGTTCCGTGTTCGAATCGTGAGGATGCGCAGGTACAGTTGGGGTTTGTTGTTGAAGAGACTCAAGGCTTTCTACCTTCGTCTTCTTACTGATATCATGGAGACAGGCCCCACGCTGGAGATGCTCATGAATTCTGCTCCTCCCATCTATCCTCATTCTTTCTAACAAACAGATGCCATATTTTATCAAGTCAGTCAATTGTAGATAGATAGAGGCTCTGTTTTTCTGCACATCACATTTGGATTTGGATGGTATTGAAATTGTTTCAGAATGATATTGAAATAAAAGAACGGTTAGAATATGTATTCTGATTATGTAGTTTGATGGTAGATTTTGGAAACATATGGTTAGAATTTGTATTTAGATTATGTATTTTGATGGTAGATTTGGAAATATATGATTAGAATTTGTATTTTAATTTAGATATAAAAAATATTTCAAAAATAAATAAATGATTTTATTTAAATTTTTTTGATTTTGAAATATTCCCAAATTCTGGTCATATTTAGAGAAAATTCGACAAGGATTTTTGTAAATCTAAATTATAGTTGTTAAACTTCAAAATTTTAGGCGTTTTTGATGGTGCTGAATTCATTTCCACCATCAAAAACACGATTCAAACACTGCCTTTACAAAAAATTTTGAAATTTTTTTTGCTCAGATTCCAACCACTTTTAGTGATCCTGGCAATTCCTCCCCCTCCACATTACTCCCCTCTACATTAGACGACTCCAAAACCAAACCTACACGCTGGTCTGCCTAGCTCTCATTACTCCCTAGACTTTTCACTCTTGTCTGTGCTCTGGCACAACTGGGTTTGGGAAGTGGGTAGTCCTCAGAACCTGCATATTAGAGATGTGACAAGAGCATATAGTTTATAAGACAATTCATGAGACTTCGACTGTATAGGTATTAGTCTGATAGCTCATGAATGTTTGTACTAATGGTGTCTGTATTACATAATAACATTCAGAGTACTGAGTTGGTTCAGTGATAATCTGAGATCCTGTAAGATGTCAATGATGTGAACGAAAATAATTATTTGTTCTTGTTCCAACCAGTGATGGTGGTGGGATTTCTTGTAATGGTGTGTTGCACAAGTTAGACTAATATGTTTATAATATTGAAGATTGTTTGCACAATGCTAACATTTCTGATAATTTCGAGGTACAGTAGCTCTGGACGAGGAGAAAGTTCATGATGCATGGCTGTATAAATATTCTGTGTTTTTCCCTGGTTTATTTACCGGGAGTGCTCATCACCTTGTTATATGCAAGTTGGCATGTTCAAAAAAAGGAAAATTTACAGCCAAACACATTATAGTATGGTGGTTGATTATAGTACTCAAATAAGTTAAAAACTATAAAACTCTAAAAGATGTTGAGGCTTTTAATAATGTTGTGATAAGTTAAAAACTATTCATTGATCACTTTGGTTGAGGGGATTTCAATATTTTTGAATTTTATTCACTGGTTAAAAAGTATTTAGTAATAATTATTTATTTTAATGGAATATTGAATATTAAAGTCTTGATTTATGTTGATGATAAATGTATTATAAAATAAAAAAAAATTTCATAAAATTATTGGTGTGGGATAAAATAATATTTATTATAATAATTTAAAAATTAATAATAATAATTTAAAAATTAATAATAATAATAAAATATTTAATTATAAATAAAATATATAATTTTAATTTTATATTTATTTTATATAAAGATAAAGTAATTGAAAAAAGAAAAATTTAATATTAAAAAGATATATATATATATATATATATATATATATATATATATATATAGATGATAAAGCCATGCAAAAAAAATATAATTAATATTACATGATATGTAATTTATTCTATATTTAATTTTAAAATAAAAATATACTAATAACAAAAACTAATTTTATTATTAGTCATAAATAAAATATTTTAATGCACATATTAAATAACATAGTTTTATATAAAGAAAAAAAAATATATATATGTATTTTTAATATTTTCACTTGTTTTTTCCTGGGGAGAAAATATCGTAATTTCCATTAATTTATGAAAATTACATGCTGTAAATGCCATAGGCATATGCAAGTATCGTGATTGTAGTCAACTCTGATTTCCATTAATTTATGAAAATTACTTGCTGTAAATGCCATAGGCATATGCAAGTATCGTGATTGTAGTCAACTCTGAATAGTTTGTAAAAAACAGAACTGTAAATTTCAACAAAATGACCCTGTGTTGGGTGTACTAATGGTTGTTGTTTACATACAAATTAATTACATATTTCAAAATTAAATCATTGGTGATTGTTGTTATGTTGCCAAAAATATTAACAAAAAGAACAAAAAGAGACTGCTAAAATTAGGGCATCTCTTCCCTCTGTAGTTCTCGATCCATATATGGTTTGTGGAAAAAGCAATAGGTTCACTCAGGTGAGTGCTCTATAATCATCCATTCTCCTCGAGGACGATGTTCCCGATCCATATATGGTTTGTGGAAAAAGCAATAGGTTCACTCAAGTGAGTGCTCTATAATCATCCATTCTCCTCGAGGATGATGTGTTGCCTCTTTCGATAGCTTGTCCGCACCTTCATTACTCTCCCTGTAAATATGAGTGCATGAGACATGATCAAAATGTGTTTTGAGAAAAATAATATCATCCAAAATAGTTCTGAGTGTATATGCATGGCATGATGTTGTGTTGTTGAACCAGTTTATGACTATTTTGGAGTCTCCAAATATTTGTATGTGTCTGCACTGTTTGTGTATTGCAAAGTATAAGAGGTGTCAGAGTGTAAGCAGCTCTGCATAATTATTTGTGCCCTCTCCCAACCCCATGCAAATGTGAAAGAAATGTGAATCAGACAGATGAAGGATTATGCCTCCACCACATCCTTGTGCTTGTGCTGCACCATCGAAGTAGGCCCAGGGGTGTTCTTTGTCTATCAGTTCCTGTGTGATGTTCCGGGACCTAAATGCTTGTTCCTCTGTCGGGATTTCCCCATAGCTCATACAGATTTTTGGAGGAATCAATGACCAGACTATATTTCGGCCCCTAAATATAATGTTGTTCCGGCACATCCATATGTACTAGCAGACCAAAAGCGGTAGGTTCTCTCGGTTCAGATGATGATTCCCACTACCTATCCCAAGCATTTGGGATATCATCACCGCTCTAGAAATGACGGATTATTAGTGTGTACAAGACTTGAGTCCAGATGTGTTGGGTTGTGGTACATGAGAGGAATAAATGGTGGTTCGATTCCTCCTCTGCATGGCATAATACACACCAAGTTGGGCCTGGAAATGCCCTTTTCCTGAGGTTTTTTTCACTTGTTATTTTAAAAGACATGTGTAATTTATTATATTCTTAATACGAAGTTAATATATAATATTAAAAAAAAATATTAATAGTTAAAAAAATTGATATGATATGAAGTTAATATATAATATTTAAAAATTATTAATAGTAAAAAAAGTTAATATGGACTATATATATAAAGGGAGAAAATCTTATTTTATTAATAGATTTTGTAAAGACATTTGTATTTCATTCCTTTTTTAAATATGTAATTGAAAAGTTTTATATATATATATATATATATATATATATATATATATATATATATATATATATATAATCCACATTCAAAGCAATCTCAAACAACTAGAATAGAGAAATTGGGTTAAGTGATACTAAAAGTGCTCATTCCATTCAAGTTTTATGGGAGTGATGGGGAATTGGAGTGGTTCTTCATGTCATCGAATACCTCTAGAGATTTAAAGGGCCTCGACAAATCGACAAACTTAGTTGCAAACAAGGAAACATATCCCATTCTCCTTTTTGACCGCTTGGAGCTTCTGTCTCCTTCTTGTAATGTAATCTCCATTCTGATGCTATTGGCCCAGGTCAATATAACTAGGTGGTTCAATGTTAAAATGAAAGGAAAAAGATAATCTAGATAGTCGAATCTCAACACCCACTTACCATATAACTTCTTTTCTTCTCTACAATGAAGCAATGTTTGTTTTCATTTCTAATGAAATAAATTAGTCTTTCTATCAACCAAAGGGCTAGAGTGAGGTTGATAGTACCAAGCCAACCCACAAGTATACTCACTTAAGAGTTGACAAGGAATGGGTCATTCAATGTTAAAATGAAAGGGAAAAAGATAGCCTAGCTAGTCAAATCTCAACATCCACTTACCATATAAATTCATTGTTTTTTATCTAGGTGGATGAATGTTAAAATGAAATGAAAAAATATAGTCTAGCGAGTCGAATCTCAACACCCACTTACCATATAACTTCTTTTCTTCTCTATACACCCACTTACCATATAACTTCTTTGCTTCTCTACTGTGAAGTAGTGCTTGTTTGCATTTCTGAGGAAACAAATAAACCTTTCTATTAGCGAGAGGGCTAGATTGAGGTTGCTAGTACCAAGCCAACCCACAAGTTACTAACTTAAATTTTGACAAGGCATGGGTGGTTCAATGTTAAAATGAAAGGAAAAAAGATAGCCTAGCTAGTCAAATATCAACATCCACTTACCATATAAATTCTTTGTTTTTCAGTTGGGTGGATCAATGTTAAAATGAAATGAAAAGAAATAGTTTAGCGAGTCAAATCTCAACACCCACTTACCATAAAACTTCTTTGCTTCTCTATACACCCACTTAGCATATAACTTCTTTGCTTCTCTATATTGAAGCAGTGCTTGTTTGCATTTCAAGAGGAAGTAAATCAATCTTTCTATCAGCCAAAGGACTAGAGTGATGTTGTTGGTACCAAAACAATCCACAAGTACACTCATTTAAGAGATGACAAGGCATGTGTGGTTCAATGTTAAAATGAAAGGAAAAAAGATAGGCTAGATAGTCAAATCTCAACATCAATTTACTATATAATTTTTATTTATTTATTTTATTTTTTCAGCTAAGTGGATCAATGTTAAAATAAAATGAAAAAAGAGAGTCTAGCAAGTCAAATTTCAACACCCACTTACCATATAACTTCTTTGCTTCTCTATACACCCACATACCATATAACTTATTTTCTTCTCTACAATGAAGCAATGCTTGTTTAATTTATAAGGAAATAAATAAGCCTTTCTATCAACCAAAGGGCTAGAGTGAGGTTGCTAGTACCAAACCAACCCACAACTACAATCACTTAAGAGTTGACAAGGAATGGGTGGTTCAATGTTAAAATGAAAGGAAAAAAGATAGCCTAGCTAGTCAAATCTCAACATCCACTTACCATATAAATTGTTTGTTTTTTAGGTCGGTGGATCAATGTTAAAATGAAATGAAAAAAGATAGTCTAGTGAGTCAAATATCAACACCCACTTACTATATAACTTCTTTTCTTCTGTATACACCCACTTACCATATACTTTCTTTGCTTATCTACAGTGAAGTAGTGCTTGTTTTCATTTCTGAAGAAATAAATAAAACTTTCTATCATCCAAAGGGCTAGAGTGAGGTTGTTAGTACCAATCCAGCCCACAAGTATACTAAATTAATATTTGACAAGGCATGGGTGGTTCAATGTTAAAATGAAAGGAAAAAATATAGTCTATCTAGTCAAATCTAAACATCCACTTACCATATTTCTTTATTTTTTAGTTGGGTGGATTAATGTTAAAATGAAATGAAAAAAAAATAGTCTAGTGAGTCAAATCTCAACACCTACTTAACATATAACTTCTTTTCTTCTTTATACACCCACTTACCATATAAATTATGTGCTTCTCTATAATGAAGCAATGTTTGTTTGCATTTTTTAGGAAATAAACCAGCCTTTCCATACGCCAAAGGGATAGAGTGATTTTTTTGGTACCAATCCAACCCACAAGTACACCCACTTAAGATTTGACAAGGAATGTGTGGTTTAATGTTAAAATGAAAGGAAAAAAGATAGCCTATCTAGTCAAATATCAACATCTACCTACCATATAACTTCTTTGTTTTTTAGTTGGGTGGATCAATGTTAAAATGAAGTGAAAAAAAACAGTATAGTGAGTTGAATCTCAACATCCACTTACCATGTAACTTCTTTTCTTCTCTAAACACCCACTTACCATATAACTTCTTTGCTTCTCTATACACCCACTTACCATATAACTTCTTTGCTTCTTTATAGTGAAGCAATGCTTGCTTTCATTTATGAGGAAATAAATCAACCTTTCTATCAGCCACAGGGCTAAAGTGAGGTTGTTGGTACCAAGGCAACCCACAAGTATACTCACTTAAGAGTTGATGAGGCATGGGTGGTTCAATGTTAAAATGAAAGGAAAAAAGATAGCCTAGCTGGTCAATTCTCATCATCCACTTACCATATAACTTCTTTGTTTTTCAGCTAGATGCATCAATGTTAAAATGAAATGAAAAAAAATAGTCTAGTGAGTCGAATCTCAACACTCACTTACCATATAACTTCTTTACTTCTCTACAGTGAAGCAATGCTTGTTTTCAGTTCTAAGGAAATAAATCATCCTTTCTATCAGTTAAAGGGCTAGAGTGAGGTTGTTGGTACCGATCCAACCCACAAGTATACTCACTTAAGAGTTGACAAGGCACAAAGGAAATACAACAATATTTATAAGCATGAAGTCATTACAATAATGCTTATCATGTCACTAGCAACAATTTGAACGTATGTGGGGAAGATAACAACCATTCCACCCAACCATCCGAGATAACCCTGATTCACACACACACTCTGTCTTTATATATATATATATATATATATATATATATATATATATATATTATATATATACATTTTATTAATTAAAAAGTTTAATATAAGGGGAATTCTTATTCTTTTAAGAATTTTTTTTACATAGATTAGTAACTCATTCATTTTTTAATATGAACTTGACATGTAACATTATATATGTGTGTGTGTGTGTGTGTGTAACACTTCAAAAATATTTATAACAAAAGTAATTTTATATAGAAAGAGATTTTATGGATACATGTTTTCTACTTGCAATTATGATTGGAGTATGTATTAACATTTTAATGTGTATAAGGAAAAAAATATTTCAATTTCATATATATATATAAAACATTTTATTAGTTAAAAAATAATAATATGGATTTTATATATATGGAAAATTATTAATCCATTAATAAGTCTTTTTAAAAAGAGATTTGTAATTAATATATATATTATTCTTAAACCCATAATTTGGTGGAAAATGAAATCAACTTTTTTATAATCATCACACACAAAGAATGATATACAAAGTGTACATATTAATACAATATGAAAACTGTTGATTCAATTTCCAGGTTTTATTTGACTCTAATAACTAATCTCATAACATACACTAACATAAATCCCAATCACAAGGATTAGGTGTCTAACATTCCCCCCTTGATCTGAAGGGATGTATCAAAGTCCAAGAAGTGTGGTTTTTAAGAGAAAATCACAAATGATACAAACGATGTGGGAGAAATCAAGGTCTCAAAAAATGATGGTTTAAGGATGACCACCAACTTTGAAACTATCATAACAATTCCTCAAACAAACCAACTTTGGAACTATCAAATCAGTTCTTGGAACAATTCCTATCCTAACATCTTCTACTAGTGAAAGTACTCATTCAAAAATATCAGCATGCCAAAAACATGCAAACATGCTCATTCTCATAGAGCATAAATCAAAACAACTTTGTCTATAATTTTGAATCTAATTTATGAACTCAAACTTTAGGGTATAGCAATATAACTCTGATTATCTCTAACTCAAGCTCGCTTTACAAATATTTGAACCTATAGAAAACCATCAATTCCCCCCTTGTCAGATACAAGGTGAGAAGATGAAGTACTCTTCACTGCAAGGCTGGTTAATACTCTCAAACATAACCTGTGGTATGACCTATAAATCTTCTTGGTAGTTTTAGACCAATCCCAAGAAGCAATCCATCCAAAATTAATTTTCTCTCTTGCAGTAGTCTTATGCTTGAAACATTTATTTGAATGATGATTCTTCTTTCCACAATGTTCACAAGGATGAAGATCATAACAATGATCTTTCTCATGTCCAATTTTGTCACAATGTTGGCATCTTATAATTTGTTGTGGTACAACATCATCTAGAAATATAGCATTACAAAACTGAATAGGTTTTGAGAAAGCAATAACATAAAAAGAAAAATCTTTATCATATTCCACACCAATTTTATTTTTGTTGTGCACAATTTCTTCCAAAGTCTTATAAAAGTTTTGGGAACAACAAGTTTCATATCTGTATGAAAATGACTCTTGTATACACTTGCTTTGTTGGTGCACTGAATTGTTCCATTATCATTTTCTAACTATTGATCAATCTTTGAGTCATGCTCAAACAAGGTTTTCTGAACAAAAACAGGTTCATAATTACAACTCATTTTTAGTTCACGTAATTCATCCTTTTGTAATTGTGACTCTATTTGGAGAAATTCTGCCATCTCTTATGCATTTTGAAAACAATTTCTAATGTCAGACATGGTTTTCTTGTTAATTTGGACTGTATTATAAACAATAGATAACACTAGAGTATTTAATAACTCTATCAAATCATTAATTCTCATCATTTTCTCCAACTCACTATCAGAAAACAATCAACTTTGAAAAGGTGTCCGCCCCCACTTATTATACAATATAAAAGAGAACTTTCAATAAAAAATATGTAGTCAAATATGACAAATAAAATGACGAGTCTTCAAAATAAAGCACCACTCTGAGACATGGCATCCACACTCACCATACTAAAAAAGGTTTCTTCTCCTGGAGATCCTTTTATATTTTAAGTGAATAATATTAACTTTTATGAATACTTAATAAATGAATAATTTGCAACATTTTCATTCTCTGGAAAATATTTGTCACATATCAACCCATCAACCCATTATCATATCAATTCCTTCATGCCAAACCTATATCATTTCTTGAAACATTTTCAAATCGCGGTATTTTAAAATATCCTTTTAATATTCAACTTGGAGGATAATCCTTTTAATATACAATCTCCAAGATAAATCTTTCTTTCCTGAAAATGCTTTCTCACTCTTTGACTTTTTCAAATTTATTTGGATTTACTTAGTTAAAATTTTGTACCTATGTTTTCTCTCTTTGCGGTCATCTATATTTCGACACTGAATGGCGAAGGTGCAGGTACTCTCTTACAAAGGTTCCACGAAGGGTCGAATGCAATCCGCTCATATACAATTACCAAAAAATCTCATTTTCATCATTGATGTCACACGAGTGGCACATTACTTAATGAGCACTTTGTCCTTGGATCCACACACAAGTGTGTGATTTTGTTGCAATATCTCCTTCTCACACAAACAATAGGCAAACAATAGACAACTTCGCTCTTTTGTTTGTTATTATATTGTTTATGCAAAAATATTCTTCAGACTTCTAAAAATACCTTTTTTTTTCAATTCATTTATCATTCAAAATTTATATTAATCGAACCATGACATGTAAATACAAAAAAAAAATGCATAACTGAGATCCCACTTGCGGCTTGGAGTTACTTATAAAATACAGAAGTAATCTACTTGAGTGCCATACCTTATAAAATCCAAATGGGCATAAATAATGAGAGTATGACTAATGAAGCAAAGAACAATGACTATTCTTGTTCATACAGACTTTCCCTTGGCACCAATCAACAAATTAAACACTTTTTCACTGACCTCCACAACCTTCATAACACCAAACTTAACTCATTCAACTATATTATTAAATGATGGTCACACACACAAGCTTCAATGAATATTTCCACCTTCTCTTTCTCTCTATATTGTTATTCACAACATGTGAGGGGGCTCTCTTGGAAGCGAATGACCAACCACAAATCGCTCACAATACAGATGACTCTCCTCGACCTCGTCGACATGTATTGGACAAAATCCTTGAAAGTTTTTCTTTTGATCATTGTACAACACCTTTCTTATTTACTTGATGTTAAGGCTCAAGGATACTTCATAGAACAGACTGTCAACATGCATTTTTTTTGTCCACTATACGGTTGGATGGTTACCAAACGTTCATTGTGGGAATGACATCTTTTTCAACACCTAGATCCAAAAAAGTTCTCTTTAGCCTATTATCCTTCTTCATATCAATCACTCAATCAAGGTAACTATATATATATATTCTCAATCAAGGTATATATATATATATATAAGCTATGGATTCAGTCGCGTCGTGATATCCATCTTCCAACAACTTTGTCAGGCCAGGGTAACTCCAGAATGAGCGGGAGAGAAAACTGATATTTTATTCATTAGCTAACTCATATTTATATACATAAATACAACAGATCAGTTCATCTTCTAGATGACTGTCGAGTTCACCCATCCGTTTCGGATTAGGTGTCAACATTCCCCCCCTTAATCTGAAGGGATGTTGGTGAATCCAAGCATCGTTCTGAATCTTTCAAGCTTTTCTCTTCCAAGCGCTTTGGTGAAGATGTCTGCAATTTGCTCGTTTGTGGAACAATGACGGAGATGGATTGTTTTGGCCTCAACATGATGTCAGATGAGATGATATTTAGTATTGATGTGCTTAGTACGATCATGGAACTTTGGGTTCTTGGCCAACTTTATTGCAGAGGTGTTATCAATCATGAGTGGAGTTGATTGTATTTGTTTTACCTGCAAATCTTCAATAATTTTCCCGAGCCACACAATTTCTTTCGTTGCTTCAGCTGCTGCCACAAATTCTGCTTCTGTTGTGGAATCTGCTGGTACTGATTATTTGCATGATCTCTAGGAGACAGCTCCTGATCCAAGACTCATAGCATATCCTGAAGTAGATACCCCAGTTTCTTTGTCTCCATCGAAGTCTGAATCAGAGTATCCAATCAAGTTGAAGTTGTCCACCTGTGTATACTTGATTCCAAGGTCTTGAGTTCCCTTCAAGTAACTTAGAACTCTTTTTGCAGCAGACCAATGTCCCTCACAAGGCTTTTGCATAAACCTGGAGAGGATTCCAACAGCAAATGAAATGTCTGGTCTGGTAGTAGTGAGGTAGATGAGAATTCCTACAAGCTGTCTATACTTTGTTGCATCCTAAAATTCCTTTCCTTCAATAGATGTGAGCTTCAAGTTTTGTTCCATTGGAGTAGAAAGGGGATTGCACTCTGTCATGCCAAATCTGTTTAAAAAATCTCCAATGTCTTTCTTTTGAGAAAGAAATATGGACTTTGGATGTTGGGTTACTTCAATGCCAAGATAGTAATGAACAATGCCCAAATCAGTCATTTCAAAAAATTTTCCTAATTCTTTCTTTATGGATGCAATATAGCTTTCATTGTTCCCTGCCATTAAAAGATCATCTACATATACCACAAGATATACAATTGTTTTGCCAACTTTCTTGACAAATAAAGTTGCATCGTCAAGATCAAAATGATTGAAGTTGAGTTTCAGAAGATGCTCAGTTAGTTTTTCATACCAGGCTCGTGGTGCTTGTTTGAGGCCATACAAGGACTTCACAAGTTTGCATACTTTGTGTTCATGTCCTTTCACAGCAAATCCTTCAGGCTGGGACATAAAAAAATTCTCTTTTAGATATCCATTCAAGAATGCAGTTTTTACATCCATTTGATGGAATTTCCAACCGTTCTGAGCAGCTAGTGCAAAGAGTGTCCAGATGGTTGCCCATTTTGCTGTGGGGGCAAAAGTTTCCTCATAATCGATCCCTTCCTCTGTGCAAAGCCTTTTGCCACACCTAGCTTTGTGCTTGTCAAGTGAGCCATCAGCTTTGTCTTGTTCTTGTAGACCCACTTGCAGCCAATTGGTTTGGTTTCAAATGGAGGATCACCAGCTTCCAAGTGCCATTCTTTATGAGGGCATCATACTCCATCTGCATCGCTTCTTTCCATTCATCATGAGAAGCAACTTCTTTGAGGAAGTTGGTTCAAAATCTGTAGACAAGTTCAATTCACAATCATAAGTAGCATCCATATCAACAGGTGAATTAGAGTTATCTACATCATCTCCATCTTGTCAGTTTGTATTTCTGGTTCCTGTTTTTCCAATTTCATCAGGATGAACACTTTCAAGTGTCTTTGTCAGCCACTTTGGGGGACCTTTCTGAGATGTCCAGGCTGCTCTGTTGATTGAGTTGGGTCTGAATCAAGATTGAGTCTCCCAATTCTATCAATTACATCACTTAAAGCATCATCCGTTGTTGGAGTGTCATGCAGGGGAGATTGTTCTTCAGAAGAAGATTCCACATGTTGATCTAATATAGGAATCCCCCCTTCAAGATGTGGAATCTGATTATCAAACTCTTGAAATGATTTCGGTTTTGTGAATCTATCCAAGCGATCAAGTTGCCGCTCAACAACACTGTCAGATTTGGATGATTCAAGAAAAATGACATCTCTAGATAAAACAAACTTTTTATTTACTTCATCATAGAGGCGGTATGCTTTAGATGTGTTTGAATACCCCAGGAAGATACACTTACGACTTCTAGCACCAAGTTTGTTTCTATGTACCTTTGGTATTAAAGCATAACAGGTGGAACCAAATATCCTGAGATGTTTTACCGAAGGAACATGTCCATACCACAATTCATAAGGATTATTGTTTCTTATAGCACTAGATGGACATCTATTCTTATATATGCAGCACATAGAACAGCATCAGCCCAAAACATTGTCTTTACATTTTTGAAGAAAAGCATGGATCGTACCATATTCAATATTGCTCTATTCATTCTTTCTGCTACACCATTCTGTTGGGGATTATAAGGTATAGTTGTTTGATTGTTAATCCCATGTTGGCGAAGATAATGTTCAAATTCATTTGATGTATATTATTTTCAATTATCAGTGCAAATAGACCCAATATGAGATTGTGCATCATTTTCAATCCACTTATGAAAATTCTTGAATGTTTGAAAAGCATCAGATTTGTTCTTCAATAAATAAACCCAACACATTTCTGGTGTAATCATCAATAATGTCATGATATATTTATTTCCATTTGCAGAAGAAACAGGCATTGGACCACATAAATCTGAATGAATGAGTTCAAGCTTCCTATGTGCTCTTGAATGTGAATCATGAAAAGACTGTTTGCTATGCTTTCCTAGAATGCAAGCATCACATTGCTTATGTTTTCTAGGAATTGTAGGCAAACCAGCAACACCATTTTTCTTCAACAAGCGGAGACTACCATAGTTTAAATGTCCAAATCTAGCAGCATGCCATAATAAACTTGATGGAAGTGTACCTTCTTCATGATGAGAAATATATGAAAAATGTTGTGCATGAGCAGAGGTTCCTTGCAGTTTAAGAAGTCTTTCTTCTTCTATACCCCTCATGACAATGAATGGTCAGATGCCTTTCTTACCTCAAGCTTTCCATCAAACATATGAATGGAGTGACCTTACTGGCGGATGTGGACCACGGACAACAAGTTTCTCTTGAGCTGTGGGAGATATAGAACATGGTCCAGAAGAAAGTCTGGAAGACCAGGCAGTTTAAGCCTGACTGTGCCAAGCCCTGATGGCTTGATTTTTGATTGATCTGCAAAGTATGCTTCTTCCACCAACATTGTCAGTGAAATCTTCAAAAAAATCTTTCCTATGAGTCATATGACAGGTTGCTCCTGAATCAAGCAACCAGTCATTTTTCGAAGAAGCAAGTGAAGCATTAAACAAGTCTTCATTTACTCCAATGTTACATTGTGCCTCAATATAGTGAGCAGATTCAGGTGCTTTACCTTTGTCTGTGTCATCAGTTTTACCTTTCTGCTCGTTTCTTCTCTGCTCAACCTTGTCCCATGGTAGGTTGCATGTAGAAGCATCATGTGATCCATTTCGTTTGCAGCGAATGCAATGCAGATCTGCCTTTTCTGCTTGAGGATGTCTGCCCCCTTGCCTCTTAAAGATCTTCCTCTTCCTCTTCGTCCACCTCTTCCTCTTGTAGAATCTTGAGCAGGATGCTTTTCTTTATGAGCAAGGCAAACAGTCTCTTCAGAAGATTCAGGGACTGTTTTCTTTCCAAAGGCTTTCTCTCTTTTAGCAAACATTTTCACAAGAGAGTCAAAGGTTATATCTTTAAGATTTCCATTTGCTTGTAAAGACTCAAGATAATTAGAGTAGGTAGGATAGAGTGCTTTGAGAAAGGCAATAAGAGAGATATCCAGTTCAACCTTAGTGGATTTAATATCATGCATTATAGACTTTATTTCAGATGCAAGAGCAAGAGGATCATTATTTTTCAGTTCAAGAGTGAAGAGTTTAATCATGAGCTGAACAACTTCAAGTGCAGAATGTGTATCATAGAGTTCTTTTAGCTTTTGTAAAGCTTCAAAGGCAGTGGAATAGGATGAAATATGACGACTTACTTCCTCATTTACAGATGTTGCGATCAATGCATAGGCTTTGTTGTTCTTGTTTTTCCAAATGACAAGTTCTTTATCTGATGTAGGCTGCACAGGGTCTTTGTCTTCTTCTCCGACACACACTCCTTTCCACAGCTCATTGTAGATGAGGGTGTGTTTTACCATCCGAGACCATTCAGAATAGTTCTCCTTGCCAGTGAGAACTATTCCGACCATAGAGATGATTGAATGCATTCTGTAAAAAATTACTTCTGCTAAAAAAAAATCCTTACGTTACAGCCTTCAAATCCCTCTAATATTTGCTAAAAACATCAGCATTTCATTGTACACGTCACTGCAATACTACTATGTTTTGAAAAAAGCGCAATGGAATATATCACTTCATCCTATTAATATATCACTTCAATATATCAATATATAATGCAATTGAAAAGATGCGCAAGGATCACTTCACTATATCACTTCACTTCACTGTATTAATATTCCAATTCCCGCAATCTCAAAGGCCACGCACAGATCACAAAATAAAGCACAAAACATTTGAAAAAAATATCTATCACTGTAATTCGAAGCCAACAATCCCCGCAGCTTTGTGTCCAAACGAATGCATGGTAAAAAAAACGTTTTGATTATTTCCGCTTCAATTACCGAGCCACATACAATCTTATGCGGATCTCCCCATAGCGTACATAGGTCACTGCAAAACTTCAGAAATTTTATGCGGCAGCAGAATCTATTACTGTAAACGCACTTGTTTTTCTACAAGTCCGAAAGGACTTCTCCACAGAACCGAATCACCATTCAATTGAATACCAAAAAAACGTTATGCATTCACCATATATGCTATTCACCATCAAAGTTCTTCAATATATGAGTTTGTTAATGGATCTCGGTCTTTAAAAGGACTTACAAAATGCCATCGGTATTTGAACACAGTCGACACAGAATGCACACTGCAGTCTTACCATTCGAGGAGGCGCATAATCCATTGGGACATCAAACTGAATTTGATTCGCTATAAAAACCCTTTCAGAGCATTTCTCCAGGACAGGACGTAGCTCCACGAATTATATTACCACAGGACCAAAATCGGGGTTCGATTCCCACATTTCTTCAAGGGTCTTGCATTCCTCCGGAGGCAGCCGCGGCGACAACGACGAAAGAAATATTATCCATATTGGAATCGCACCAGAATCTCTTAGAGGAAGCCGTGACAGAGCTTCAAGAGATTGTATCCAAGGATTCTGCAATGCGCGTTTTTGCTAGGAAATTGCGTGATGCACAGCAGGTGTTGGAGCAAACCCTAGAGGATTACGAGGGTTACAGGATAGGTAAACGCTCAAAGTCTTCGAATTCAAGTCCAGGTGAAACGCATCAACGCTTATGCGCATTCATTATCAATGACTCATGATCTGAGAGGGCGCAGTCTCTGGCAGTCAGAGAGCGCAGGGCATTCAATATCAATTCAAAATCAGAAACGCATCAACGCTTATAGTGCAGTCAGGGAATCGCTCAGGATGTCAGAGCAGAGCAGCGCTCAGGAGAGAGCAGCGCTCAGGTATGAGCAGCTCTCAGAACAGCAGGAGTTACAACTATTTCTGGGACCTGTGCTTTGATACCATGTCAGGCCAGGGTAACTCCAGAATGAGCGGGAGAGAAAACTGATATTTTATTCATTAGCTAACTCATATTTATATACATAAATACAACGGATCAGTTCATCTTCTAGATGACTGTCCAGTTCACCCATCCGTTTCGGATTAGGTGTCAACAAACTTATTCAATTTCAATCACATCATTCAATCTATATTTAAATTTATTAATTGAACTAAAAAAATCCATTTCTTTTGTTTACTTAATTTTGTTGTTGGTGAACATGTACCTATCTTTCGATTGCATTTGGAATCCCACCAACATTTCATCACACATAGGTAGTCGTTGTAAAACTTCAAAAAACTTTGTGGACAATACCCTCGCTTTGTCAATGCAATATCTAGAAGTCTACATGGTTGCAATGAGGTGGAATCATGCATAATTTTTATGTAAATTCCTTCTCCTTCTCAATGCTCTGAATGGCCACAAAAACTAGTGGTTTATTCTTTTTGATAGAGTAGATTAACCTCATCTCTTATACCACTCTTTGACACACAATTGGGTGGAAAATGAAATCAACTTTTTTATAATGATCACACACAAAGAATGATGTACAATGTGTACATATTAATACAATATTAAAACCATTCATTTAGTTTCCAAGTTTTCTTGGACTCTAATAACTAATCTCATAACACACACTAACCCAAATCTCTATCACGAGGATCAAGTGTTTGACATTTATAAAATATATATATATATATATATATATATATATATATTATATAGAGACCTATAGAGATATGCTTTCTATTTCCAAAAATGATTGGGACATGCATTAATAATTTAATGTGTAAAATGTCAAATATATATATAGTGTTGCTCAAAATCAACCTAGATCCATTTTAAATTTGAATCTACTAAGATCGAAGAGGAATTAAATATTTAGACTTACAAACATTTCTTTAAATTTTGCATTAAAAAATGTTTGTATCTTAAAAGATTTGATTTCTATTGACCCTTGATAGATCGAAAATTAAAATAGATCTATGTTGATAATAATTTATTATTATTATTTTTAATATAATTTGATTTTAATTAGATTTGAAATTAAATAATTTTATTAATATTATTTATATTTAAAAAACAAAAATTTAAAATATATTATTACATTCTAATTATATTAGAATGGTAATATTTAAATCATTAACTAGATAATATTTTTAAAAATAATACTGAAAATGTTCAAATAAATTATATTAAAATTATATAAATTATATTGTTTTATTTATTTATTTATAATTAAATATTTTAAATATATAATTTCATTAATTTAATAATTAATTACCGAAGGAGATTTTAGAAATACATGAACATATTAGGTACCTCATTTTAAATTAAATTATGTAGACTTAACATAACACCATTGATCAATATATTAATTTCTAAACAATAACACATCGTAAAACAATAAAAAGGCATGATTAATTCACGATACTAAGAGGTATTTTATAGTTTAGTATGAGGGAGATGCTCATGAACATCATTTTACTTTTTTAAGAAATTATTCATAGAAGGCTTATCAAAGCATTATTACAAATTTTTTTAGATCTATAAATATAGTCTTAATAGGTGGTCTCATCATTTATGACTAATAATTAGGTCTTATTAGTCCTTATCAAAGCATTATTACATATTTTTTTAGATCTATAAATATATTCTTAATAGGTGGTCTCATCATTTATGAGTAATAATTAGATCTTATTAGTCCCTATCGAGGCAAGACTCTATCAATCCTTGTGTGTTGGCCACAAGTAGTTTAACATCGACTAGTGAAACTTATAATGTTTAACTTTGGAAAATAAATATTTATTTTTCAATATTATTAGAAAAATAAATTTCAAACATTTTATTGGACCATAACTTGAAGGTATTATTGTAGCATTTGCATAAGATAATGCCATGTGGATAACTGCCTCACATACTTTATGCCATAATTTATGGGTATGGTCGCAATATTCAAGCATTATTTTTAGATATTTGTGTAGTGATATTTTATTCTTAAGCTTTGAAGGGAGTAAATAACATATTTATCATCACTTACTTCCCACCATAATTTAAGCAAGATTTGCATAAAAAATATATATGAGTAAGATGTAAATAAATATATTTACTAGGAGTTAGTTCTCATCATTATTTATGTTTTTCTCAAAACTTATGTAGGAGTTAAACTGTAAATGTGTAGACTTACTAGTTGTTATTACCCACTAAAATTTATGAAAGTCCATGTGTCTAAGCAAGCAATTAATTTATCCACTTCAAATCTCAATTTATTAGTTTCTCCCAAAGTAAGACTATAGGATTCCATTTTCCTATTAACCATTATTAATTTAGCTAACATTGACCAATGTAGGTTATAATTTTTTATGCAATTTTTCCCATAACATAATGTTTTACTTGAGTGGCAGGACCTAAGTTGTCGTGCAACACTTGTTTTATAAAGAAGCCCTTTTACATTAAGTAACCATCCACTAACTATCTATGGGCCTTATTGAAAAAATATGGATAGATACAACAATTCACTAAATCCTAAGTATGCTAAAGTAAAGAGGTTAGGATAGGACCCTAGCATGCCTTCCCCCTTCAAAAAAGTGTTTTCCTCAAGATTGTAAGTGTGGAAATTTCTATAGAAGGACTATTGGTTACCATGCAAATTCTTTTGGCTACATATTTTTCCACTAGTTTAGTACTTTCGGGTCATGTGTTGTTGCAATTGACACTCTGTGGTGGCTAATACTACTTTGACTTGGAGCTAAACAAAACCTTTTGCATTTAATTTTGGCAAGATGGTTTTCACCTTACAATTTGATACCACCACCTTCCTTAGACAAAGCACATGGAAAATGGGAAGTGTCTGAGAGTGGGTTGGAGGAGCTAGTTTGTAGGCATGGTGGTTCACTTTGTTGACCAATACCTTATTACATTGATTCTTAAATGGGGTTTTTAAATTAAAAAAAATAAATCAATATATTATAGGTATTGGGGGAGGTTACAGAGTAGCAGGGGTTTATAGGTATAAGGGGGGTATAAAAAGGGGTAGCTTGTAAAAATAATGGTTTTTTTTTTATAGAAAATATGTATTGGGAGAGGGTTTCAACAAAAGGAATTTGGGAGGTATTTATCAATATATAGTGAAATGAGGGGTATTCTTTAATATCCGATGAATGCATGTGCTATGACATAGGTTCATTGAGTGAAGACCCTATGTGTGTAGGCATCTTGTCCAAGGACGCATTAGATGATCTCATAGGCTATATAAAAATTTGGTGCATGTTTCTAGTGGATTTTGTTGGAAACAAGGAAAATATTGGGAAGGGGGTGAATAATAGTTATTTATTCAATTATACACATTTAATTACACAACAATGCATCAATCAAATAAGGAATTTAACATAGGATATTTACGTGAAAACCCATTTAGGAGAAAACCACAAATATTCTTTGAATTGTAATGCAAATGCAAGTGCCAACTTCAATTTACATCAAATATTATAGGTAACAACCCCATTTTCTTTGCAAGCACTCACTTTCTAGAAGCACCAACTCTCATTGCTTGCAAACACCAACCCCCTAATCTTTACAAACACCATCATAAAGGAAACTCCAACCCCATGATCTGCAAGAACCAACTTGCTACAACCACTCATATCCCTCTTTCATACATTTTTAGGCTCGAATCTATAGATTTTAAACTAAAATATCACACTAACAATGATGTTCATAGTGAGATCTTCTTCCCTAATAGATCTTTTCCAAATTAAGTCCACTGCAATTTAGATATGCAATATTTATTTATACAGCATCTCCAGTTCTCAACTAATCTTCCCTATTTGCCTCTCTTATCAACACTTCTTTCAATAAACAATCTCAGATTAAAATTATTAGCACTTAGCCTTTTCCTATTTTCATTTCCTTTACTTCGTAGCAGCTTGAGAACTCGTCAAAGCTCCACTTACACAGTGATCACTCTGCACATGTGCCTGTTCTCACTCCCATGCATTTAATTTGGTGCTCAGATCTCTTCCTTTAAACAAGATAACTTCCTCTTTTCTTCGTTAACTTCTCTGTTCTATGCATCTACTATAGTTTCCCTCTATAATCTGCATGGGAAGCACCTAGTTCACATCGTGTTATTTTTCCATTTATACCCATAGGAATCCATTAGTTTTGGCCCAATTCAGAATTCTTTATAATATATTTGGCATTCGAGACCATGAGTTTTAGCCTTAGCACTTAGGCTTTATTTCTCATAAATACACATGACCTGGGTGCTATAACCACAGGCTTAACTGTAATCCATCCTAGAATTAAATATTTGATAGATGGATATGTCACTTGACGATGATCTTATTTACCATTAAATGTTGCAGATTATTTCTTGTTTGTCACCTACTACTTATCGACCAAGTTCATTATGGTGTGAAAAACCCTCCAACTCGGCAGTTCGATAAATGAACATGTCATTTGATAATTCCCTTTCTATTTTCTCTAACTAATGATAATTTCTTCATCTAAAGGCCACTTCCTGTCAGCCAAGTTTGATGTTGTGTGTAATGCACTCCAACTAGGCGGTCTGATAAATGGAAACATCATATGATAATGATCTTCTTGCTTTCTGGACTTAATGAAAATTTGTTCTTTTATCAGTCACTACCCATCGACCATGTCCGTTCATTATTGTTCTAAAGTTTTGATGGGCATGTACCTTGGTAGCCCAGTGAGGGACCCACATGCCACATCACTTGCCAAATCATGCATCCATGCCATCTATTGCAAATAATGAGAGTTTCCATGTTTCAACTTGCTCACATGTGTATGTAATGTGTCACTTTCCAAATGTACATTTGGCCACCCAAAAGTGTTGATTTCACCTGCCACATGTCACCTCCTTAATATTCTATGTCATCAAATTACCATGTCCATGTCATCCACCTATTCCCACCCATCACTTTCTGACCAAGTTCACTATGGAGTGAAAATCCCTCATATTGGGTGGTCTGATAGATGGACATTTCAATTGATGTTTCTCTTATCTTGTTAGTTTTCGTAGAATGTTTCCTGTCTATCGCCCACCACTGATTAGCCATATTCTGTGGATGATCGCAACCTCTTTAGTTTGGGCAGTCTAGTGAGGGACCCACACAAGCCACCTTATTTGCCACATCATGCATACACGCCATCTACTACAACCAATAAGAACTCACCATGTGTCCTCCTGCTGACATGTGCCGACCACATGTCAATTTCCAAACGTCCACTTGGTTTGATAGAAATATGAAATTCATATGCCACATGTGACTACCTTGAGTTTCCACATCAGTTGTCCTGCCACATGGTGTCCATGTCATCCAAACCACCTGTTACACACATCACTTGGGGGCCACCTGCAAATCGCTAGTATTATGGGAGGGACCCTTCTTGGTTTTGGTAGAGGACAAGTGGGGGTTCCGTAACTAATCATAGGGTTTTGCATGGCTGATGGTAAACCATGATAGTTTCTGCCATGGGGGGGTACCCTCCTAGTAAATTTTGGATGAGCCTAAGCCCCCTCCTATTTTATATCTTTCCAAGCTCCCTGATTTGATGACATGATTGGAGAGGGATATTTGGTGGGTGTTAAGCTTAAGATAACTTACCCAATTGGCCCACTGTGACTTGGGAAGCTGACTGATATCCTATCTTTCCAACGCGTCACTTGTTAGATCTCCCTCCTAAGATTGCATTTTTGTGGTGAATCTTGATCTCATGAGGAGCACGTCACTTGGCGGCTATTGACTCCTCCTTTGAAGCTTTCCTTTTGGTGGTGACTCCCAATTTGGTGAGAGAACTTCGATTTGGTGAAGGGCCCATTACGGATGAAATAATATGATATCTGTAAGCAGAACTTCGGAAAAAATCACATGAGAAAAGACCTTTGTCGACGCATTTCGAACCAACCAATATGATATCTCTCTTGATATTTTATTTACTTCATGACCCCTCATGAGCTTACACCCTGAGCACGACCGTGACATCAATGCTAAAATTTTAGTAATCTACCCCTTTGATAATGATGGAAATTATCTTTGACCTCAAAGCATAAACATGAAAAACTAACTTGGTGTGAACTACTATTCCACTCTCCAAGTACCAGTAAAAAATATGCACTAGTGTAAATTCCCAATAATTAAATCTTGATGTTACCCAAATATCTCCCCATTTGACATCAATGACAAGGGTTCTGTGAGACTTATTTTTTAGTGTACTTCTATTTCTCCCCCTATGTCATTTGGATAGGTTGTTCATGCTAATGACTACTCTTTCTCTTTTTTTCTAGTGCAAATGACTCCCCCCGAACACATGCCACACCTCTTAATCTTGTAGCCCCTCTTATTTACTTCTCTTCTCTCTTCCCTCTTGACATATAACTATCCTTGACTCGATTAGAAAGTTGCCTTTGTTCCTTTGAAGAAAACTATTGAAGAGATGAAGGAGACATCACTTCCAAATTCTGTCTTAAATATTCAAAGGGTTCTCTTGTAAAAGGCTTATTGAATATATAAGTTGTTTGTTCCTTTTTTGATATATATTCCAACCTTACAACATGATCAACCACCCATTCTCTACGAAGTGATGCTTTATGTTTATATGTTTGGTTTTTGAATGAAGGACAGGGTTCTTGGACATACAACACTTGTATTATCACATACAATGGGAATCAATCCATCATACATTACCTTCGTGTCTTGTAAAATTTGCATCATTCACAAAACTTGAGTGCAACACATAATAAATGTTATGTGCTTGGATTCAACTATGGACAATGAGAGTCGAGGGTTACCCACCCCCTTCTCCCCTTCTAATTCTTTTGCACATCCTAGAATTTAAAGTGGCTCTACTCCATTTCCCTTAAGTAGTTACTATGAAATGTGCTTGCCATTTCCTCTAAGACCTAATCCATGATTCTAAACAACAAAGACACCTCACAAGACTATATTAACATCCAACGTACAAGTCATATACAATCATATCTATAGATAGTGAATCAAATCTAATCTAAGAGTATGAGAGTACTTAGTTATTGTCTTCATCATTTCGTAACTTTCCTTCCTCTATAAAATCTTATAGTCCATCCATATGTGGTAACATAAACATGCATCTCTCCCTAATTGTAATATCTAGTAGCCATAAGATGATCTAAATTTATGAATTAGTGCAACTCTACATATTTTTAGCTACTTACCTATCCATTTCATATGCATATTCATAAACATGCATTCACATTATCCATTCAACCATGCATTTAAACAATGCCTTAATAATTGATACTAACATGCATGTGCATTTCTTAGGCTTTTTCTCATAATTCATATGCATTTATTAAATTCATTATTAATTAATTAAAATCTAAATTTTTTAATATATATATTTTTATTAATTAATATTAAAATTTATAAAAACAATATTGTATTAATATTTTTTTGTAACAAATATTTTAGATTTTATACATATCTTCTCTAATCTGGTGAACTTCCTCTCCTTATCAGTCGAGCCCCCTGTCGGGTCCTTGCACTAGGAAGCGCAAGCCCCTCCGGGACCTTTTTGTCTGATGGTAACATGGGGCCTTTGTCTCTTCCATAGGGTGCCTTCTCTCTTTGTCGGGCGGTTTCTTTTGTAAAGCCCGAAAAGCCAGCGAGCAAAAAGGCGCTCAACCAATCGAATCAATCCCGCATAGGTCAACTTACTAAAAAGGCATGATGCAGTAGAGACTCTTAGCTTACGAGTTAGTTCAGAAGCTGTTAGGTTGGAGCTATGTTGGGTAGAGGTTCGATGTGGAGTTGTAGGTATAGCTGCAATGGCTAGGTCTCCAGGTTTAAGACAGAAAGCTAATTTGTTTGGATGGAAAATATTGGGTGTGAGCTGTTCAATTAGTAGAAAAAGAGCGAATGATTTTGTATGGCCTATTGGGTGAGAAGTTGCCTGTGTCCGGTGGGAACGCCTCTCTCGGAAGATGTGTTGTCCATCAATATCCTTACACTTTCCATCACACAAGCAATGATTGCATTATATAAGTTATTATCCCACATATTTCTTTTTCTAAGAATGGAGACAACTTAAAGGCTGAGTATTATTTATTATTTATAAGGATGATTGTTAATATTTATTAAAATTAAATTTTATGTAAAATTATTTATTTTATTTTAAAAATTTATTTTTATATTTAAAAGGTTAAAAAATAAGTCTTTTTTAAATTATTGTAGTTTTGATAAATTAATAGTTTTAAGAGTTAACTTAATTGGTTTAGAGTCAAATGTGAAGTTCTTTGATATTGTTGTTAGTTGTTGTTGATTAGAGATTCCACTCTTGCTTTTATTCCAAATAAAAAATAAATAAAAAAATAAAAAAATTCATAAATTAAAAATTTAGAGAAACCAATATTATAATAAATATTTTGAGCTACCACAAATATTGAATTAATAACCTTCACATAAATATGATCTTAATAATACACCTAATCACAGATCACTAACCATTCTAAAGCCTCACATTTATAGATAAATAATTATTATTCTCCACTCACAATCAATTTCATATTAAATTCAAATTAAATATATTATTATAATAACTTCAAACTTATTATATACCACTTTAAACTTAAAAAAAAACAATTAATAAAAAATATAGGATAATTAAAACAATTTAACCACTCTATTTATTTTAATGAAATCATCAATTCAATTCAATTGAATGATAACTACATTCCATCATTATGCTTTCAATTGTTTGGACAATACCATCATCACTTCAATGTAGTGGCAACTTCATTCCATCATTATTTTTCTTTACAGAAATGGTTTTGATAGTTTTGAATTATTTTAAAATATTTGTTAATTTTATATATATATGAATTTTAGATATAAAAAATTATATATATAGATATATGTTTTTTGTTTTTGTTTTTATTTTATTTATAATAAAAATAATTTTGACAAAATAATTAATATTTTATATTCATAAAAATAGATTAATCGTAACATATAAATATTATATATTTTCATATAGTTATTATTTAAATAGATTAATCGTAATATATAAATATTATATATTTTCATATAGTTATTATTTAAATACAATTATTAAATTATGATTTTTTAATATTAAATATATAAAATTTAATATTTCATAATATTATTTATTTAAAGTTTCATATAAATACTTTCTTATAAAACCATTAATATTATTGTATAATATATAAATTATATTAATTCTAATATCGTATCATTTTTATTTTAATAGAGGAAATGTAAGAAAGTATAAGCTATTATTAATATAATAATTATTTAGTTGTAAAATAAATGTTTTTGTGATAGTCTATAAATTTCAATATACTATAATTTTGATGTAGCTTTTCTAGATTAATCACAATGATCAATTTTAAATCAACATTTTGAAACATTGATCGTTATGATTAATTAAAAAAAAATTACATCAAAACATTAGGAATCACATAATCATAAAGAACTCAGATATAATAACATATCAAATATGTAAGGAATAATCATTAGTGCAACTTGTTAATATAATATATTCTAATGCAACTTTGCATCATTAACATCATTCAATTAATAAATGTTTATTAAAAATATGATCAATGATATAATTACCAACATTATGCAAAGTGACATTAATGATAGGATGAACCAAATAGACAAAAACACCAATGAACACCCAGATTAACAAAGAGATTACTCTAGAAACCGTCAAGGAGAAAACCAATGAAACTAGCTAGTCCATCCCTTGTTCATTGTTGATATTTTACAAAAGAAACATAAAATTCCATTTAAACATTATTAACTAGAGACCCATACATTAGACATGTCATCATGTTTTACAAACACATTACCCAAAAGTGATAACCTTCTTCCCCATCTTGCGTCACCTTTGTCAAATCATAACAAGTTAGTAATATTTTTGAGTAAACCAAGTTGCTCATTGTAAAATTGCATTGATTGATTTTTCACTCTGCATGTAACAATAGTTATATATAATGATCTCATCACCTGCAATAGTATTAGTTATAATCCATCGTTGGATCCTTGCAAAAGAGATTAGTTTAAAAACTGTCATACAATTTCCTTGTAATACAATTGCTAATAATCATTCTATCTCATGAAATTTACCTATAATTCCTAAAATATCAAATTATCCAAAACCAAAATATTATGGCTTTTCATCCAAACATAATGCTAAAAAATCCATCTCTCTCTATCTCAAAGATTCAATCTCTACTAGTTGTCATTTCTATGTCACAATCACTAATAAATTCTACATGTTATATAGCTTTGTATGAAAGCATTTTCTTGCTAATGCTTAAATACAAGTAAAATCTATGACCACTACCGCCCTTTTTAATCTTAATTACATTATCAAATACATAACCATAACTATTATTACATTTAATACATGCAATACCATAACTACTATTGCAACCATAGCATTTAACAAAATGTAAAACCATGAGTATAAAATCATGAAACCAAGGCAATATTTCTAAGTTATCTTTTTCTTAATGCAAAACTATGACTATCAATCCACTTGTTCCTTTCAATACAAAACCATGTTTGTCAACATAAACTATGGTTATTCTTGTTATTACTAATATAATAACATATGCAAATAATAAAACACATTATCATTTTTATCCTAAGTATTTCAAATGCACTATACAAATATATACAATTATAAAATCACAACTACTCATCCATATTTCACATGCATTAAATAATTGTTTTACATTCATAAAATATTAATTATTTATTGTTATAAATGAAAAATCCTATGTATTAATAGTAAAACTCTCGCAAAATTAGTTGCATCAACCTATGAGAAGCCATGGCTATTTTATTGTTACAAATATTTGTAAATAAAAATAATTATAAACTCACTTCCATATTGACCCAATTGCAAATGTATTGAGCGCCATATTGACCCAATTGCAAATGTATTAAGCAGTGCTAGACCTTATCTATATATATAATATCAACTTACAAACCACATGTAAATGGCCTTCAATAAAGATAGTGCATGCCCATAAAGTAACTAATTAAAAATCTCCATGCAAACCATAAGGGAAAAATAGAGTATGCGTACTCATTATTAGTCTAGCAAAACTCATCAAGTTAAATTCTATCTTGGCACGTGGTCGTTTAGCCAGAGTGGTTGGGGCTGCAGGTTTGTGGTCTCCCCATTTGGGTTCGATTCATATTGTATGTAGTGTTGTTCTGCAGTATATTGTATCATTTTACTTCTCAGCTTAGCAGGATTGCTGGATTGCTGAGTTGCTTGTCCCCAACAGATGTTTGTTTCAATTTAGATGTACAGATCAATTTAGATGTACAGATGATTGTATATAATGTAATATACTGCTGCTTCGCAGGATTGCTGGATTGCTGAGTTGCATGCACGCAACAGATATTTGTCTCAATTCATATTTGTCTCAATTCAGATGTACAGATAATTGTATATAATGTAATATGTTACTTCTTCAACTGGATGCCCTTTTCCCCTGAAAAAAACATATTAACAAAAATAATCTTTTTATTAAAAAAGAAATTATCATAGTACTATATTGGCTTCTAACCGAGAATCATACCTTTAAGCCCTTGCATGAATGGTTTCTAACATTGGTTTTCAGATTCAATTATACACAAAGGAACCAACCAACCCAATTGGCCACAAAGATCCAACAACTCAGAGCTTGTGCTGGGAACCCATGTTCTTGCAGATTCGATTACACTCTTGCTTTTTTATGTCATTGCAAGATGTTCTCAATCAATCAAAACAATTGCCGAGACACCCACGATTGCATGTGGATTTTAAATTTGTTTCTCTTCATATATATATATATACTTGGCCTCTCCTCCGTAGACCTAAAAAATAAGCCTACTCTTACCTGGCTTATAATGGAATACTCGATAATCCATACATATTAGTAATCAGTGACCATTAACTAATTAATTAGTTAATTCACCAATTAATTAGTTTTATTTTTTTGGTTTATTTTTATTTACCGAGTATTAATATATCCATGTGTTTATTTTTAATCTGATAATATTTTCCACATTATTTATCATAAATGCCGAAAAAGACATTAATCTAAAATTAATATACATATTTCCTAAAATATTTCTTTATCAATTTTATATAGAGGAGGATAAAGTACTTAAGTTAAAAAATTTCTATTTCACTACTTTTCTATTCTCATGGAAAATATCTATAATTCATTTAATGTTTAATATAGAATTGGCATGTAGGAGTTAACTAGATTTATCTTGGGCAATTAGAAGGATGGTTGTCCTCTATTCATTAAATGCCTCCACCCCCAGCCCCTTCCACATAGACAAATGTATACTTAATTTAGATCTATATTAACTGAATGTGTCATGTACCAAGAAAAATCAAATTCAAGATGACATTAACAAACAAAAAAAAGGTTCACACCTCAAGAGATTTGATACTGATTAACACATGATAGATCTAGACTTAAATACAGATACACTACTATTTTTTTTGCAATACAAGACATCCATACACACATGTAGATTGTTCATTAGAATGTAATAGGTTTGAACTTATGAGACATAGAACAACTTACCTACCAATATTTCAGAATCTTGTAATTAATTTTAATTCCCGTGATAATATGCATTTCCATAATAGATTTAGAGAATATTTTAAAATATGATAGAAAAAACTAACAAACAATTAACTTTACTCAGATCTATTTGATGGAAAATATTCTCAAAATTTACAACCAAATTAAATTTAGAATTGAAAATAATCCCAAACTCTCTCACTTTCAAAGCTTTTCTCTTTTTTTTTTCTTCTTTCTCTGTTTTGGAACAACAGGTTTTGGGAAATGGGTGGTCTTCAGAACCTGCTGATTAGAGGTGAGAAAAGCATACAGTTTATAAGATTTCATGAGACTTCAGACTGTACAGATCTTAGTCTGGTAGCTTATGAATGATATACTCATGGTTGGTACAGTGATAATTTGTGATCCTGTAACATGTAAATGATGTGAACAAAAATAATTATTTGTTCTAGATCTAACCAGTGATGGTGGTGGGATTTCTTGGAATGGTGTGTTTTTAAAAGTTAAATTAATATGTTTATAATATTGATATACAGTTTGCTGGTAATTTCGAGGTACAGTAGCTGTGAGCTTTCCAGAAAGTGGAGAAAGTTCCTCATGCATGGGCGTATAAAGTAACCATTTCTTATTGTTTAAATATCGTTTGCGTTTTCCTGGTTTATTTACTGGAGTGCTCATCATCGCATTGTTATATGCAAGTTGGCATGGTCATTTAAAAAAAAATTACAGTCAAACACATTATAGTTTGGTAGTTGAATATAATGATGAAATAAGTTAAAAACTATCCAAACCATAAAAGATGATGTCGAGGCTCTTAATAATGTTTTGATAAATTAAAAACTATTCATTGATCAATTGGGTTGAAGGGATTTCTATATTTTTGAATTTTACTCCACTGAATAGGTTAAAAACTATTTAGTAATTATTATTTTATTTTGTTATGGACTTTCCTATTTACGTACCTATGTATTATAAGTTTGTTTGATATGTTGGTTTAGTTCAATATTGTAATTGAAACTTTTCATGCTTTAGTGAGATTGGTTTTTGGTTTTTTTGTTTTTATCTCAAAAAAGAAAAATGGTAATTTTTATTATATTAGAAAATTACATATTGTAAATGGTCATAGCATATGTAGTAATTTAACTGAGGTTAGTACAGGAAAGTAGTAAAAACATGTTGAAAATTTACAAAAAAATTATTATTCAAGTGAGGTGTGCTGCTAGTAGTTCATAAATAATATTTACGAACCATGTATCTGTATAATTATTTGACAAAATAGCACTGGTCATATTAACAAAATTGCAAATTGCAGTAACTAGGGCTCATCTGCCCTTGGCAAAATTTGATCTATATACGGCCTGTGATAACAATGATAGACATGTGCCTCTATTTACTCTCTCATCAACCATTCACCTCGAGGTTGATTCGTTGCCTCTTTGGATAGATTGTCCGTGATTGTATTGAGTTCCTTCTATATATGCTAGCAAGAAACAAAATCAAATTGAGCTTTTAAAAATAATGCATCATCCAGGATTATTTTGAGTGAGATGGTGTTGTTGATATCTATAGTTTGTTTTCTTTTCTGTTAATGGGGTTTTATTGAATATTAAACTCTGGTTTTCTTTTCTAGGTTAATAGGATTTTATTGAATATTAAATTTTTTTATTTATGTTGATAGTGAGTATATTATTATAAAGTAAAAATATATTTCATAAAATTATTGTTGTGGTGAGAGATTTTTTTATAGTATATAATGAAAATTGTTATTTAATGTTACATTTTAAAATAATATTTTAATATAACAATTTTAAAAATGATAATAATAATAAAAAATTAATGTGAGTCATATATAAAATATTCAATTTCCATTTTAATTTTATATCTATTTTATATAGAGATAAAGTAATTGGAAAAAAAAAAATTAATATTAAAGAGATACAATTCTTTTTAACACATTTCATGTAAAAATAATATAATTAATAATTACATAATAGGTAATTCATTCTATGTTTAATTTTACAATAAAAATATACTAATAACAAAAATATATTTTATTGTTACACATAAACAAAATATTTCAATGTACATATTAAATAACATAGTTTTAGAGTATAGGATTTGTTACTTTCTGATATCATCCAAATGAAGCGATGGAGCTTTGCTGCACACACCCTACCTGCTACATCGATCATGGTTAACTGCAGTCGGCACCCGTAGCAGTTATTCACCTTCAGCCTACAGCACGCCGATCCTTGCCTGCACAACCTACCCATCTGTCATTTTCAGCGGATAGCATGGAGGGAATGGAGCTTGACACTGTAGACTATTCACTCGATCCCTACACATAACAGGTTATTTTCCCAAACCCTATCCCGAAATCGGCTACTGTTACATTTGCTCTGTCCTGCTCGTTAACGACACCAGTTGTCTCCCTTCTTGGGCAAAAGGACAACACCCTCCACATCGGTTCCCTCTCCATCGACTCACCCGCCCTCGACTGTCCGCCCTTGTCTCCTTCCACCCTCAACCTCCTCGCTTCATGCTCATCTCTGCTCTTTGATCCTACACCCCCCGCTCACCTTTGCTTCTCTCAGAACACTACCCCCACCCTGGACCTGCATCGGAAGCGGCCACACAATCTCAGCTACCAACTCAACACCCCGGATCAGGTGAAAAAGCACAGGATTCCGCACACCCATCAGGCTGTTTCGATACCCCTGTTATTAGGGTTAGGTCGAGGGAGCCTTCCTCGGCATCAAAAAATCCCTCGGATCCATTACAAGACCATCCCATTGCGCCACGGACAGGGAAGAAGAAATCAAAGTGCATCAGGGCATCCAGGAAAGATTTCACTATTAAATTTGGCGAAGGTATCACCATGGGGGATGTCACCGACAGAGCAAGCAAAGTACTGGTGGGTAGGGTTCGTAGCAGAACCTATACAGCAGATCGATTAGGGCAATGGATGAAAGAGATTTGGGGGTAGATCTTCCTTGAGCTTCTGGAGGTTCAAACTTTGCCTCATGGGTGGTTCGTGCTTCACTTTGCCCTCGAAGAATACACGAACATGGCCCTGGCTCGATTTTGGCACATAGAGATGGCGCTGGTTTTGCTCAAAAGATGGAGCCCTCTTTTTGATCCTGAAAGAGAGCAGATCGGAGCAAGGCCTCTTTGGGTGAGGTTGCCAGGATTACCTCTACAGTATTGGTCAGAAGAGGTGTTTATCAAGATAGGGAATACCCTAGGTACGTTTATGGATTATGAAAAATCCATTGTCCAATCCAAAAATCGAACATTAGCCTGTATTTTAGTGCATCTGGACACTCGGGAGGGACTGGAAGAAAGGATAACCCTACAATGGCGAAATTTCACCCGGGTCTAGATCTTGGACTATAAGGGTGTGCCATTTAGATGCCGAAGATGTCATATGGTCGGGCATCTATTCAAAGAATGCCCTCTGGTTGTGAAAACTCAGGAACCAGTGGCAGGACAAGAAGATGGCATCAACAAAGGAACTCCTGTCATTAGTAGGAAGCATCCGAAGGCTGGCCCAGAACCTCCCTGGAAGGCGACCTCATCCATGCCAGTGCAGCACAACTCAATAACACCTTCGAGACCACCATCCCTTCCTCTAACTTGATCTCAGGCAACTGCAGAAGCGGCTCGTTCAGCGGGTATTCCTCTTCCCTCATCCCCTAATCTATCTTATGTAAATGCATCTTCTGCACAACATATGCATACTGCACCGAATTCACATTGTTTCATCTCCCCTGCCTCCATCACCTGCACACTTCTCCCCCACCACTTGGTAGATTCCACCACCTCCCCCATTACCCACCCGGTGAAACCCCCCTCACTCCCTCCATCTCCCTCGGCACCCCCTCATCCCTATAACCTTCGTTCGCAAACTCCCATTGGGGACTCTCATCTTTACAACACATGCCTTGGCTTGATGCTACCTGCATCCTCCGCTAAACCTCTCCGAGGGTGCAAATCATACCTCTCACATGCTATCCTTCGCGCTGACGGTAGAGGTGATCTTGGGAAGACAATCCTCTTTAGATCAGTTTCTTAGAGCAAAGAAAACCCTAGACATGGTTCCCCTATGAAATGCCTCTCCTTTAACTGCAGGGGTTTGGCCAGTTCTCCCAAAAACTAGCCCTTCGCAGACTTTTCACTACGGAACCGGTCGACTTAATCCTCCTTCAAGAAACCCTAGGGGAAGCACAACATACTACAACGATTCTGCAGGCTATATGCCCTGGGTGGGTTTTCATTGCCCTGGATGCCACGGGCCGATCTGGTGGTCTGGCTATGGGATACAATCCCCGTTCTATAAATCCCATATCGACCTGGGGAGGAAAGGGATACATGGGTTTTGATTTTTTCTCAGTAGAATTGGGAATGGATTTCAGGGTCATGAATGTTTATGGGCCGTGCCAAGGGAGGGAGGCCTTCTGGAACCACCTCCTCAATCTCTCCTTGTCCTCTGCTGACAACTTCATTTTGGGAGGGGATCTTAACTTTTCTATCGGCTACAGTGAGTCCTGGGGATCATCGGCTCAGATTGATCCACTCTCAGATACTATGGAAAACCTCCTTGATCAGGCCCAGCTCACTGATGTCCCTATGATAAAGCCCCTGCCTACTTGGAGGAATAGAAGGGTTGGGGAGGCCGCCCTCGCTAGAAGACTAGACCGATTTGTCATCAAGAATCAGTTGTTGCAGCGTTTGTCTCATTATCGGCAGTGGGTTGGGTCAGGAGGCATATCTGACCACTCACCTATCTACCTGGAAGTATCTGGTCCGCCAAACAAACCATGGGCCCCCTTCAAGTTCAACTCTGTATGGCTTCAGGATCCCTCCTTCATTGAGCTGGTCACTAATCACTAGACACAAAACCCACCCTCTCGGTTTCATTCATGGGTTGAAGATTTTTGTCAAAACCTTCTTCAGCTCAAGAAGCTCATTATCAAGTGGGCCAAAGAAAAACATCAGAAGGATAACCATATCCTCTCATCTGTGGAAGCAGCCCTAGCGAACCTTATCAATGATAACAATAGGGAATTCATGAGTGCTAAAGCCAAATCCTATCTGATTGAACTCGAAAACAAAAGAGCAAAGATCTTGAAGGAACGAGAGGAATCTTGGAGACTCAAGAGCCATGCTATCTGGCTCAAAGAAGGGGATGAGAATACTAGGTACTTCCAAAACTATGCCAAAGGAAGAAAAGCATCCAACACTATCTAGAAATTGCCCACCCTTGACGGAGAATTTGCAAAAACTTTCCACTAGCTCTCACAATTGGGCATATCACACTTCAAACAGCCTTTTAAGGAACCTCTTGTCTCAAACCTGGCTGAGATCATTCGAGTAGCAGGGCATTTTCCTAGATCTATCAACCAAGATACAACCGATGAGATCACTGCACCTATCACCAAAGAAGAACTTGAAGGGACTCTAAAATGGTTCCAAAAAATACAAAAGCCTTAGGTCGGACGGTTGGCCTATTGAATTTTACTTAGCATTCTTTAAAATCATCTCGAACAACCTTCTCAATGTAGTCGAAGAGTGCAGGACATCTGGAAGAATGTATGAGGCCATCAATACCACTTTCATTGCTCTTATCTCGAAATCGGATTCCCCGACATCCTTCAATGATTTCCGTCCAATCTCTCTTTGCAATACCATTTACAAAATCATCGCTAAGATCATAGCAAATCGGCTTCGACCCATAATATCCCATCACATCTCCCCTGAGCAATTTTCTTTCCTCCATAATAGGCAGATCCATGAAGCCATTGGCACGGCCCAAGAAGCCATTCATTCTATCAAATCTAAGAATCTGAAAAGCATAATTCTCAAGATTGATCTTTCCAAGGCCTTTGATCGAGTAAGCTGGCTCTTCATTAAGATGATTCTTATCCACTTAGGATTCCCTATAGATTTCATAAACTGGATTATCTGTTGCATAAACACAGTCTCCTACAGCATCCTGATCAATGGCTCGGCATCCCATTTCTTTCATGCCGATCGAGGGCTGAGGCAGGGATGTCCCCTGTCACCTCTACTATTCCTTTTAGTGATGGAAGGTCTCAGTAGGCTCATTTCCTCTGAAAAAATGGAGGAAAAGCCTTGAGAATGAATGAGCTCTACCATCTCACACACCTGCTCTTTGTAGATGATGTCTTGATATCCCTAGATGGCAGCATTAGGGACTCAGCCTCCTTCCATGAGATTCTCACCCTCTTTAAAAAAGCCACTAGAATGATTGCAAATCAAACAAAATCTACGATCACCCTGACCCATACTACCCCTCAAGAGGTCAGAGTAGCGCAAATGTACTTTCATTACATCCCCCACAACCTCTCGAATGGTCTCAAATATTTGGGTTTCCAGATAAAACCCAACAGCTATAGGATTTTTGACTGGATCTGGTTAGTGATCAAACTGGAGAAGAGGTTGAAAATTTGGAACCATAGATTGCTATCAAGAGCAGGGAGACTAGTCGTGATTAAATCCATTCTGGAAGCCACCTCGGTATATTAGATGTCTCTTGCCTGGATCCCACTGGAAATCCTCAGTCGTATACAACAGATATGTTGCTGATATCTATGGAATGGGCATAAGGAAGGTAAAACATTTGCTTGGGTAAGCTGGAAGAACATTGTTATGCCAAAGAAATGGGGGGGGGGGGGGGGGGTGGGGGTTAAAATATCTATCTTATTTTGCCCAAGCTCTCGCAAAAAGGATGCACTGGTCTTTTTCACTGCAAACAACCTCTGGATGACTGTAACATACCATAAATACTTTTGGCCTCATCAGATTCTGGACTGGGTCTGTCAACATGATTGACCTCGTGGGGGAATATCCATTGTTTGGAAAACTATATTACAAACAATGCCTTTTATCAGAGCAGATTTGGCATGGCACATAAACAATGGTTCCTCTATGAGAATTGGTATCGACGCCTAGATAGGTGGGGGTAACAGATACCTTCTTCCATCGAACCTCTTACAATATCTTAATCACAGGGATATCAAGACAATCACCCAGATTGCTGATCAAGAACATAACTCCATTCTTAGTCAGCGTTGGCGAATAGTTCAAGAGTTGAACATTCCTGTACAATGGTAGCACACATGGGAATCATACCTCGGGGCTTTGTCTGAAGTGCATATAACCCTCAATCAGGACCCTGGTGTTTTAGTATGGACTCCTGCTGACCATGGGAAATACAGTGTAAAACAAGGATATATACATCTTCTTCAGCCCCGTAAGCCTAACCATGCTATTGAATGGTGACAACAGCTATGGATACTAAAAGCTCCCCCTTGGGCCCATCTCTTTATGTAGTGCGTATTAAGTAACAAAACCCCCACGGGAGAGGCGCTTATGCATCCATCTCGGGCCAAGCTGGTGCGTTCTTTGTAAACAAGCAACCGAATCAAATGAGCATCTGTTCTTGCTTTGCCCATCTATTACCCAATTCTAGCAAACAATAACACAACATCTCTCAATGAGAAATGCATGGCAGGGCCCTACTATACTGCAAGCTTGGAATAATTGAATCACAACACACCAAAGACAAAAATATAATGCTTACCACTTATTATCTGCTAGACCATATGGCTTGCCCGAAACCGCCTTATTTTTAAGAATGAGTCTGTTTGTTGGCCTCTACTCATCGCTAAGGTAGTGGCAGTCTTCCATGACATCCTGGATGAAGAACCATCACACACTCGTAAATTATTGGGACCTGGTAACATTGAAAAATCTCAGCCATGGGCCTATTTCGACGGGGCTGCCAACAACCACAAGGCAGTGTTGGGGGGGGGGGGGGGGGGTTCTTTTTTATACATCTCGGACCAACATCATTTCAAAGTCAAATTAGGAGTCAGGAAGGAACAAATAACTTCGCTGAGCTTATCACTCTCAGACATTTACTTCACTTTTCACTTGCACATAACTTTATTCATTACAGATCTTTGGAGACTCACAAATAATCATCAACTGGTTCAATACAAAAAATCATTGTCATGCTATATCTCTTCAAAACATTTTGGATGATGTATACAATCTCAAAATAGGATTTAATATGGTCTCTTGTCAACATATACACAGGGAATACAATGAAGATGCTGACAAGCTTTCCAAGGAGGGCTTGCTACTCCCCGAGGCTTGTGGATAATCGTTGAACAACTAGGCACAGAGGTCTATCAATATCATCATAGGCCATATATAGACCAGGATTACTATAGGGTGGAAAGACCCTAAGTTATATTAGTATTTCTTGATGTCGTTTATTTTGAGTAACTGCATAGACACAACAATATGTATATATCTATTTTCTGTTGAAAAAAGAGACACGTGTATACTTTTTTGATACTGGAAATGGAAAGGCTATATTTTTTTTACAGCTAAATTATTATACAAAGGTCTATATTGCCAACGGGCATCTACTACATGTAATTTTTCCTCATAATGAAAGTTTACGATTTTTTCATTGGAAAAAAAAACATAATTTTATATCAAATGTATATAAAAAAAACAAACTAATTTAAATTAAAAATTTTCTTATATTTTTACTTGTCATTAAAACTTGTGTAATTTATTGCATTCTTAATATTTAGTTAATATATATAATATTTAAAAAATAATAATAAAAAAAAAGATTTAATATGATTATATATTAAAAAAAAAAAAAAAAAAATTACAAAATTTATATTTTATTTATTTTTTAATATATATATATATATATATATAATATAACCAAATCATAAACGGCAACAACAATATAGAAATTGGCTTAATTAAGACCAAAATTTCCTATTAAGGTTCCGAGTTGGAGTAATACTCATGTCATCTAATACCCATGAACTTTTAATGGGCCTCCAAGAATCAACAAACTTAGTTGCAGACAAGACAAAATATCCCATTTTCTATGTCTTTTTGCTAAGGTGATCTCCATTTTGATAGCATGGGCTAAGGTTAATATAATTGGGTGGATAAATGCTAAAGTGAAATGGAAAATGATAGTTTAGTGAGTAGAATCTCAACACCCACTTATATGTAATTATACAATTTTTCTTTTTCTCTCTTATACAGTCAAGCAATGCTTGTTTGTATTTATGAGGAAATGAATAAATTTCTCAATGAGCCCTAAGCAATGTTTCTTTGCTTTTTTAGGAAATGAATAAGTCTCTCTGTGAGCTTAAGGGATAGAGTGATGTTGTTGGTATCAGACTAGCTCCAAGTATATTCATTTAAAAGTTCACAAGGCACAAAGCCAATACAACAATATTTATAAGCACTAAGTCATTACAACAATGCTTATCATGTCACTAGCCATGATTTGAAGTTGGGTGGGGAACATAACAATCATTCCACCCAATCATGTGAGATAACCCAAATTGACTATATATAGAGAATTCTTATTCCATTACTAAGTTTTTTTGTTTTTTTAAAAAGAGATTTGTAATTCAATATATATATATATATATATATATATATATATATATATATATATATAATATATATATATAATTAATTAATTAATTAATTTCTAAATATGATTGAAATATATACTAACATTTTAATATTTAGAATATGAATTATAAATAAAATATTTTAATGTCATTCATCTATAGATAGATAGATAGATAGATAGATTGATTGATTGTGCTGAAAATTAATATATATATATATATATATATATATATATATATATATATATATATATATATATTAATTTTGGATTTATTTATAATCAAATATTTGTACGTGCAAATTTTTCTTTAAATTTTATATTGAAAAAACGTATACATTATTTGGAGTTAAATGAATCTATGATGATAATAAATTTTTGGATGGTTTTTAATATAATTTGTTTTAATTAGATTTGTAGTTAAATAATTTATTTAATATTATTTATATTTTAAAATATAAATTTTAAATTATATTAATAAATTCTAGATATATAAAAGATATTCAAATAAATTATAATGAAATTTGGAATTAAAGTGAATCTATTTTATAAAAATGGAGTTAAAATAATAAATTTTTTGATTGTTTTTAATATAATTTTTTTTTAAATATTCTAATAAATTATAATGAAATTTTATATTTCAAAATGAAATTGAATTAGATTTATTTATGTTTTTTAAGTACAATTAAATATTTTAAATATATAAATTTTCTTAATTAAATAATTAATTATAAAAAATTATTTTATAAAGACATGAACATATTAGATAACTCATTTTAAATTAAATTATGTAGATTTAACATCACATCATTATTCAATATATTCAGTTCTAAACAACAACACATCATAAAATAATAAAAAGACATGATTAATTAAGTAATGTTTAGTTGATAAATTAGGTAAATTTAAAGGTTAAGAAAAAAATTCCCTTTAATACGTTGAAAGGTATTTTATAGGTTAGTACAAGGGATTTGTTGTAACCTGGAATATTAGATAGAAAATTATTTAGTCTAAAATATAACTACATTAAGACAAGAAGTAAAAGATGAGCGTTCTAATGATTAAAGAAAGGGAATGTTGTTAATGAGCATTTTTCGGTAAGGTGATTAAAACATCATTACACATCTTTTTAGATCTATAAATATAGTATTAATAAGAGGTATTTTCATTAATGAGTTTTAATAAGGTTTTATTAGTTCATGTTGATCAATGTTAGTTTAATATTGAGTAACGGAATTTATAAGGTCTAAATTTAAAAAATAAATATTTATTTTTCAATATTATTAAAAAAAAAATTTTCAAATATTTGATTGGACCATAACCAATGCAACTTATAATGTTTAAATTTGAAAAATAAATATTTATTTTTCAATATTATTAAAAAAATAAATTTCAAATATTTGATTCTACCATAATTTGAAGGTCTTATTGCAACATTTGTGCAAAATAATGTCATGGGGATAACTCCCTCACATATTTTGTCATAATTTATAGATATGGTTGCAATATTCATGCATTATTTTTAGATATTTGTGTAGTGAAATGTATAGTAAAAAGATGTAAATAAATATATTTACCAGGAGTTACTTCTCACGGTCATTTATGTTTTCTTCAACACTTATGAAGGAGTATACTTGTAAATGTGTAGACTTACTAGTGGTTACTACCCACTAAAGTCCATGTGCTTAAGCAAACAATTAATTTATCCACTTCAAATCTCAATTTACTAGTTCCTCCAAAACAATACTATAGGATTTCATTTTCCTATTAACTATTATTAACTTACTTTTCACAGTCATTTATGTTTCCTTCAACACTTATGCGGGAGTATACTTGTAAATGTGTAGACTTACTAGTGGTTACAAGTGTAAATATGTAGACTTACTAGTGGTTGCTACCCACTAAAGTCCATGTGCTTAAGCAAACAATTAATTTATCCATTTCAAATCTCAATTTATTAGTTCCTCCAAAAAAAATACTATAGGATTCCATTTTCCTATTGACTATTATTAATTTAGCTAACATTGACCAATGTAGGTTATCAATTTTTAAGCAAATTTTCTCATAACAATATTTTTAACTTGAGTGGTAGGAACTAAGCTGCCCTGCAACACTTGTTTTATAATGAAGCCCTTTTACATTAAGTAACATCCACTAAATATCTATGGGCCTTATTCAAAGAAGATGGATACATATATTAATTCACTAAATCCTAAGTATGCTAAAGTAGAGAGGTTAGGGTAGAACCCTAACATGCCTTCCCCCTTCAAAAGTAGTGTTTTCCTCAAGATTGGAAGTGTGGAAATTTCTATAAAATTACTATTGGTTACCTTGTGGGCTCTTTTGGCTACATATTTTCCCACTAGTTTAGTACTTTTGGATCATGTGTTGGGGCAATTGACACTCTATGTTAGCTAATACTACTTTGATTTGGAGCTAAACAAAACCATTTTCATTTAATTTTGGCAAGCCACTTTGCACCTTGCAATTGGATCCCACCAACTATTTAGACAAGACATAGGGAAAATGGGAAGTATCTTGGAGTGGGCTAGAAGAACTAGTTTGTAGGCATGGTGGTTCAATTTGTTGCCCATCTTTTATTACATTCATTCATAAAGGTAGTTTTTAAATTAAAAAAATTCGTTCAGTGGTTCAGTCATTTTGCAATTAATTCCACTGCAATTTAGATCTATAATATTTATTCATACAAAAACTTCAGTTCTTAGCTAATTTTCCCTACTATCCTCTCTTTTGAGTGCTTCTTTTTATAAACAAACTTATATTAGCGTTATTTTCACCTAACCTTTTCATATCTGCATTTCCTTTACTTCAACGAAACTTGAGAACTTGTCGAAGATCCACTTACACACTCAACACTTTGTACATGTGCCTTCTCTCATTCCCATGAATTTAATTTGGTTCATAGATTTCTTCCTTTACTACTAGACAACTTCCTCTTTTCTTCATTAACTTCTTTTTTTTGTGCATTTATTGTAGTCCCACTCCATGATTTGCACAGGAACCTCCTAGTTCACATCGTTTTAGTTTTCCATTTATACCCACATGCATCCTCTAGTTTTAGCCCAATTTAGAAGTCTTTATAACCAATTTCGCACCCAATACCAAAAGTTTTGTCCTTAGCACTTGGGTTCTATTTCTCACCAGCACATGTGACCCGGTGTTATAACCACAAGCTTAACCACAATCCATCCATAATCAATGATCTGGTAGATGGATATGTGACTTGAGAGTGGTCTCGTTCAACATTAATTGTTACAGATTATTTCTTGTTTGTTACCTTCCACTCATCGCCCAAGCTCATTATGGTGTGAAAATCCCTCCAACTTGGTGGTCTCATAAACAAACACATAATTTGAAACTTCCCTTTCTATTTTCTCCAACTAATGACAATTTCTTCATCTACATGCAACCACTTGTTAGCCAAGTTTGACATTGTGTGAAGTTATCTCCAACCAAGCGATCTGATAAATGGACATGTCATATGACAATGATCTTCCACTTTTCTACACCTAAACCAAATTTTTTCATTTACTGGGCACTACCCATCAGCCAAGTTCATTCACAACTATTCTGAATTTTCATTGGCCCATGCATTAGTAGCCCATTGAGTGACCCACTTACCACATCACTCGCCAAATCATGCATCCATGTCATCTGTTGCAACTAATAAGAGTTTCCATGTTTCCACCTACTTATGTGTGCCTGTCATGTGTCACTTGCCAAATTTACATTTGGCCACACAAAAGTGTTTAATTCATCTACCACATGTCACCTTCTTAATATGCACAACATAAAATTACCATGTGTGTCCATGTCATCCACCTGTGTTGGCCCACCACTTACCGACCAAGTTAACTGTGGAGTGAAAACCCCTCGTATAGGGTGGTCTAATAGATGGACATGCCAATTGAACATTTTCTTATCCAAATAGTTTATGTAGAATGTTTCCTGTCTATTTCCTGTTGGCTTGTTGGGGCCTGACCCAGGTTCAGAACTGATTTATCCAAACAAATCCTGAAACTACCGGCCCTTTCGGCAATAGTCCACGGTGCACGGACTGAGGTCTCAACCAAGGTAGTATGGGAGGGTGTTGGAACTAGGTTTCCGCACCCTAGGGATGTCTTGATGAAGTCTGGAAAGTTCACGAATCGATCTTGCACGCTTGCGCTGCTCCGCACAGCTATTTGTCCTTAACGTAGCTCTATACAGAGTGCAAAGGGACACTATCTAGATCCTCTAACCTTATTGTGTTATTATTATAGATCTGACTTAATTTTGTGGGCCCAGTAATCTTATCAATCATTCAACATTTATAACAAGTGCGCGCAACCATAAACTGTAAAGAGATGCATAAGAATATAACAGAAGCGTAAACACACAGATCTATAAGCAGATGCAAAATATTTTAGAATCAACTTATCTTTTATTAACTTTTGTTTTGTTACAATCCCAACTCTTCCCTGTGCACTCAGCTACAGGGGTCCGCAGACTCAGCTGCGGACTCTACCAGGCCTCTACGCACTCAGCTGCAGAGCCTCTTTATACTACTACGACCCAAGACTCGGACTTACAGACTTAGAGCGAATATTGCATTCAAAAACCCATATCACTTTTAATTTAAATTCAAAAACCTGCTCTCTACCTTTAGAGCCTCGCTCTTTTTATACATTGCCATGGTCCACGGACCATGGGTAGGCCGACACATTCTATATTAAATTACACTATTTTTAGGGTAGACTACCCTAGACTCTCGTGCTCTGCGCCTGCATTTTGCAGGGTCTTTACATTACATTGACCCAAAACTGGCTTTAAGCCTCAAAAATCCACTATGGGGGGATCCGCTGCCCAACAGGCCCCCAACACAATCATCGTGACTCGTCCCGAGTCACTCAACTGGTGAGGTGATCTTTGCGTGAAGTTCATCCAGCAACCTTTGTGCTTCGCTTACATCCATGGCACATTCTTCCACTGTCCGCTGTACTCGTTGTGCGCGTATCTCTGAGGCTTCATTGTCAGGTGCAATTCCTTACCTGAGTGCATATATTCCCTGCATCTGTGCCAACTTTCCCTCGCTCTTGGTTGTGACTGTGAATGCTTCCTCGAGCCAAGGCTGGATGTGTTCTTTAAGCACTGCTTCATTCTTACACGTGGCATCCAACTTCTCCTTGAGAGCCTAGGTCTCCCTCATCTTGGTCAGTTGCTGAGTAAGGGTGACCATCTGCGCGGTCCCCTGGACATTGTCATAGGCCTGCTAAAATTCCCGCACATCTGTCTCTAACCGCTATAGTGTTGGGTCTTCTTGCAGTGAAGTGAGGGTGAAGAGTGACTAATCTAAAGCCTATGCAATCTTGTATAGTGCGCTCTATTGCTTCCAACCCTGATTGAATGTCGTGGTGCCACTACTCTCTGAGTTCCAACGGTGTACAGGGTTGTGCTTTCAGCCTCAGCTCTGCGATTTGCAGGTTGAGGTCCATTTAGATCCTTGTTGCTTCCTCCTATGCCTAACGGAATCCACTCGCCAGTTTGTCGATTCGGATACCTACTGGTAAGTCTGCTGCAATCTCTAGCTCAGGGACGTGGTGACATGCTTCCTCGACAATTTGCTCCAACTGTTGAGCCTGTGCTACCGCTTCATCGCATTGGAGGCTCAGTTGCTCGATGTTGATTCATTGTTCACTGCGCACCCGTATTGTGCGTCCTTCCCTAGCGTGGAGCTCTATTGTCGCTCCATCCTGCAACTGGTATAATATTTCTCGCAGCAGTGAAGCCAAGTTTAAACCAAGTCCCTTAAGCTAACTTACCATGGCTCTATCCTCCGTATTGTCCATTGTCAGTGCTCCTTCCGACAACGCAACGGTATTTTCCATTTTGGCCCACAGCAATTGCTCGGTTGCTGATGTACCCGTAACCCTGACTACCGTTCCCTGCTGTGGGGCCTGCACCTGAAGTTCCTGGAGTTGCGCCCTAAGCTCCCCCAACACATTCTGCTGCTCCATCATTGCCTCCTGGAGCGCCTCCCTGGTGACTTCATGAAATGTGTCACCGATGTTGTATAGGTCACCCTCGATCAATGTAATAGGCTCCCCATCCAACTTGGAAGCCTTGGTCTTCTTCCGTGGCCCTGTTCGTTCTGTTCCACACAACTGTTTCAATTGTGTCAAGGTGGTGCTTGGGTCGCACCTTCTGTCGTATCATCTGTCCCATGCCCTGTGGTCAAGTTTGGGCCTCTTTCTTCCTGTGTCATAGCGGTCCCTCCTGTTGTTGCCTTTTCCATGGTGGCCTTTGCTGCCTCCCGGGACACCCGTACTTCTTCAGCTAGCTGTTCGTTCCACTTTTGTTGTGCTAGCAGCTTGGTGGCAACCTTCTGTCTTTGAATCTTCATCTCATCATGCACCACCAAATCTGTTGCGTACTATTTCGGTGGCCATGTGTCGAGCACCGCGAAGAAAACGTCATCTATTGCAATGAAAGGGAGTGTGGTCCACTTTTGCTCTGGATCCTTCCACGCCTTGATATACACATTGTGCATATCTACTTTAAAGTCTGCAAAGTTCTTCAAACTGTCATATACCGAGGCGGATAGGTGTGGCCATTTGTTGATCCACAGTCGTATGCTCACCTCCATTAGTACCTAGAAGATCTTGGTTTCTTGGATTCGCGTGGCATCCTTCGTCACCCATAGCGACGCATATTTTGCTACCTCTGGCCAATCTTGGTCAAGGGGAGGAAACTGACTATCCTCAGGCAATTCACCTGTAACCAACAGGATGGATAAGAGCAACCACGCGTAGTGGAAGGTCTTACCCTGCTCTTGGGCCTCCCTGTAGTTTGTCAGGAACTCATCACAGAGGAATTGCGCCCAGTTGAACCGTACCCCTTCTACGCATTGCTCGGCTAGTGCAATGACCATTGCTGGTACCTCATTGCCCCAACATTTTCTCATCAGTTTTCCTGCCAACAACTAGGTAGCGATGCAGACCCCCCTGTTCTGAATACTAGTAATAACATAACCCCTCTGATTTTTCTCCAACTTATATTTCTTTTTCATGGCCTCCACAATCGCCAAGTCTCCACTTGTGCCAGCTATTTTTTCAGAGTCCCTTCCTATACAGGGAAGTTGAGAAATCCTATGAATGAGCTCCACCATGATGGGAATGGGCTCCTCCAGCCACAAGTACCCATCATGCACTAGGCAAAGTAGTTGCCTGATGACAAATATCATGATTGGGGCCCGATGAAAGTGTGGAATCGATAGGAGGTGGAGTAGCCCGGCCTCCTCCACCCCGCGTAGCCATGTTCGTGGTTGCAGTGTTGTAACTACCCCCTCCATGCTTTGTTCCATCGGTTGGCCAATTTCCAAATGAGGGAACTTCTCACTATCTGCGAGGTCCCACTCTTCAAACATCATAGTGGGTACGTGGCCCACAGCCAAACCTTTAAACAGAACTCCCGTGGGGAGGAACGGTGTGTTGAGTGTGCTCTTAACAGCATCCAAATCTTTAGGTACCTTTAGCCTCCCTTTTCGTGAAGGGACATACTTGGGCAGCGTTGTTGTGGTGTGTACTGGTTGGATGTCTTCTTCTATCTCTTCCTCAAGTTCTATATCTTCTACAAAATTCTAAGGCTCCTCCTCCTCATCATCGCTCTCAATATTAATTGTTTTTCCCTTTTCTTCCATCGACAGTTTGTCAAACCGCGAATTTCAAGGAGACATACAGATTGGTCCCGCTCTATGTGGATCCTTTTTGGGCCTCGGCGTCCAGGGTGATTTTGGAATTTTCGGCTCGTTCCCCACCGGTGAGATAGGGCTTGATGCGACTTCCTTGGTGGTCGACATTCCACTAGTTAGCAAGTCCTGCATCTCTTTCGGTAATGCTTCAAATATTGAACTTGTTGTCAAAGCCTCTAAAGCTGTAAAGTCCATGTGCAATAACTGAATTCTCAAGATGCCAAGGGTTGTTCGGTGGATAGTCATCTGGGATTTATAGGCCTGCCAGAATTCAAATTCGACTGTTCCCCCCTTTTCTGGGTCATTAATGCTATATTGGCGGCAAATCGTTTCAAATCGAGTTCTGACTCTATGTCTTAATTGCCCACCGTCTACTCCTCATTGCCTTAAATTGGACATCTTGTCATGAACAGTGACACCAACAGTCACTTTCCACCCTATCTACGTAGCAGCATAGTCCCCTGTGCGCGAATGCGATCTATGTGTCATACTGATCCTACACGCAACTTTTGGGTTGCGCAGCTCCCATACAGACTCTTTATAGTGCCATGCTCTCTTTCAATTGCTTGGAGCACTGAGACTGTGCTTCTTACGAATAGTCAGGTGGTCACTGTAGGTTTTAACCCCGTACAGAAATTACTTGCATACGAATTCTAAAACACAGAAAATAAAAAATGCGAGAGCATAACACATAAAACACATATACACAGAGATTTTCCCCTGGATCCCAAAACCAGGACTACCAGCTTGATTTTTCATTATATTCCTTTCAATGTTACAATACATATTTATACATGCCAAAGCATCCAATACCAAGGACCGAAAACCATCATGTCCAAAACCATGGACTGAAAACCATAGGTAGGTTCGCCCAACCTAATATAGGGTCCAAATTTTTTTTTCCCGAGGCACTGCCTCAGACCCCGTAGAGGGGGGCTACTCGCCCCCCTCAAACCCCCCGGACAGGGGGGGCTGCTGCCCCCCCTGTGACCCCTCTGCTGTGCAATCGGCACAATAAAGGTGGGCCTCTGCCCCCCCTCTAACCTCCTGGTTCACTATGTAGGTTAGTTGTGGAAAGAATATAACATAACCCAACAATCTCCCACTTGTTGTTTTCTTTCCACAGGGGGCCATAGGAGAGCTTAGTCATTTTTCCAACCCTGAAATCCCCATTGTTCTCTACACCAAGAGAACTTCTCCAAGCTCATAGATTTTTTCAATGCATCTGCAGTATTCTTCAAAGTGTCCACCTTTATCAGCAACACCTTTTTGTCTTGTATCATATCCCTCACAAAGTGATACTGAACATCAATGTGCTTTGTCTTTGAATGATAAGCAGGGTTCTTTGCCAGGAAAATTGCACTTTGGCTGTCACAGTCTATCCTTATAGCTCCCTGTATTAACCCCATACTTGAACACAATATCTGCAACCAAACTGCTTCCTTGCTTGCATGAGTGGCTACCATGTATTCTGCCTCTATAGTTGATAGTGCCACTACATATTATTTCTTACTCATCCAACTGACCGCACCTCCAAATAGGTTAAACACATACCCACTTGTAGATCTCCTTTGATCCAGATCTCCAGCCCAGTCTACATCAACAAAGCCACGAATATCCAACACTCTATCCAATCCTGGTCTTCCTTGGTAGAACAAACCATAATCACTAGTGCCACGCAAATACCTGAAAACCTGCTTCACTGTTGTCCAGTGCTCCTTCCCTAGTTTTGACATAAACCTGCTTAATACTCCCACTGCATGTGCAATGTATGGTCTAGTATAGACCATTGCATACATTAGGCTACCGACTGCACTTGCATATGGAACACGGGACATATCCTCTTCCTCTTGTTGTGTCTTGGGACATTGTTCAGCAGATAACTTTACACCTACAGGAATAGGAACCTTCACCGGTTTACTATCCTGCATATTAAACCTCTGCAATATTGTCTCGACATACTTCCTCTAGCTTAACCAGAGCTTCCTCTTTGCCCGTTCTCTTTTAATTTCCATGCCCAAAATATAGTTTGCAACACCAAGATCTTTCATGTCAAATTTGGAGGACAATTGGGTCTTCAAATCCTGGATAATTTCTTTGTCATTTCCAACCAACAATATCATCCACATATAAGACCAGATAAATAACACGGTCACCAATTAATTTAAAATACACACAGTGATCTACTTTGCTTCTGGTGAAGCCAAGTCCCCGTATAAATGTGTCAAATTTTTGATACCACATCCTTGGTGACAGTTTTAACCCATACGGAGACTTCTTTAACTTGCATACCAGTTCTTTCTTACCTTCACCGCAAAGCCTTCAGGTTGCTTCATGTAGATTTCCTCTTCCAGATCCCTGTGAAGAAATGTTGTCTTCACATCCATTTGTTCTACCTCAAAATCAAAAGCAGTAGCAATAGATAAAAGTAATCTAATAAAAGTTACCTTGGCAACAGGAGAAAAAATATCACCAGAATCAATTCCCGGCACCTAGGAATAACCTTTTGCTACCAACCGAGCTTTGTATTTCTCCACCTTTCCTTCTGCATTTGTCTTCTTCTTTAACACCCATTTGCTACCAATGGGTTTCCTTCCAGCTGGAAACTCCACACTGTAAGCGCATTCGTCTTCTACATTCACGCCAGTTCCCCATAGTCATTTGATGTATATGCCCCCATCGTGCGAGTGTCATGCACAACGCCCCTTCTAACGTACTGTACTACTGCTGTCCAGTACTGCACTTTCAAATTTGTCTAAGGATTCATCCACTCTTGTTACCCCATCATCTGTTGGTAGTTCCCTTGCTTCGGTCATCACGCACCGTAGTGATCTAATCATCATGTTGCAATTCAACGTTGTTACTTCGTGCAACCGGTTTTGCCAGTGTTCTATTTCTTCATCTGAATCCGAGGTACAGGAACTGTCGTGCTGCCATGAGATTCTCCCATCTACTGTCAGGTCTACCCCATCCTAGTCTTGCACCGTTATCTGGTAAATGCAATCCAGCTCGTCGTCGCTCCCATCGTCGCACATGGGTTCAGTGTAGCACTCTCCTTCTACTGGGTCTAGCGAAATTACCACGCGTAGAGACAGCTTCTCGAATATCGTTTTCTACTTCTTTAGGTTGATGACCCCATTCATATCAGTGGCCCAATCTATTCCTAGCAACGCAGGATAAGGATTGTTGTCATCAACAATCTCTATCACCTCAAAGTCCGTTTGCGTGCTCGCGCCTCTGATATCCACTATTACCCCTTGCAGTCTCTCCATGGGTAAAATTTTATGTTGGTTCACCACTCGTAATTGAATCGGGGACCGCTACAACGTGGGCCTGCCCATGTGTTCCCATGTCTCCTTTGGTAATACATTCGCATCTGAACCCAGGTCCAGGATTACCTGATCCATTTCATACTCGCCAATCTACGTTGTCAATCTCATTCCCTCCTAGTGCACAATGCATGCCTTCCTAGATTTTGGACTATGCCCGGTTCACCTGACCATGCGCACCTAGTGATCAGCTCTTGTAGTCCTTTAACTGCCTTATTGCTGCGCAACAACTTCATGCATGTCTCTAAAAAGGTAGTAAGCATAGAAGGATCCATTCCCAACTTTGGTTGATCCTTACTACTTGAAGTAGAGGCCTCCATGAAGCTCTTCTAAGCTTCCATAAACGTCTCCTTTGCCCATTCCAAGTCAAACTCAGGTTCCTTTGTAGGAGCCTTGCGAACCCATGTATCCTCCTCGGGCTACTTCCCCTTATCTTCCCTTGTCGTCACGCCACTTCTGAGTACCATGTTCACGTTGGGGTCTTCTTCGCATGGTTCAGACCTCATCATTTGGATATTCTGAGTTGGAGTAGGCTCTAGTACCCCTTTCTCATGCATATGTGTGATCAACGTAGGACCATCCACTGCTTCATGATCGAATTGAGCAGAATATGAACAAGATAGTATCATCAGATTGGTACAATCATAAGCGTAGTGCCCTGGTCCTCCGTCATTGTAACAGATTAGCTGTTCGCGACCCCTTCCTGGCCCCATTCCTCCTCATCCTCGACCTTGCCCTTGAAATCCAGTGCATGCCATCCCCACGGCTGGGTCAAGGCCTCGCATTTCCGTCTTCATTCTATATGGTGGGGTTTGCTCCATCATTAACTCGTAGCTATGACAAATACACTCGTCGTGGCCCACCGATCTACAAAAATTGCAAAACAGCTGCTGGGGAGTCTTTGTATACTTCTGCAGCAAATGACAGCTGTCCATCGTGTGATTTCCTCCCACCTGACAGATCGTGCACCAGAGTGTGGGTGCCGCACTTCGCCCTGCATGTGCCTATGGTCTCAATGGCATTGTTCCCCTCCTGCCAAGTAGTTTGCGAATACTGGACAGTGATCCTTGTCGTGGCCTTGGCCTTTACATTTTATGCACCACACTTCTTCGCGTGCCTATGATCGGGGTGCCCTATCCTACTTCAAGCTCTACATTTCCAAGCATAAATTCTGCAGTTGTGCATGGATCTGTTGGATTCCCAATCCCAGATCCTGTATCAGGTTTTCATGCAACCTCATCGCCATTTCCAGCGCTTCAACCTGGGTTGAAAGCTTCTTCTGTGACAACACCGTCCTTAGGTGTGGTGTCAATGACACCACAAACCATGTGCGGTGCTGCGTATCTATTAGCGTCATATTAGCCTCGCAGATTGTACTCTTCAGTCTCTAATCCAAATCCTAGGGGGCCTCGCCTGGAAGCATCACGATCTCTTTAAATCTGATGATTGATTATGTTTCTGATTTTGGCTAGCTAAATTTTCTATTCAGCACATTCTGGATCTCTGCTATTCCTGCATTTGGGTGATCATTCGAGTGCTTGATATACCATGTCAGCGCGCGATCGTACAACGCACTCACCAATGTGGCATTCTTAATGTTGTCATCCGTGACTCCTTGTGCTTCCCACACTGCTCTTACCACGAACAAGAACTAGTCCAGATCCTCATTCCCTACTCCTCTAAATAAGGGTAGCTTGATCACGCTCACCATGCTGGATTGAGGGGTTGGTGGAGGTGGGGTGGGTGAAGATGGAGGTGAAATAGGTGAAGGTGTAAGTGGAGGTGATAACTGCAGAATGTGTTGCCTTATCAAACTGACCACACTTCTCAAGGAAACCGAGTGCGCTCTTCCTCGCTCACTCGCAGAGGTGAAATTAAAGGACTGTTCCCTAATCCTTCAATCCCTTTGTAGAGCTTTCCACTCCGCGTTGTTCCAATCATTAATGTATTCGCATAACCTGCTTTTCACATAACAACATCTTAATCCAGGTATTTAGGGATTTGATGTACCTACCTCGCGGTCCCTTGAGAAAACGTCATTCTACTTCGCTATAGCTCACGGTCATGTCTATCATGAACTCAGTGATAAAGCCCCCTATTATGTGGTCGAGCCAATGGTCCATGGCCCATGCGATCTTATCTTCTGATGCCTCTAGTCTGCTCACTAATTCTGGAGTCCACACTATCGGTTGATCGAGCTTGCACCTTCCCTGGCTGTCGGCTAACCTCGCGATCCAATCATACAGCTCTAAAGAGAAGGACACGAAGAAGATCTCGTGGATTTCCATATATACGTAGCGATCCAGCCACCTCTTCTCGGATATCTGTAGAGTTCTGTTTTCCTGTGTCATGAACTCGTGAAGCTTCTGATCCAACCAATCTTCAATTTCCTTCTTCATAGGGTTCCAGTGTTCTAACATCAGACATCCCTTAGGCAGATCTCGGTCCCAGCAACGGAACCATTTATTGGCTTATTGGGGCCTGACCCAGGTTTAGAAGTGATTTAGCCAAACAAATCCCGAAACTACCGGCCCTTTCGGCAACAGTCCATGGTGTGCGAACTCAGGTCTCACCCGAGGTAGTATGGGAGGGTGTTGGAACCATGTTTCCGCACCCTAGGGATGTCTTGATGAAGTCTGGCAAGTTCGCAAACCAATCCTGCGTGCTTGCGCTGCTCCGCGCAACTATCTGTCCTTTGCATAGCTCTGTACAGAGCGCGAAGGGGTGCTATCTAGATCCTCTAACCTTACTGTGTTATTATTATAGATCTAACTTAATTTTGTGGGCCCAGTAATCTTATCAATCATTCAACATTTATAACAAGTGCGTGCAACCATAAACTGTAAAGAGATGCATAAGAATATAACAGAAGCATAAACACACAGATCTATAAGCAAATGCACAATATTTCAGAATCAACTTATCTTTTATTAACTTCTGTTCTGTTACAATCCCAACTCTACCCTGCGCACTCAGCTACAGGGGTCCGCGCACTCAGCTGCGGACTCTACCAGGCCTCTGTGCACTTAGCTGCAGAGCCTCTTTCTACTACTACAACCCAAGACTCGGACTTACAGACTTAGAGTGAATATCGCATTCAAAAACCCATATCACTTTTTATCTAAATTCAAAAACCTGCTCTCTACCTTTAGAGGCTCGCTCCTTTTATACATTCCCATGGTCCATGGACCATGGGTAGACCGACACATTCTATATTAAATTACAATATTTTTAGGGTGGACTACCCTAGACTCTCGTGCTATGTGCCCGTATTTTTTGGGGTCTTTACATTACATTGACCCAAAACTGGGCTTTAAGCCCCAAAATTCCACTATGGGGGGATCTGCTGCCCAACATTTCCCACCACTCACCAGCCATATTCCGTGGATGATTGCAACCTCTTAAGACTGGGAAGTCCAGTGAAGGACCCATAAGCCACCTCATTTTCCACATCATGCATACATGTCATCTACTGCAACCAATAAGAAATCACCATATTTCCTCTCGCTGACGTGTGTCATCCATGTGTCACTCACAAAACATCCACTTGCCTTAACAAAAATGTCAAATTCATATGACATATGTCACTACCCTAAGCTACCACATCAATTTTCCTACCAATTCTTTTCCACGTCATCTAAGCTACCTGTTACCCACATCACCTATTGTCCAACTGCAATGTTCATTTAAGAAACCATTGATATTGTGGGAGGGACCCTTCCATGTTTTGGTACTTAACAAGGGGGGGTACCGCAACCAATCATACATTGCCACATTATCAATGTAAACCATGATGGTTTCCACCACTGGGGAGGTACCTTCCCATTAACTTTTGGATGAGCCTAAGCCCCCTCATATTTCATATTTTCCCAAGCTTCCTGATTTGATGACATGACTGATGAGGGCTATCTAGTGGGTGGTAAGCTCACAAGCACTTACCAATTGGTCCATTGTGACCTGGGATGCTAATCGATATCCTATATTTCTAGCCTACTACTTGTTGGCTCTCCATCATATGCTTTCATTTTGGTTGTGAATCTCAATCCTGTGAGGGGCTCGCCACTTGGAAGTCGTCATCTCCCCCTTTGAAGCTTTCGTTTTAGCAATGACTCCCAATCTGATGAGGGCGCTTCAATTTGGTGAGTGGCCCATTTTAGATAAGGTAATATGTTATCTCTCTTGGTATTGTGATTACTTCATACCCCTATTGTGCTTACATATTCAATACCTCATCTCCCCTTTTGGAATTGATGCAATTATCTCCAACCTCATAGTGTGAGCATGTAAAACTAACTTGGTGTGAACTACTATTCAAAAATCCCCAACTATTAGTAATATACATGCAATAGTGTAAATTCACAATACTCAAATCTTGATGTTACCCAAATCTCTCTCCCTTTGACATCAATAACAAGGGGTTTGTGATACTTCTTGTCCAGTGCACTTTTTTTGCTCCCCCTATGTAAATTGGATAGGTTGAGCATGCTAATGACTACTATTTCTCATTTTTTCTAGTGAAAATGACTCCCCCTAAACACATTCCACACCTCTTGATCTTATATCCCCACTTGAGCTTATTCACTTCTCTTCTCTCTTCCCTCTTGACATATAATCTGTCACTGAATTGGACAATTTCCTTCATTCCTTTGAAGAAAAATATTGAAAAGATAAGGGAGACATCACTTCTAAATTCTTCCTTAAATATTCAAAGGATTCTCTTGCAAGAGGCTTACTGCATATATTAGCTATTTGTTCCTTTTTTCGATATATATTCCAAACTTACAACCTAATTAACAACTTGTTCTCTAATAAAGTGATACTTATGGGTATATGTTTATGTTTTGAATGAAGAATAGGGTTCTTGGACAGAAAACACTTGTATTATCACATACAATGGAAATCAGTCCATCATAAATTACCTTCATCTCATGCAAAGTCCGCTTCATCCAAAAAATATGAGTATCACATATAACAACTGCTATGTACCCAGTTTCAACTGTGGACAATGAGAGTCAAGTGTTCCCCCCTTCCGTACCCCCCTCTAATTATTTTTCACATCCTATAATTCAAAGTGGCTCTACTCCATTTCCCTTAAGTAGTTACTATGAAATGCACTTGCCATTTCCTTTAGGACCTAGCTCATCATTCTACACAACACAAACACCTCACAATAATATATTAACATCCAACATACTAGTCCTATACAATCATATTTATAGCTATTGGATCAAATCTAATCTAACACTATGAGAATACTTAGCTATTGTCTTCATCATTTCATAAATTTTTTTCCTCTATCGAATCTTTCTTGTAGTCAATCCATATGTGGCAACACCAACATGCAACTCTCCCTAGTTGTAATATCCAGTAGCCCATAAGATGATCTTAGTTTTACATGTTAGCACCAACTCTACATATTTAGTTTCTTACATATCCATTTCATATGCATATTCATAAACATGCATTAAGATTATGTATTCAACCATGCACTGAAACAATGCCTCAATAGTGCATACTAACATGCATGTGCATTGCCTACTCTTTTTCTCATTATTCGCATTCAACTATTAAATGCAATATTATCCTTCCTTATCAGAGATTGTAGTAATTCAAATGGCATGTATCACAAGCATATGCATAACATGTTTCCCTCTTTCACATGACAATGAAAAACAATAAAACATTTGTTCCAAGTAACATGGAATCAACAGGTTACTATTGACATCACCTACATGATGACCAATACCAAATCTTGATTTATTTTCCGTTCATACATTCATATAATTGCTTAGATCACAAATTTACTAAGGAAATTCTTACATAAATCCCTTTCAATATTTTGAGCTTACCAAAACCATATTTTAATTTCTATTAGTAGTCAGGTGGATGCTACCTGGTTAGTTGATACCTCATGGAGGGTTCTTACGTTCTTCTTTACCAACCTCTCAATCAACACTTAATCATCCTTAGCCTTATCTCCACAAGATTATTTCCAACATATGTATTAGCTTCTTCAACCATACTATCAACATGTACCCAATTACATGTTCATCATTAATCCTTGTTAACCATCATAATCAACTTATAACAACAAATCAGTGTTCCTTCATTCATGTTATGTGTATGTTCATGCATTATAGTATGAACCTATTATGTTTGTATGCACCTAGTATATTATTGTATGAATGCCTATTGGAGGATATGCAATATTTTTCGCTATTCAATCTCTTGCAATTCTATCTTTCCTATGCTCTTTATTTATTTAGTATACAACAAGCTTTTCAAAACTCGAAAAAAACATTCAAAATAGAAAGAGATAAGTTTTAGAGATCTACCTCATGATTATGGTTGCATAACTTGGCCATATGCTTATGCAATTATCATTTTATTGTTGTTCAAGGGAAATCTAGTTAACATCTTAATTTTATTCTTCATAACTTTGGCAATCAACATTCCATTGAATTTCTTCATTTGCTGCACTTTAATAGTTTTGTGTCAATCTCTTAATAGATCTTGTTACATATGTCATGAATCTTGGTAAATTCCTTTTTCCATCAATCTTGGGTCTATACAACCTTTTGACTATATCCAATAATCATGGTTCCTATGTTGTACAAACTTACTATTGTACTCCTTGTTATAGGACCTTTTCTCTATGATTTACCTTTGATGCATTGCTTGAAAATTCTATTACTTTGGCCTATTTATGGCACTTTAGGCCTCATGTTGATCCACGACTTTGATAATTTTATTTATGTAGTCTATTTCCTAGCCCATCCAAGTCTAATGTTTGAACCAAAACTTTAATATTGTTCCTTGTTTTATTTCTATCCACCTCAAGATTTTGAACTTTGATACCACTTCTTAATATACCCAACCCCCTTTATACCTTGTTGAGGGAAAGGGGTGTCCATTTTTTTCTTTTTTGATTCAATTCAAAAATTTCCTCTGAGATCGCCATCACCTTCTTCTCATCAAGAACTTTCTAGATGTATAAAATTTATCCAAACCCAAGTTTGGATCATCAAGATATGGTGAACTGTAGATTTTCACCCTTGGTGCAGTGTCAATGCTACTCAGAAACTTCCCTGTTTCATATGATATGGCACCCATAGTCCCTGTGCCATAATGGGGGTGGTTCCTTGTCAGCACTAAGTCCTATCACATCTCCAAGGATTAATCACCTTAACTTTAATTAAGATAATATTTAATTAACGGCCTAATATATTAAAGTTCATGTAATCATATTGATTAGCACAACCATATAAATTAAATGACTGGTAAACATCGATAGGCATCAATTCACAGTAGACATCAAAACACTTACCTCATGATACATCTCACATTGCCAAGATTATATATATATATATATATATATATATATATATATGATAACTTAATTTTATTTTTTATCATATAAACTTTCACATATGGAAGAAAACTACTTTTAAATTAATATTATGTCCAAAATTTTAAAATTTCCAACCTTTTCGATAAACATTTCTAATAAGAACTCCATCCATTATAAAAAACAAAAGCAAACTCAAAAATTTATTCTCCCAACTTTACATTTTTAAATAACGAAGGTAACCTGTATCCACATTATTTATTTAAATAACAAATAACATATATTCTATTTAGGATTAGTCAACATACACATTTTATTTTTTGCACAACACATATGGATGATATACGCCACATATCTTCTTTCGTTTTATTTAATAATTTTAAAGTTTTTTTTTATGTTTTGTTAGATGATATTACATGACACCTCAATGGTATTGTTTTTGTTACGAGAAACAATACCATCTAAAAATTTTCCTACACTTGAATTTTGGAGACTAATTTTGATCCTATGACCTGTCGTTCCTTCATTGTTCTTAGTCGCTTCATGATTGGTTGATGATTTTTTAAGTGTTTAAATATTCTTTCAGGATTCTAACTGTTGAAGCCACTTGCTTACACATGGTTAGCTTTTTGATGCATTCTCAAGTGTACCCTCTTCTGGAAAGATCAATAGTCAATGTTTACCCTTAAAGACATGCATTAAGCAATCCTTGAGAGTAGTGCTTGCACAATCTCTAGAAGTAGTGCCTACACAATTTCTAGACACAGTGACTATGCAGTTCCCAGTGATAGTAGTTGCGCAACTCTTGATGATAGCCATTGCCCAACACTTGGTGAAAGTGACAATGCAGTTCATAAAGATAGTGACTGCACAATTCTTGTTGACAATCAATGTGCAATCTTACTTGACAGTGAGTATGAAATCCTATGAGCCAGTCTTAGTTGCAATTGTATCATCATTTTAGTGAGTTTCATCAACTGTTGCTTTTGCGTGCTTTTTTCTTTCATAAGTGTCACTTTCACTTTTGTAACTGTCTTTTTTTCTTTCTTTCACTATTACAAGTGGCACTTTTTCTTCCTATTTTCTATAGAATGTGTCACTTTATCTTTCCTTAGTTTTTTCAAGTGTAACTTTCACTTTTTATTACTATCACAAGTTTTTTTTTATTGTTTTCACTCGTGCATGTGTTGTACCTTGGTGCACTACTAGAGGCAGCTCTAGTGCACTCTTCCAAATTAGTTGATCTTATATGTCATAAGAATATGCACTAGACACATATCCATATCTTAGCACACTTTATGGTTGCAGTCAAAACTTGTATTCTAAGGGTCGCAAAGTTACGCTTCAACTTTCACACTTAGAAATAAGTGTCGTTTTGTTATGATGCATGCTCATTCTGGGTGTTAAGTGTTTCATTGTTGTGTGGTTGATCATTTATGAGTGTGTAATCATGTTCAATTCATGTCCTAGTTTCATATTTTGCTTCACTGATCCCACACTTAGTCAATTTTGAAGTGTTCCTCTCTTTGCACCTTGCCCAACCAACCACTCTTCAGTCTTCCTCCCTGCACTGCACATTGCGCAGACTCAGGCCCTATTCAACCACTCATTTTTCTTGGAACTACACATTGTGTAGTCACTAACTCCAAGGAATGCACATTGCATTGTCACAATGCTCAGTTTCTACCTCTTGTCCCTCAAAACTACGCAATTCTATCTCCCAGCTAGTCTTCTATTGTGCAATGCACAGTCTTAGTTAAAATTCAGGCCTCACTTCCCCCATGAAATACACAATCACTTGACTTAGTATTCCTTGAACTACACATTGTGCAATAATAATGAGCAAGCCTGCCTCACCATGTCAATGTCTCCCTCAATCATTAAATTATGTCTTCTAGTCCCTCAACCACTGCGCATTGCATAGTCACAGTGACTAGAACTTCATAACTGCCTCCAAGAACTATGCACTAAGCAATCCATGAGCCTCCTCCTCAGTCCTGCACTATGTCTCAGGTTCAATCAATGAATTACATGAGGAAGTTAGACTAGAATATTTCTGGACAATGTCGTCTTGTCATGGATAAATTTCATCTGCAGGTACTATATCTTGACATGATAGGGTGATTCTTAAGGAGGATGCCAAGTATATCATGCAAGAACACGCTTGGGAAGTTGAAGAGACAAAGATAATATCAAGCAAGAAGATGAAGGGATGCTAGATCATGATAGAAGATTGAAGGTCAAAATCAAAAGGAAGACTTCAAATCATCCATTCTTTTGGAGGATGAACATGAAACACATGTAAGACTTATCATGAAGACACAAGGGAGGTCATTAAGAAGAGGCTACAAGAGATCACTTACATAGAAGAAGCATTGAAAGAACCATCATGAAGACATGAAGAAAGCCTGGACCATGATAGAATGGTGGTGACTCCTGCTGACTTGGAAGGTTCTGAAACTCACCTAAGACCCTTTGGAGGGTGAAGATGAATAACAAGAAAAGATCCATCATGAAGAATTCAAAGTCATAGCAACAAGGAGAAGAAATTGGTATCGATATAATGAAGTCTTATGTCATCGTCGCCAAGTCATGGCTTCTCAAAATATCATCACAAAAGTCATACGTGTCAATATACTTTTCCACGTCATTTGTGGAATGTAATTATTGTATTTTCAAAATGAGGAAATGTAAAATGAGGGGAAGCTCGAAGGGTCCCACATGGAATGTCAAAATTCACTAGAAAGTTTTAAAGTCATGTAGAAGTTCAAAGATCACATAGGCATTCGAAAAGTCATAGTAGAATCCTAAGAGTCATGAGGGAGCTCAAGAGTCATATTGGAGGTGGAGAGTCGCCTCATTGGTTATAAATACACCCTCATAACTCAAGCAATGGGGCTTGGGACTTTGGAATTTTTGATCTTGGATTCTCTAGTTTGGCATAAGAGAAAAGATATTTCTTTGGAGGAGCAAGCGATGACTTAACATTCCACTAATGGGGATATTGGGGCATAATTGTAATTATATATCTTGGGACTTTCACTTAATACATGAAGCTCTCAAAGTTGGTGCATTTTCATGCATATGTCATGAATGATTGTGAGAATATTATTTCATTGTTTGCGGTGTTTTTCTATGTTAACACTTACTAATGAAAATGAAATATTTCGTTGCCTTAGTATGCATCTTGTTGAATGTGCATTGTTACTTTCTTTTATAATCGTTGTTATCTTGTGAACTACTTTGCAGGTTAACTAACGATTCATTCATGCTCTTGTGTGTCTCTTTTAGGATAGTACTACTTCTCTTCTAAAGGCTCACTTTCTTTTCCCTTCCATGAAATCACCATATATACATTGCAATTGTATGCCTCACATTGTCAACTTGCTTGATTCAAAGATTGTTTGCATAATTTGTTATGTTGATAATTGTAGCCAAGGAATATTCCTAAGGATGATGGAAATTGGTCTTATTTTATGGTTGGGGCTCCTACTCCAAATGGTGTGAGGTCTAATTGGTAATTCATATTAGGGAGACCCCCTTGGTTGATGAATTTCCAACAACGTCAACAGTTGGTGCTAGAAGGTGGGTCATATGACAAGATAAGCCCATTGAGTCTTTTTTAATATATTATCTTGAATGACTCATTCCCAAATCATACTCTTGGGATGTTTTTTTATAGATCCAATCTTAAACTTTTACAACTTGTCTTAGTTAAGGTTTGATGGTGAGGGTGAAATATCCATAGTTGAGCATACATCTCATTTTCTCAAGTTTTGTGAATCTCATGAAATCAATTGTGAAGATGTTGTTTGTAAATTATTCACCCTCACTCTTGAAGGTCGAGTTAAACTATGGTGTGATACCCTACCATCTTCTTTAATTCATGCATTTGAACAACTCTCTAAGGAGCTTCATCAAGACTTTGATAGGAATGATTATTGAGATGTTTATAAAAGGATTAATCAACTTAGAATGGAATCTGATGAATCAATAAAGGATTTTTCTAATAGATTTCTTCACCTATGCTATGAGTTTCCTGAAGAAGATGTGGATTGGGATTTCTTCAAGGAAAAGTTTCAACGTTTGCTTCAAATCTCTTTGAAACATTGTGAATCTTAATCATTAGTTGACTATGCTCTCCCAACTTTTATTAATCATGAGACACCTCCAATTTTAGAGGAGGAACCTACTGTTCCTTTTGTCCCTTGTCCTCCTCCCTTTTCATTGCCTAACAAGGTTGTCTCTGGTGCTATTGTTGAATTTGAGAAATATGAAAATCATATTGCTAATCCATTCATCCCATACTCATTTTATCTTTTTGCATGAGAAAACTTTGAATGTTCTAATAAATCCATGGAACCTAAGGTGAAGATTGATCCCTTGATTCTTCAAGATCACTGAAATTTTAAATCTGATATTATGGAAAGTAGTGTTTCTTCAAGGGACACCTATCATCCTCTATCATCTACATGTCATGACCCTTTGCACTTTGATCTACATGATCAATCTCCTCCACCATCTAGTTATTTAGATACTTTTGATTTTCAATTTGCTGGTCCAAATTATGATTAGGTAGAAGGTGGTCACATTCCATAGGTAGGGGGACAAGAGTGTGAAGATGATATTAATCTCTCTTCTCTCTTTCAAAATCCTCCATGTCAAGATGATGTTCCTTCATTCTTGGATGATTTAGAATATAGTGATCTTGGCAGTCAACAAAGTGAAATCAAGGTGTTTAATCAATCTAAAGCCTTGGGAAACCATCATATAGATAACAATGTTATCATTAATATGCATGGTGATGAGTGCTCAATTATATTGGATTATCACTTTTTTTCACAAGAAGACTTGGATTTGCAAAGATTTGATCTAGAATATGATTTAATCATAGAAGAGTTTCTCACAAGAATTTATTCCTCGGATCACCAGCCCTTGTGTCTGTTGAAAAATGCAACAATAAATTATCAATTTTATTTTGCCTTGATTAAATTGAGGAAATTCGAAATTCCACATTAGTAGACATCTTGGAGGATTTAACTGAGGTGACATGGCTCTTGTCACTCAGTTAAGAACACTTAATTTGAGTTAATGAGTTCAAATTCAGTTTGCATATGTTGATTCCTATTTTAAAGGAGTCTAGCTCAGCTAATTCAAGTTAGAGGCATGAAGTTTAGTTTTGTGTAGTGATTCCTAAATTTTAGGAGCCTAGGTTGAGGTAATTTCAGTTGTATTCAGTTAAACTAATTCTGACTATTAAGAGAACTAGTTGGTGGTCAATTAAGTAGTGGGACACCAGTCTAACTCATATATCATCTAGTTAACTAATGAATCAACTAATAATTAGCTCATGCATGCAAAGAATACGAGTCTCCCAGTTGTGGTGGAGTTTCCAATGCAGTTAACTAGTAGTTGTAAACTAGTTTAGTGTATAGGTGTTGCATGAGTTTAGGTGATCAACCCTAAAGAATTGCACACGAATTTTGGAGGAAATTCCTAATTAATAGGGGCCTATGTCCTCAAGAATTGGGCAAACAAATAGGGCCTCAAGCAAAGGAAAAACTTGACTAAGTTTGGGTCAAAGATTCTCAGCGAGCAGAGATATAGGTTATGCACTTGTAGGTTATGCTTAGTTGAGGAAATCAATTGTAATACATCTCTATTCATGAAATTAATGCAAGTAGGCATTGGGGTTTTTAACAGTTTTCTTTCCATGGGAAAAATACTACCTGCATGTGTGTGATTTCTTATTGCATGTCTAAGATTTTTGTTATAAATTGTGAATTAACTTCTACAGAGTACTAGTGTATGTTTGTGTCTTGTGATTTTGATTAAAATTTCATGAGTAGTTGAAAATCTACATAGTATTTTCTACAATGTCGAGATTTGTGTAATGAACCAATTAATATATCATGTTCTTTTGATTCAAATTCTAATAAATCAGATCTTAAGCCCACACAAGGTGATAATGTTTCCCATGATGAAGAAGATGATGCAGTAATTGTTGAACATCTCTCTTACAACTTGGGTAATGTATTTGGTTATATTGGGACATCGGACGAGGTTGATTCCATAGTTGTCATCTGATTCATAATGTTCCTGCTAAAATAATTGATGACAATTGCCTTCACACAAATACTAACTTGACCATGCTTTAAAAATTAAATAATTCAACATTTGAAAGTTCAGGGACTTGTAAGGAAGTTGAGGCACTTCAACTTCAATTGATGTTTATGTCAAGATCTTGCAATCCTGATGAGGTTTCTGAACTAGGTCATATTATAATTCTCTCACCTAATTATTTTCGCATCACTGTTTCATTGGATTTAAGGTCATCCCTGAAATATTTTCAGTGCTTTCAAGTTAATCTTATTAATTCTCAAGATAGAGTTAAAAATTATTGTTTGGATATTTCTTCTTTGTGAAAATCCCTTGCATCTAACCCATGATTGCAATGCATATCTTTCCCAAATGTATAGAGCTATGAATCCTATCATTCTGATTATGAAGATAAATATCATTATTGGTTGAATAATTCATCTATGTTAAGTTCTTTTGTGAACAATCAACTCCTAAGCTTTATTGTGAATGTTATGAAGCCGATCATTTTTGTTCTGGCCCAATCAATCCTTTTGAGTAGTGTTCAATTCTTAAATCATTCAGCGGATCAAAACCCTCATGCTGATATGAATACTGGATTTGTTCCGACACATGCTTCTAATAAATTTTCTTCATATTGATGGTATAATACATAATAGGATATACAGGGAACCAATGAAGAATCGACAATATTATATTCCAATCCATCAATCCAGTCAAAACACTGGTCCCAACAACTGTCACTTGATGAATAATTTTCCCATTAGTACATATGATGATATTTGTCTTACATCAGTTGATTTTGTCAATTCTCCTTATAATTTGAGTGTGTTAATTAGAAGTTTATTCTCTCAAGAGTTTCAAGGTTTTCAAAGGGATTATTTTGAGTGGCTGGAAATGTCTTACTTAGCAAACTTTGTCGGTAATAATAAGTTTCAATATTTCATGTTGTTTTCTAAAAATGAAAATAAGAATAAATGTACATTCACAAGAACCTTTCAAGGTTTGTATGACTGTTGTTCTGACCTAAAAGGTAAGGTTGCAGATTGGTTAAGGTTAGTTGTTATGACACATATTTCTGCCTTTAGAAAAGACCTTCTATCTCTTATGCAAATTATTCACGATCATATTTTTATTTTCTCACATTGCTTTATATTATTTTTAATTGCTTGCATATTTGTATTTGTAGGTCAGGAGCAGCTTCACTGGCTACATTGGAAATTTCACCACAGTTAACCCAGACCTTCTAGTTAGTTAGATTAGGAGTAATTATGGTTGCATTTTAGTTTTTTTTTTCATTGCATTGACATTGAATTTTACTTCGCACATGATTTTTGCATTTTTTTTGTCTCTTCCATCTCGTATTAAAGGTTACTTTTCTTTTAAGCCATACATTTCCCTTTTTATTTTGCTTTTGTCTTTCTTGTTTTTTCATGTCTCTTTTTTTTTTTTCAATAAGACTATGCATGAAACTGCTCTTGTCTATCTCAAGAGAACAATGTCACAAATTTTTGAAAAGGTAATTGTGATGATGAGAAACTCTTGGCTAACATGTCTTCCTCTTCTTTGTTTTAGCCTATGCATGTTTTAAAGTTAATGATGTTTGAATGGAGAATACAATTCATTCAAATGGAAATCCATAAGCAGAACCATGAGACTCGTATCTATTTTAGGATCTTTATTCCTTGACTTGGTATGGTACTTCAATGGTGATTTTCATGTTGATCCAATCGACTAAAAAAGGGAAAGGGGAAAATCAATAGCAAGCATATCAATTTCAGAGGTATATATAATTTTCTCTAAGGGAATAACCTATATTGCTCTCAATAAGTTGGGATCCCTCTTCCACCTCAGCGATGTAAACACCAATAAAATTCCAATGAGCATAAACTAATAAGATAAAATAAAGGGTGAAAGAATAGAAAGGCTTCCTGCGCAAAGAGGTGAAGAAAATAACTTCATTGGGGTACTGAACAAGCTTGCTAGTAGAGAAGAAATTCTTTTGTTCCGATAGTGACTCCATTAGGGTATTGAACAAGCCTATTCGCAGTGGAGCAACACCATAGATGAAACTAAGATTTTTATCATTTCAAACTCGCAACTGCATATTACCCTTCTCTAATATTAAAATAATTGTGATATGGAAAGCTTCGTAAATTTGTTTAACCGAGAAAGGGAATGAGGAGACAATATCTATAACCAAGTTAAATGGGGAATCTAAGGTAATTCACACGATGAATCAATACTTATTGAAGGAATAAGACTTCAAGCTCAAAGCCAAACCTAAACAAAGATGCTGGAGTTCTTCTAATGTGTCACCAAGTGTTGTTGTTGCGACAAACACCCTCCAAAGTTTTTCCTACACTTGAATTTTGGAGCCTACTTGTGATCCTATGATCTATCGTTCCTTAATTGTTCTTAGTTGCTTCATGATTGGTTGTTTTTTTGCGAAGTATTTAAGTTTTATTCTAAGAATCTAACTATTGAAGCCACTTTCTTAGAAATGCTTAGCTTTTTGATTCATTCTCAAGTGTACCCTCTTTTGGCAAGCTTAGTAGTCAATGCTTACCCTTGAAGATAGGCATTTCACAATTGTTGAGAATGTGCTTGTGAAGTCTCTAGAAGTAGTTCCTGCGTAGCCTCTAGACACAATCACTACGCAGTGCCAACTGATAGTAGTTGTGCAATTCCCAATGATAGTCACTACAAAACCCTTGCTGACAGTGACTGCGGAGTTCATAAAGATAGTGACTGTGCAATTCTTGTTGATAGTCAGTACAAAATCTTAGTTGATAGTGAGTATGTAATCATGTGAGTCAATATTAGTTGTAATTGTATCATCATTCCTATGAGTTTCCACAACTGTCACTTTTGCATGCCTTTACTTTCATAGGTGTCGATTTCACTTTTGTGACTGTCGTTTTTGCTTGATTTCACTTTTACAAGTGGCACTTTTTCTTCTTATTCACTATAGCATGTGTCGCTTTAACTTTCTTTAGCTATTGCAAGTGTCATTTTCACTTTTTCTTAGTGTCACAAGTGTTGCTTTTGATTGTTTTGACTCCTACATGTGTCTCACCTTAGCGCACTACTAGAGGTAGCTCTAGTGCATTTTATCACATTAGCTGATCTTATATGTCCTAAGAATATGTACTAGGCACATTTCTAGAGCTTAGTGCACTTTTTGTTTGTAGTCGATACTTGTGTCATAACTTGTGTTCTAAGTGTCCCAAAGCTACGTTTCAATTGCTTAGAAATAAGAGCCGCTTTGCTATCATATATGGTCATTCTAGGTGTTAAGTGTTTCATTGTTTTGTGGTTGATCATTTATGAGTGTGTGATCATGTTTAAGTCTTGTTTTGGTTTCATATTTCGCTTCAATGATCCCACACTTAGTCAATTTCTGAAGTGTTCCTCTCTTTGCACCTTGCCTGACCAACCACTCTATAGTTTGCCTCACTAAACTACACATTGTGTAGTCTCAGGTCCCAGTCAACCACTCTTGCTTCCTGGAATTGTGCACTTTGTAGTCACTACCTCTAAGGACTGCACATTGTGCAGTCACAGTGCTCAGTTTATGCCTCCCATCCCTCAAAACTACACAATTCTCTCTCCTAGTTAGTCTTCTACTACGCATTGTTCAATCTTGGTCAATAGTGAGGCCTCACTACCCCCCTTGACCCACGCAACTGCGCAATCACTTGGCTCAGTCTTCTGTGAATTACAAATTACACAATCACAATGAACAACCTTCCTCACTATGTCACTATCTCCCTCAACTACGTAGTTTTGTCTTCCAATCCATTAGTCATTGCACATTGCATAGTCATAGTGACTAGACCTTCATCATTGCCTCCTAGAACTATGCATTGTGCAATCCTTGAGCCTCCTCCTTAGTCCTTTACTCTCTCTCAAGTTCAATCAGTGCACTGCATGAGAAATTTAAACTAGAATATTTTCTGACTAATGGTGTGTTGTGAGTGAATAAATTTCATCTACAAGTACTGTATCTTGACAAGACAGGATGATGCTAAAGGAGGATTCCGAGGAGAGACAAAGAAACTATGAAGCAATAAGATGAAGGGACACTCGATAAAGATGGCAGATTGAAGGTAAAAATGACAAGGAAGACTCCATATCATCCAAGCTCTTAGAGGATGAGTATGAAACACATGCAAGACTTATCATGAAGATACAAGGGAGGTAACCAATAAGAGGCTACAAGAGAGGAAGGAATGATTGTTTTTTTTCGTTTGGTTACACCACTCACAAGAAATGAACCAATGATGTTCACATAACTAAGATCTTATTAATACACCTGATCACCAACTATTCTAGGCTTCATGAGTACATATACATGAGAAAAAATTATTGTTATTCTCTCCACCCAAATTCAACTTCTATATCATGTTAAATTCAAATTAAACATATTATTGTAATAAATTCAATATATATATATATATATATATATATATATATTATATATATATATATATATAAAATCATAATTATAATTAATTCATTCAATTATCTTAGGCAATGTAATCATCACTTCAATTGAAAATTATCTCCATTCCATCATTATTTTTTCTATTATTTGGAGAACATTATCATCATGCTTTCCATTGTTTAGACAATATAATATCACTTCAATTTAGTGGTATCTTTATTCAATCATTATGCTTTTTACTTAAAATAATTTGATAGATCCGAATGTTTTTTAAATAAGTATATATATAAAATAAATGTAACATATCATTTTTTAATATTAATATCTATATATATATATATATATATTTCAAATCTAAAATTGGGTATTATTTTTTTGGTTGTTGATTGTCTTAACACGAAAGAGTTGGTGGTGGAAAGTTGTTTAGATGACAAAAATGTCCTCCCAAATCAGAAATTTTTATAGGGTGCTTAATGATGAACAAAACCCCTACTTGGAATGTTTTCCAAAAAATGGTTTATGGTGGGTCCTAGATGGTGCCATATTTTTCAAAACAATGGGGAAAATGTTCTTCATTTATTTATGAAATGCCCGTTTTTTCAAAAGGTTTCGGAATTGTGTGGGGAAGCTCTTGGTCATTCTATCTCCTGGACCGGTCTCGATTTGGAAGGTGCTTGGCAAGCATGGAGTTCAAATCCTATCAGTGGCCTATTACGTGCCCTCCTCGTGATCATATGCTCGGGGGTTTAGATTGTAAGAAATCACACAATCTTTTTGGACAAGTATTATGTTCCATCTCACATTGCTGATGAAGGGATGACTATATTGAGCCACTTTCCTCAAGAGAAAAATGCTTAGACTCCTAGGGTGGTATTTGTTGAATATGTTGATTATTCAAATTTGTGGGGCTATTTTAATGGAGCTTCCACGGGTAAAGGTCAGTTGTGCGATGGTAGTTTTATTCTCTATCTCTCTCCATCCCATTTTTCAGAGCCGAACTCCTTCTGTAATCTGCCTCTCTTCTCAAAAGAATAGGGGTGTTCATGTATTTATATCTTTTGGGGCTCAAAGCTGACTATCAACTCGATCAGTGGCATAATATCTTGTAGGAACATTTTCCTTTGTCCTATTTTAGAGGAGATTATTCTTATTGCGGACTCTTTTGATGCTTTTTCTTGTTCTCACAATTACAGGGAGAGGAATAGTGATGCTAATAGTCTATCAATGGATGACTTGCATATGGATAAGGATCTTTGGGCCATAGTGGAGCACAACCAAGACCAATCGGTGGAGTCCTCTCTTAGCATATAGTATTTATAGGGTTTGGATGGTATATAGGGCAAATCTGCTATTTATTTGATGATTTTATAGCATAGATTTTGATCTGTTTTGTTGGATGATGATGATGGGCTTTTTTTTATTTTTATGTAGATTACAGATTATTGGAATATTTTAGAATCTGGGGTTAAGAGAGAGGTGTCAATTGTTTGATCTTTTCTGGGAATATCCCAAAATTTGACAGTCAAGAGAGAGGATCACTAGATATTTAAATATTCTTAGAATCTGCAATCTACATAACTTCAGCAGACAATGATGTATATAATTTTAATTCTAGTGTAATTTCAGCAGACGATGATGTATATAATTTTAATTCTAGTGAGAAATTTAGAGACTATTTTAGAATCTGATGCACAAGAACAAAGAAACAATTAACCTTGCTCACATCTATGAGATTTATCTCATTAAAAATATTCCCAAAATTTTCAACCAATTTAAGTTAGATTGACGATTGAGAGTAATCCCAAGCTCTCGTTACTCCTGAGGCATTTCACTCTTTTTATTCCCTTTCCTTCTGTGCACTGGAACAACAGGTAGTCAGAACATGCAGATTAGAGATGTGACACAAGCATACAGTTTATAAGACAATTCATGAGACTTCGACTGTACAACTCTTAGTCTGGTAAGCTCATGAATGGTGTACTAACGGTGTCTGTATTACATAATAACATTCAGAGTGCTGAGTTGGTTCAGTGATAATTTGAGATCCTGTAACATGTAAATGATGTGAACAAAAAAAATTCTTTGTTCTGGTTCTAACCAGTGATGTTGGTGGGATTTCTTAGAGTCGTGTGTTTTTCGAGGTACAGTAGCTGTGGCCCTTATAATATTGAGAATTGTTTGCACAATGCCGACATTGCTGATAATTTCGAGGTACAGTAGCTGTGGGCTTTATAGAACGAGGAGAAATTTCATCCTTTCATGCATGGCTGTATAATCATTTCCTATTGTTTATATCTTCTGTGTGTTTATTTATTTGGAGTGCTCATCGCATTATTATATGCAAGTTGGCATGTTCAATTAAAAAAACTTACAGTCAAACACATTATATTATAGTGGGTGATTATACTAATGAAAAAGTTAAAAACTATCAAATCATAAAAGATGTTTGAGGATATTAATAATGTTGGAGTGAGTTTTTGTAAACCATGTTTTTGTCTAGCACTTTGTATTACTCTGGTAAAAATTAATATTAATATTATTAGTGTTTGTTTGTTTTGATTTGTGCAGTGATCAGATTAAAGGTTTAGTTTTAAAATCTTGAAATTTTAAATATAACATTTAAAAAATAAAAATAAAATTAAGTAAACTTGTTCCAACATATTATGATTTGATTAGAGAAGAAAAAACACTAAAAACTAAAAACAGAAATTGAAATGTTATAATAAGCTAAAAACTATTCAGTGATGAAATAATTGAAAGGGAATTTTATATTTTTGAATTTTATTTCATTGTAATGGTTAAAAACTATTTAGTAATAAGTATTTTATTTTCAATTGGTTCTAGACTTTCTTATTTATCATATTCAATAAGGTTTAGAGTTTAATATTGTAATTAATTTTTTATTTTATTTTATTGAGACGATATTGTTGATATTTTTTATGTTTATGGTAGTTTCTATTAAATATTGAAATATTATATAAAAATAATTGTATTGATCTATGTGATGACTTTATTATTGCAGAGTAAAAATATATTTCATAAATTTATAAGAAAAATGATGGTTTTAAAATGATTTGATTTTAATTAAAATTCCAGTTAATAATAATAATAACAACATTCCAATAAATTATATTCAAATAAAAATGAATTAAATTTTTTTAATTATTTTAATATATTTTAATATTAATATTTGAATAACTCTTTAAATATATAATATTTAAATATATGAATTATTTAGTATAATAGTTAAATTAGGAGACTTAACAGGTTGATTAAAAAGTTAAGCTTTAAATAATAATACATTATGAAATAATACTAAATGATTTGAATTGATTCTTTTGTATATATGACATATTAATACTTGAGTTAATGTTTTGAGAAAATAGGTATGACCCATCATGAGGACAACTATGTTCTTGATGAGAACTGATTTAACAATATAAATAGGTGAGAGATTAATAATCAAAAAGTAAAAATATTAACAAAAAATTTAGAAATAAGGAAAATAAATATAATAACGAATTATAACTAATATTAGCCATACACTTACCAAAAAGTCAAATTATTAAATTAATAAAATTAACAGGGATAAAGTTAAAAATTAAATCCCAAAACCAAAAAAAATCAACAATTTTTTTAAAATAAGCTAACTAGAGTAATAACCTTAATTAATAAAACAAAATTATAATCTAAATAGGGTTAAAGTCAAATGATACAACCTTAAAATTAGAATATATACTATGAGTGAAATAAGATTAAAAATATGAACGACTCAGCAATTTGTGGATGACACCATGCTACAGGGTATCCCCACGGTCAAGGAAGCTACAACGTACAAAAAAATCTTAAATGACTTCGCCTTGGCTTCAGGTATGGAAGTCAATCTCTCCAAATCAAATTTTTTTTTCTTTAACACTAACATTGCTATTCAAAGGAACATCTCTAGAATTCTGGGCTTTCAAAGGAAGGTCCTCCCATCAAAGTATTTGGGAATCCCCCTTATAGATAAACCTATGCGCAAATGTATCTGGGAACCAGTGCTCAACAAGATGCAAGACAAGATCAAAAAATGGACTTATAGAGCGTTGAACCTCGCTGGAAGATTGGTTTTGACGAAGGTTTTCTCCAATCCATCCCCATTTTCTTTCTATCAACCTAGCCAGCCCCCAAAGGGGTTTTACAGAAACTCAGGAACATTCAGAGAGACTTCCTCTGGGGCAAGGAGGAGAAAAAAAAGAAATGGGCCCTCGTTTCTTGGGATAAAATCTCTAAACCCAAATGTCATGGTGGCCTAGGCTTAGACGATCAGGAGATTCTAAGTAATGTTCTAGGAGCCAAACTCTGGTGGAGATGGGTTAAAGAACCAGAGACGCAATGGGCTAAAACCTCGAAAGAAAAATTTGTCAGCTCCTGGCAAACAAGTGATCTCATTAGAATGTAAGGGAACATAAAAGGCTCTCATATCTGGAACAAAGCCTAGGATAACAGAAGCCTAGTTCAGAACAACAGCTTTTGGGAAATCAGAGCGGGTGAACAAGCTCTCTTCTGGGAAGACAAATGGCAACAAGAACCAATGTTGTTAAGGGAGGACTTTATTAGCATCAAGCAGGAAACTGATTCCCAAGGACTAATAAAAGTCAGGGATTTCTGGAATCTTCCTCATGACACTGAGAAATGGAGAAGCTGGAGGAGAATAGAATGCAGAGGGGTAGGCACCACAAAGACAAAAACAAAAGAACTTATGAAAATTTTAGAACAAAGAAAGATCTGGGTCACAGATGGGCAGGATCAGTTAAGATGGGGACAAAACAAAGAAGGCATCTTTAACATCCATGAAGCTAAAAGAATTTCCCTTAACCTAGATCCCTGCATTTTGGCAAAGTCCTGGCAAAAACTCTGGAGCCATCAAGGATGGATGAAGATCAAACTATTTATGTGGTTAGTTCATCACAAAAAAATATTAACTTGGGATAACATTCAAAAGAGGGGAGTTATGGGGCCCTCTAGATGCCCATTATGTGAGGCTCAAGAGGAAACAACAGAACATATTCTCAACAACTGTACCTATATCAACTGGTTGTGGGATTCTTTCAACATCATTTTTCAACAGACAGACAGAGATAAAGGTAGCATCAGTAATACCCTGAACAAGTGGAGAAAAAACTTTTTAGAGAATGAAATCCTCAATTTGGCCTGGACCTTGACACCAAGCTTCATCATCTGGAATGTTTGGAAGGAAAGGAATAAAAGAATTTTCAAGGATGAAAAAACTACTACCATTTGCCTGATGGAATTAATCTTAAAACAGATTAGAGAGACTGTCTCTACCACTGTGCACAGTTACCCCTCGAATCCCCCCACTGCGTGCGAATTGAGAACTCTCAAGGAGCTAGGAATTCATGAGATCATTCTCCTGGGTCTTAGCAAAAAAGTAAGAGTGTTGGAAAGGGAAAAGGATTTCTGGCATCGTCCACCAAAAGGGTATCTGAAATGCAACATTGTTGGGGCATCAAAAAGCAACCCCGGAATAACACATTATGGAGGTGTGTTAAGAGACGAAGAAGGAAAAATAATTTTCACTTTCCACTGCCATTTAGGAAAAGCCACCAACAATATGGTTGAATTAATAGCGTTGGAACATTGTCTGGAGTTGCTTAAACTCAATCACAGCTCAAATGTTCTCATAGAAGCAGACTCGGAGATTTCCATAAATGCAGTTAAGAAAATCAGCTATGGAACAACGCCTGAAAGGGTCTCAAAACAATGGAGACTTATACAAGTGTACCAGAGAATCCATAAACATCTCCAATGCCTTCGAACCATTAGCTTCAATCATGTTCGGAGGAAGGCCAACAAACTTGCAGATCTACTGGCCAACCAAGGAGTGATTAATTCCGAGTGCAGAATAGACATGAAATGGCAGGAGATGCCTCCTAGCAGGCTAAAAGCTATTTGTGAGGCTCAAGCCGCTGAGGACAAGGAAATTTATGATTTCTGGGCTCGCGGAGGAGGGAATGAGTAATAGAAGATTGAGAGGCGGTTTTCTCTGCTATTCAGAGTGAGTGTAATGGTAACCACAATTCCTTCTTTAATGGAGTGCTCCTTTTTCGTAATAGATTCTAGGTTCAAGCGTGGAGATACAGTTAGCACGGGAGGAATCCCGGGTCTCTTGGCAGCAGGGGTTTTTTCATTTTTTGGGGTTTGGAGGGATAAACTGCTTCACCGGCAGTTTTCATCCGATCGCACCACTTTTACTCGGGAAGTGGTATTCTCTTTTTTGGAGCGATCACAATCAGATTCTGCCACGTGGTAGGACGGTGGTTTGGAAACCGCCCTTCCCCGCTTACTATCACGGGGTCTTTTTGTCCGGTGCGATATTAATCTCCACCGTTGGATGCAACACAGGTTAATCAACGGTCTTGTTTCTCCGTGCAGCTTTGAGGTTTGGTCCCGCTAATCTTCGGAGGTCTTGTCGGAGCATTTTCATCCTCGGCCATCGATTTGCTTGTGGAATGAACGGCCCAGGTTGATGGGCTCTTCCGCCAGTTTTTTAGTTGTTCTCTGTTCAGCTTAAAGGCTTGCCCTTGGGCTTGTCCTTAGTTTTCTTGTCTTCTCGGCGATGGGGAGATATTTGTTCATATTGTAAACTATTGGTTATTTAATGCAAGAGAAGGTCTGACATTTGCCTCAGCAAAAAAAAGAAATAAGATTAAAAATATAAATAAATATTTATGAAAAATATAAATACTAAAAACTAAAATAGATTAATATAGTCAACTCTATGATATAATTAATCATACACTTAACTTAATGAATAAAGATAATAAAATTAAGAGTGCGAGAAATACTTGATTTTTTTTATTTATTAAAATATAAGACCTTATCAAATAATAATAATAATACTAAAGAGAGGAGGATAGAAATAGAGGCAATAAAACTAAAAATTGAAACAATAGACAAAGAGTTAAATGAGAAACATAAGAGGATGCAGGGGAAGTGAATTTCAACGAAAGGGAGGAAATCCAATTCTTATTGATTTTCCAACCATTATCCTTATTTAGATTTCTTGTTCATTTTTCAATCTCAATGGACTCACTGAATCTCCTATGATGATAGTGACCAAACTTGGTGAGGACCCTAGAGTTTTCAATGCAAATGTGTTGTTTAGTTTTGTCCCATTGCTTTGCAAGGGTAGAAGTATATGACCAACCACTGCTTAATGTCAACTATGTGTTCTTGAACTTTTGTTCGAATGGAATGACCAGTTTCACGAACATAAGGGGGACCCCACAAGAACATGTGATTAAGTACGCACCTTTTCTACTTGAAGGGTCAATAGGATCCTTGACATATTTAAGGGTATTGTGAATAGTGTTAAGGGGATTGAAGGTAACTAATAGGAGCATGTTGGGTGTGGAGCATGATTATCATCCTAACTTAGAGGTCTTTGTTTCAGCCGGATCTATACCCCAGGAAGATTGTACACCCCTCCATGTAGGGGGGTGTGGGTGGGACTTGTCCCCCCCGTAGGGGTTCGAGAGGGGGCATCCCCCCTGCGTGGGGGGTCCGGGGGCTAGCGGTCCCTTGGCGGGGGTTTCGGGGGTAGCGCCCCCGAAGCTAAAAACAGATGTAAAATTGTCTTGTAAAAGTATAGTAATTTCTATTCAATATGGGACGTTCATTAGGCGGATGATCTGATCATAGAATTTATGTTTAGTTTATGCTTTTTTGCCCTAGAAGGCAACCCCTCTCTTTTTATGAGGGTATTGTATTGAGGCTGTGGAATATATGTGTATTTCTTAGAGCAAGAAACAAAGAGGTGAGACTGTGAGAGAAAATAGAGGATATTACAACAGATCTGTAGTAGGTTGTGTCTCTTCATTTTCCTAGATAATAGAAAGGAAGGACTGGCTGTTCGTGGTGGACGTAGCCCAAACTCGGTGAACCATTTATATCTGTGTCTCTCTGGTTTTATGTGTTTGTGTTTTTCCGCATATTATATGTCTTGCATTTCTCTGTCATATATAGTATTTTTCTAACAAATGGTATCAGAGCCGAAGGTCTATTTGGCTTATAAACTTGCAAGAAAGAAGGGTTTCTCATTTGAGTGGGAGTAATGACAGAAGATGGTAAGTTTAGGGTTGAGAAATTTAACAGCCAAAACCTCCCGATGTGGAAGATGTAGATGGAAGATTAGCTGTATCAGAAAGATCTGTACCTACCATTGAGCGGAAAAACAAAGAAGTCGATGGCTATAACAGATGAAGAATGGAACATTCTCGATAGAAAGACACTCGGAATAGTATGGTTGTGTCTCGCAGCGTCGGTCACCTTCAACATTTGGAAGGAAATGACGACAGAGAAATATTTTTATTTTGATGAAATATTTTCTCCTGTTGTTAAAATGACTTCAATCAGAACTATTTTAAGTCTAGTAGCAGTCTTTTAAGTTTTGCATCTTGAGCAATTAGATGTAAAGAAAACCTTTCTCCATGGGGATTTGGAGGAAGAGATATATATGCAGCAGCCACAAGGAGATGAGGTAAAAGGGAAGGAGAAACTAGTGTGCAGGTTGAAGAAGAGCTTGTATGGCTTAAAACAGGCTCCAAGGCACTGGTATCCAAAATTTGACAAGTTTATGTTTGAACAAGGTTATACTAGATGTCACTCTGATCATTGTTTTTATCTGAAAAAGAAAAATGATGGCAGCTATATTATATTGTTATTGTATGTAGATGACATGCTTGTTGCAGGGTCTAACATGCACGAAATAAATATGCTCAAAATAAAATTGGCAAATTCATTTGTAATGAAGGATTTGGGATCTGCAAAACAAATCCTTGGTATGAGAATAACTAGAGAGAGGAAAAATACCAAATTAACATTGTCTCAGAATGAGTACATACAAAAGGTGTTGAAAAGATTTAATATGCATGCAAAACCAGTTAGTACACCTTTTTCTAGCCATTTCAAACTCAGTAAGGAGATGTGCCCAAAGAACCAAGAAGACATGGATTATATGTCTAAAATTCCATATGCATTAGTAGTTGGAAGCTTAATGTATGCAATGGTCTGCACAAGCCCTGATATTGCACATGCAATGGGAGTTGTAAGCAGGTACATGAACAATCAAGGAAAAGAACATTGGATGGCAGTGAAGTGGATTCTCAGATATTTGAGAGGTACCACAAATCAAGCATTATGCTTTGGTAGTTTAAACATTTCTCTACAGGGATATGTTGATGCAGATATGGTAGGTGATAGAGATAACATGAGGAGCATTGCACGATATGTATTTATTGTAGGTGGAACAACTATCAGTTGGGTTTCAAAAATCCAAAGTGTTGTTGCACTTTCAACAACAGAAGCATAATATGTTGCTACTACAGAGGCTAGTAAAGAAATGATTTGGTTACAAAGGTTTATGGATAAATTGGGTAAGAAGCATAATATGGGCACGTTATATAGTGATAGCCAAAGTGCCATTCATCTTGCAAATAACTCAGCATTTCATTCCAGGACTAAACACATACAGCTCAAGTACCATTTCATACGATTAGTGTTGGAAGATGGAGAGTTGAAGTTGGAAAAGATACACACTATCCAGAATCTTGCAGATATGCTAACAAAAGTTGTAACCAAGGAGAAACTAAGAATATGCTCAGTTTCAATTGGTCTTCAAGGACGACGATGAAGATGAGAAACAGTCAGGTCCAAAGAGGAGTCATTGTCTAGAAAAAGAAGCAGCGGTGGAGTTGCTACAATCATTCTCCAAGTGGGAGATTGTTGGGTCTGGAGCATGATTATCATCCTAATTTAGAGGTCTTTGTTTGAGTCGGATGTATACCCCAGGAAGATTGTACACCCCTCCATGCGGGGGGGTGCGTTCGGGGGGGCCATCCCCCCCGGCTAGGGGGTCTGGGGGCCAGCGGGGGTTTCGGGGGCAGGGCCCTCGAAGTTAAAAACAGATGTAAAATTGCCTTGTAAAAGTATAGTAATTTCTAGCCAATCTGGGTCGTTCATTAGGCGAATGATCTAACAGTAGAATTTATGTTTAGTTTAGGGTTTTTTCCCTAGAAGGCAACCCCTCTCTTTTTATGAGGGTATTGTATTGAGGGTGTGGAATATATGTGTATTTCTTAGAGCGAGAAACAGAGAGGTGAGATTGTGAGAGAAAACAGAGGATATTACAGAGGATTTGCTGTAGGTTGTGTCTCTTCATTTTGCTGGATAATAGAAAGGAAGGACTCTTTGTTTGGGGTGGACGTAGCCCAAACTGGGTGAACCACGTATATCTGTGTCTCTTTGGTTTTATGTGTTTGTGTTTTTCTGCATATTATATGTCTTGCATTTCTGTGTCATAAATAATATTTTTCTAAAAGAGCAATCATGTTATTAATATACGAACAATTCTTAAAATTTAGAAGTAAAGGGAAAATTTTCCTTAACAAGTTTTTTTATGATATAGGCTTTTAAAATATACACATTCAATTTATTAATAGTTAATTTTAAGATTTTCAACTATTTGCATTTAAGTTATTATGTATTTATTATTTAAATATAGTTTTAAAAATAATTATATGAATAAAATAATAAGACATGATTTATTATATCATATACAATAGTGATCATTAAAATTGAATCACAAATGATAAGATATTTAGAGAAACACAAACATGTAGCAACAAATGCAAGAGATAATGAATAAAAGATAAACCTTATATTGATATTTTATTAAAAAGAACCATGTTCATGAGTGTCTTAAGGTAGGGTGACCTCTCAATAATCAAAGCTTTAATTACAACAATACTCGACAAACATTACATTTCCTTCTAGATTTATAAATAGATTCTGAATACAAAACATTTACTTGTGGTCTCATCATTAAGGAGTACAAACTATCTAATGGGTCTAATTCGATAAAGAAAACCATTTTACATTAAATAACCATCCAATGACTATGTATGGGGCCTTATTAAAATAATATGGCTACATACATTAATTAATTAAATCCTAAGTATCCTAAAATATATAGGCTAGGGTAGAACCCTAACATGCTTTCCCCCTTCAAATTTAGTCTTGTGCTCATGATTGAAGTGTGGAAATTGCTATATAATTTCTATTGGTTTTCGTGTGGATTATTGTGGCCACATATATTTCCACTAGTTTAATACTTTTCAAATCATGTGTTAGTGTTTTTGACACCCTCTCGTAGTTAATACTGGCTCAATTTGGAGCCAAACAAACCCTTTTTTAATCTAGTTTTAGTAAGCTAGTTTGCACTTTGAAATTGGATCCCACTACCTTAGTTATACAAGACACATGGAAGATAGGAAGTATCTTGGAGTGGGCTAGAAGAGCGAGTTTGTAGGCATGGGGGCTTCACCTTGTTGACCAATATCTTATCACATTCATTCATAAAGTGGTTTTTTAGTTATGAAAATAAATTCAATATATTGTAGGTATTGTGGGGAGGTTGTAGGGTATTGATGGGTTTATAGGTATCAAAGGGGTATAAAAATGAGTATCTAGTAAAAATAGTGTTTTTTATTATTATTATTGGAAAAAAATATATTGGATAAGTTGAGGGGGGTTGGGAGGCGAGGAGGCACAAGGGGGCTTAAGAAAAGGACTTTAGGATATATTTATCAATATCTAGTGAACTTATGGGTATTCTTTAATATCCCATCAATGCATGTTCTATGTCATAGGTTCACTAGTGAAGACCCCATGTTTGCAAGAAACTTGTCAAATGCGTTAAATGATCTCACGGGCTCTATAAAAATTTGGTGCAAGTTTCTGGTGGATTTTGTCTTTTAGGGTATGTTTGTTTATAAAGTTGAAGGAAAAGAAACACATGATCCACTTCTATAAAAGAATTCTTTGAACAATGTCATCCAACTTATTGCTTCATTTTATTTTGAGATAAATAAAAAAATGGATTAATGTATTTATTTGTCTTCTATTTTAGTACTTTCTAGGTGGGTGTTAATGGTTGGAAATCACCAAGCCAATAATAGGGAGATCACTTAGTCAAGGTCCCAATTAGACCTTTATCCATTTAGAATGGTGATCTCGACTGATATGTGGGCCCAATTGCCACTTAAAGGATTACTCCTTGTAAGGAGATTGTCTATTATGATTTCCTAAATCTAAATGAAACCTAAGCTAATATGAAAATGACATACAGAACTATCATGTTGCTAATCTAAAAATAACTTTTCTAACTTATCTTGATCAAGAAAGGGAATAGTCCCAATCAAAACCAAGAGCAAGGTGGATGGATCAAAACTAGATCTAAGATTAAAATGAATTGATAAATCAGAGAAATATTTGATATAATGCAACAACAATTGGACAAAAAAAAGCATGTGATTTAACTTCATAAATAGTTATAAAAAATGACACATAGGTTTACTCGAATTCATCATTAAGTTTTGATCTAAATTTGACCAACATGAGAAGATAGTTTTTCATTGGTTTTAAATAAGCTATAACTGCATAAAATTAACAACAGTGAAAAACATACATACTACAATCTTCTCGAATAGTGAATAAATCAAAACTGAATAAATTTTTAAAGGCTTTCCACTAATTTTTTATTTCAAATAGTAGTGCACAAAAATAAACTCTAACTTCCAGCGTCACGGTACAAATGGTTCCAAGGATCCACTATGACATCATAAGCATCTCCAATCTAAATCATTACCCTTCTAGTATGGCCCTCCAAGTTCCAATATTCCTTCTAAGAATTAAAATATACAATAGTGCAAAGCCTACTTCCTTTTTCCAGAAATAGGACAACCCCTCCCAACATCCTAGGTTTCTTTTAAATAATTATTGGTGGAATTATATTTATTCTAATCCCAACATTTAATTATCAATATGGGGTCATAAGACTTAGAGATTCAAGCACAATAAATGTGGGATTAGAGTTTATTTTAACCTATGCTAACAACTAACTCTAGAAAGAACTAATCACTAAGGATTATAACTTGTCACTGGACTGTGGGACTCTAATGCTTATCAGGTTTTGAACCACAATCTTTCATTATCGACAAACAATGTTCATGTGGTTTTATATATGTATCTTATTAGGTCTTGAGACTTCAGTGGTTTTAATCCTATAGTGATGCATACAAAAAATCATTAAACATTTTGTAGAAAAGTAAATTGCAGAAACATAAATATCGGCAATTGTAGGCAAAAGAGTGAGAGGAAAATAAAGAAAACAAGGCAATAAATTACAAAAAATGCATTAATAAAATATCAAAAATAAATGCTAAGTAGGCTTAGAGATATATTGTAGGTTCTTATTCGTTGTAGGAATATTTTACCAAGTAAATGCAAATCTCCAATCAATTAAGAATCTTAAACTACCAATTACATATTTTTTAATGTTTGTTCTAGTACAAAACCTAGTACCGAATTAAGTACAGAAAGTCTGGAAATTGAAACTCTGAATGTTAGTGCTGAATTAAGTACATAAACTCTAGAAATTGAAATTATGAATATTAGTACCGAATTAAGTAAAGAAATTATGTAGATTAAAATTATGAGTATGAAAACATATTAAGAAACCAATTCAAGTTTTCTTAACTCTTAAGTTGGAGAAGATTATTTTGAATTTAATCATAACATGTTCTATTAACAATTCTGAAAATAAAAAAAGGTGAATTTTAGAAAAATACTAGATGAAACATGAATCTAATGAAAAACTAAAATGAAATATTAAACAAACTTTGTAATCAAGAAAACTAAATATTTATGAATACTACTCTACAAATAGAAAAAAACCAGTACGTTACCTGAGTCGAGGGGCCCTTCTTGACTTGGCAAAATTCCTATAGACTTAGATCAAACTAATGTGCAGAGCTTCAACAATTAAATCTTCATTAGCAACAAATTTATGGAGTTCATTCTTCCCTTGACTTCATCCACACATGCTTCCATTTGATTGTAACACTATAGAGTAACCATCATAGGTGGAGACAAAAACCCTAGTTTGGTTGACGCTTCTTTAGGCAGAATGCCTCATTGCCTATGAATGTCCATAGCCTCGATGGGTTTGCCTAGTGATATCATAGGTCAGTACCCGCAGCGAGCAGACATCCATAGCCTCAACGGGTTCACCTCTTAAACCTATTTTACACTAAAGGTTCTAGTCCCACGTTTCTTACCATTTTAGTTTTCTATTATGGATATTTCTTTTGTGATTGGTAGATGGGGGAGTGGCTTTAGAAACCCCGTAGAGGCATTGGATGATACCTTTGAGACTGACTTTGATTACCCACATAATTTCTTGGACGCATAAGGTACTTATAGGTACTCAAAGGACATAGCATGAATGATCCATTTTTAATGCGAGATGGGTGAGGTTGCCAAAGAATAACCAAAAGACACTTAAATTTCCACCAATCATAATTTTTATGTATGTTTTCGCTTTTCAAAAGTAGTGTTCCACTATGAGTATAGATTTCAGTAACTCTTGTGCAAGTCTTAATAAAGATGCTCATATATCATGCTTAGTGTTATGATTATAGTATTCAAGGTTATTTTTCATCAGTATCATTGTATGGACCTCTTAACTTTGTTATAATCCCCTTAGTATGTTTTGGTAGCTATATTTTGAGCAACTATTTTGTATTGATAATCATAAATCTATATGAATAAGAAAAATGAAATTCCATAACAGAAAAGGTATATCAAGTATGAATACTTTGGAATTATCATTCAATTAAACTTTTATGAAAACAGATTTCTTATTCAATCATCTTTGTGAAATAGCAGCCTTAAAACATATAAGTAATGATAAAACATGAATGCATCATTTTTAACAACTTAAGGAAGAATGATATTTATCATCGAATACACCCCTAAGTGTTCCATTTCGTTGACAAAGATGTCTTTTCCTCTTTTGAGTACCAGTATTCTTCTAGTATTTAAGCATCCCAAATGAACAAGATCCTTGAATGTGACTGTGTCTTGCAAAATAGAAAATTGGTACCAAAATTATGGGTACTGATTAGTTGAAACAATGTACCAAAAAGTTGATATTAACTATGGACATAAAGGTCATTATCAAGGAGATTAGCTTCGCATAGAATTACAAACAAAGTTATCATAACTTAATTTATGTTGTAGCGGCTACAACCACCCTCGAAAATTTTGGTCTGTACCAATTTCAGAGCCTCCCTTGAAGAGTTTCACTTGATGACTACACACACTCGAGTTCACTCTGTGAGCTTATGTGAATCTCTACATCTGCCTTTCTTGTTCATTGTATTCAAGTCTGTGCATGTTGATGTCTAAGTATGCTTGCGACCATGTTTTGGTTATGCTCAAAGTCTTTGCTTCGTATGTGCTGCTTGTGTTCGCTATGAAAGCATCTGTCACACTCACACACAGAGTCACATTCACTGTTGTGCAAGCGTCATCTCGATCAATGAACGATCAGTAACGAGTGTCGCACTTGTCACTTGCACCATCGGTTAGTGAAGTTGAACATGTGTGTCTGGATGGTTTGGTCATTTATTCGTCAAGTCATGTGAGTATGTGTTCGTATGATCACATGTGCATCTTTCGATTGTTCACACAATTAGCCATTTTTTCTGAAATTCTGACGACCAGACTCCTCTCAGACAGCCAGACCATTACCCTGCCATCGACTCGATCGATTGTCAACCAAAACAACGCAGAAGTTACAAGGGAGGTAACCAAGAAGAGGCTACAAGAGAGGAAGGAATGATTTTTTTTTCGTTTGGTTACACCACTCACAAGAATTGAACCAATGACGTTCACATAACTAAGATCTTATCAATACACCCGATCACCAACTATTCTAGGCTTCATGAGTACATATACATGAGAAGAAATTATTGTTATTCTCTCCACCCAAATTCAACTTCTATAACATGTTAAATTCAAAATTAAACATATTATTGTAATAAATTCAATAAAATATATATATATATATAATATATATATATATATATATATATATATATATATTATAATTCGTTCAATTATCTTAGGCAATGTAATCATCACTTCAATTGAAAATTAACTCCATTCCATCATTATTTTTTCAATTATTTGGAGAACATTATCATCATGCTTTCCATTGTTTGGACAATATAATATCACTTCAATTTAGTGGTATCTTTATTCAATCATTATGCTTTTTATTTTGATAGCTCTCAATGTTTTTTAAATAAGTATATATATAAAATAAATGTAACATATCATTTTTAATATATATATATATATATATATATATATATTTCAAATCTAAAATTGGGTATTATTTCTCTAGTTGTTGATTGTTTTAACCCGAAAGAGTTGGTGGTGGAAAGTTGTTTAGATGACAAAATTTCCTTCCAAATCAGAAATTTTTATGCGGTGCTTAATGATGAACAAAACCCCTACTTGGAATGTTTTCCAAAAATGGTTTATGGTGGATCCTAGATGGTGCCATCTTTTTCAAAACAACCAGGAAAATGTTCTTCATTTATTTATGGAATGCCCGTTTTTTCAAAAGGTTTGGGAATTGTATATGGAAGCCCTTGGTCTTTCTATCTCCTGGACGGTCTCGATTTGGAAGGTGCTTGGCAAGCATGGAGTTCAAATCCTATCAGTCGCCTATTATGTGCCCTCCTCATCATCATATGCTCGGGCGTTTAGCTTGTAAGAAATCCCACAATCTTTTCGGACAAGTATTATGTTCCATCTCACATTGCTGATGAAGGGATGACTATATTGAGCCACTTTCCTCAAGAAAAAAATGCTTCGACTCATAGGGTAGTATTTGTTGAATATGTTGATTATTCAAATTTGTGGGGCTATTTTGATGGAGCTTCGAGGGGCAAAGGTCAGTCATGCAATGGTAGTTTTATTCTCTATCTCTCTCCATCCCATTTTTCAAAGTTAAGATGGGCCTAGGTCTCGGTACAATAATAGAGCCGAACTCCTTCTGTGTAAGAATCTGCGTGTCTTCTCAAAAGAATAGGGGTGTTCACGTATTTATATCTTTTGGGGCTCAAAGCTTACTATCAACTCGATGAGTGGTGTAATATCTTGTAGGAACATTTTCCTTTGTCCTATTTTAGAGGAGATTATTCTTATTGTTGACTCTTTTGATGCTTTCTCTTGTTCTCACATTTACGGGGAGAGGAATAGTGATGTTAATAATCTATCAATGGATGACTTGCATATGGATAAGGATCTTTGGGCCATAGTGGAGCATAGCCAAGACCAACCGGTGGAGTTCTCTCTTAGCATATAGTATTTATAGTTTTTTTATTTCTTACAAATGTCGGCTTTCATCTATATGACATGGTTTTTGTCATGCTCAGAAAATGCAAGATCACATTTCTATTGTGGTTCATGGTTGTACTTGATGTACAAGATTATGGTTTTTTGTACCTTATCTTTCTTGTTCTCGAATATTATTTAAGATGAAAATTTATGTATTTTATTTACAGTTGAATTATTGTAACACAAAAGTCAATGCACTATGCCCGGATTACATTCTTTGTGTTTTTTCTTGCCGAGGTTGACTTTTGTGTCTATATTGGGTCCCTCGACATGATACTTTATTGTAATATGTAACTATTAAACCTTTTTTCTTAAGGGAACTACATTTACATTCTATGCTTAAATTTTAAGTTGTTGTTTTCAATTATTTTTACATAATACACTTAGGGAGTGGATATATAAAATGTAATTTATTTCGTTTTCAATCATTTTTACAGAATACACTTAGGGAGTCGATATATAAAATGTAATTTATTTCATCAATATATTAATGTTATTACGCGTCTTTTTGAAGAGAGAATTGGTTAACTACCGGCCATAAGTCTAATCCCATACCTCCAAGAAGACTACGAGTCACTGAATTACCTCAAATGATTTAATATCTTAGGAAAGACACCAAAAATATTTATCTCTATAAGTATATGAATATTATATTTTGCAAATAATTATTTCAACATTTTAGTAGGTAGATTTCCACAATTTATAATTTGATGATGATGCTAAAGATTTCTAGATTTCTCATTGAGGTGCCCAACATTTTGGGTGAACACTTCACCCATGTTCTAGCCCTTTTTATTCATGGTCTAATACTCTTTGTATCATCATGTTAAACTTTCTGTCCCTGAAGATAGGTGAAGTGTTCACCGAACATTTCAATAGAAACATACACTTATCCAAAAATCTTCAACATCATCATTTTCCAACATTACTAAAACAATATTAGAAAACAAAACACCAAAACCTCATCTTCCAACATTACTAAAACAATATTAGAAAAAAAAAAACACACCAAAACCTTCCAACGCTCTGCAAAATGTGCAACAAATAATTTTGAGGATCATTTTTCCTCATGGATGCGATATTTACAAAGTGAGCATTTATAGAACTCAATATAATGGATGCAATATTTACAAAGTGAACATTTACAGAACTCAATATAAAATTTGACTCACATTGTAAGCATGTTCACTTTGAACATACAGAGGTGTACATTTATGATATTAAATGCATTCATACTTAACCAACACGTGTCAAACCCTTACATCAATTCATGTGGGAGTCTCCAATCAGCCGGCCATGATTGGTCGAGTGGGTGAGACAGCCATTCACTCCATAAAGCTCTGGCCATACATGCCAAAGAGTGCTGTCCACTCGCAAATGATTAATTAAGGAGGTGATGCCCATCATCTTCCTCCAACTTGGATATATATATTGCAGATACAAAGAGACACCATTCTCAAAGTTCCCCAGAATCATCATACTCTGCACTCCAAGTTTGAAGATATCAGGGCTCTCAACCTGAAAGAAGGGTTTGAATATATACACAGCAATAACTGTGCAAGTATGGAGTTGAGCAGCAGGAGGGTATTCAGACTCAGAGTTCCCATTAGCCTCCACTGGACTCGTCGCTATAAGGCTGGCTATGTCCTCCTTGACAGCACATCAGATGAGTATGGTCACAAGGAAAAACCCAAAAGGGGGAGTGCTCCACCGATTCTCAGATTGGGTCATGGGAGGAAGAAGGGATTATTCATAGCTGGGATGTGCAGGAGGTTTCGTGTTCGAATCGTGAGGATACGCAATTACAGTTGGGGTTTGTTGTTGAAGAGACTCAAGGCTTTCTACCTTCGCCTTCTTACTGATATCGTGGAGACAGGCCCCACGGTGGAGATGATCATGAATTCTGCCCCTCTCATCTATCCACATTCTTTCTAAGAAACAAATGCCCATGTTTTTTTTAGGTCAGTCAATTGTATATGGATAGAGTTTCTGTTTTTCTGCATATCACATGTGGATGTGGATTTGGATTTGGATGGTATATACAGCAAATCTGCTACTGTATTTGATGATTTTATAGCATAGATTTTGATCTGTTTTGTTTGATGATGATGGGGCTTTTTTATTTTTAGGTAGATTACAGATTCTTGGAATATTTTAGAATCTGGGGTTAAGAGAGGTGTCAATTGTTTGATCTTTTCTGGGAATATCTCAGAATTTGACAGTCCAAAGAGAGGATCACTAGATATTTAAATATTTTTAGAATCTGCAATCGCGGGAACTTCGATGATGTAAATAATTTTAATTCTAGCAAGAAATTAAAAGAATATTTTAGAATCTGATGTACAAAAGCAAAAAAACAATTAACTTTACTCAGATCTATCAGATATATCTCATTAAAAATATTCCCAAAATTTTCAACCCATTTAACTTAAATTAACGATTGAGAGTAATCCCAAGTTCTCAGAAGCTCTCATTACTTCTGAGGCATTTCACTCTTTTTGGGAAGTGGGTAGTCTTCGGAACATGCAGATCAGAGATGTGAGACAAGCATACAGTTTATAAGACAATACATGAGACTTCGACTGTACAGCTCTTAGTCTGGTAGCTCATGAATGGTGTACTAATGGTGTTGGTTCAGTGATAATTTGAGATCCTGTAACATGTAAATGATGTGAACAAAAAAAAATTATTTGTTCTAGTTCTAACCAGTGGTGGTGGTGGGATTTCTTAGAGTCGTGTGTTTTTAGAAGTTGAAATAGTAGGTCTATAATATTGAGAATTGTCTGCACAATGCCGACATTGCTGATAATTTCGAGGTACAGTAACTGAGAAATACTAAAATAAGTTAAAAGCTATCAGATCATAAAAGATGTTGAGGATATCTGTAGTGAGTTTGTCTTTTTGTTTATCTAGCATTTTGTATTATTATGGTAAAAATTAATATTAATATTACTAGTGTTGGTTTGTTTTGATTTGTGTAGTGAGAAATCAGATTAAAGATTTAGTTTCAAAATAACAAAAGTAAGTGAATATATTATAATATATTATGATTTGAAGAGACAAACAAAAAATAATGAAAACTAAAAACAAAAATTAAAATGTTATAATAAGTTAAAAACCATTAATGGAAAGGAATTTTTTAATTTTTTAATTTTATTCCGCAGTAATGGTTAAAAACTATTTAGTAATAAGTATTTTATTTGGTTCAATTGGTTTTCAAACATAGTTCTAGACTTTCCAATTTATCATATTTAATATGTTGATTAGAGTTTAATATTGTAATTAATTTATTTTCTTTTATTGTGATAATATTGTTGATACTTTTTATGTCTATGGTAATTTTTATTGAATATCAAAATGTTATATAAAGATAATTGTATTAATTTATGTATGATTTTATTATTGTAAAGTAAAAGTATATTTGGTAAATTTATAAAAAAATTGATGTTTTTTAAAATAATTTAGTTTTAATTAAAATTATAATTAAATAAGGGTTTTTTTTTTTTTTTATTATTATTATTATTATTACTATTATTACTATTATTATTACTATTACTACTATTTAAATATAAAAAAACTATAACATCATTCAAATTAATTATATTCAAATTGTATATTCAAATAAAAATATGAATTAATTTTTTTTAATTATTTAAATATATTTTGTTATTAATATTTAAATAACTTTTTAAATATAATTTTTTTTTGTTTTTATTTAAATATTAAAATTTAAATAAAAATAAAAATTTAAGTATATGAATTATTTAGTATAATAGTTAAATTATGAGACTTAACTTAAAGTGGTTGATTGAAAAGTTAAGTTTTAAATAATAATACATTGTGAAATAATATTAATTTTTTTTGGATATATGAAATATTAATATTTGAGTCAATGTTTTGAGCTAATAGGTGTGACTCATTATGAAGATAAAGATGTCTTTCATGAGAAGTATGATGTGGTTTGACAATATAAATAGGTGAGAGATTAATAATAAAAAAATAAAATATTAACAAAAATTTTAGAAATAAGGAAAATAAATATAATAACTAATTATAATTAACATCCGCTATATACTTACTAAAAAGTGAAATTATTAAATTAATAAAATTAATAAGGATATAGTTAAAAAAGAAAATCCCAAAAATTTAAAAAAAATCAACATTTATTTTTAAAATAAGCTAATTATATTAAAATTTTAATTAATTAAAAAATCAAACAATTATTTTTAAAATAAGCTAACTATATCAAAAACCTTAATTAATAATACAAAAAGAATTATAATATAAATAAGGTTAAATTCAAATGATACAACCTTAAAATTACAATATATACTATGAGTGAAATAAGATTAAAAAATAAATAATGTATATGAAAAATATAAATACTAAAAACTAAAATAGAGTAATATAGTGAGCTATATGATATAATTAAGCATACCCTTAACTTAATGAATAAAGATTGGAGAACTTACAGGCACGATCTCTAAAGAACTCAAGAAGGAAAAGAGGAAGGAAAAGACAGAATGAACTGCTAAACGAATGTGGAAAACTACTGATTAACTCAGGTAAGATGAAAGATCTTACCAGCTACTCCTTTACCAACCTTTCTTAATGAAGCTCACAACTTGGAACATTAGAGGCTTAGGTAGTAGAAGGAAACAAAGGAATCTGAGTAACAGAATAAAAGAAGAAAAACTAGATATGATCTTCATTCAGGAGACCAAATGTTCAATGGAGAAAATAAGAGAAATTCATAGTAAATGGTTAATCAAGTATGAGTATTTAGAGGTTAAGGAAAATAACTCGGCAGGTGGGATTCTTACGCTGTGGGATCCACAGAAATTTGGAATCTTGGATGCTGAAGCATCCAGGAACTATCTATCTTTGGTGTGCAGTCCTGTAGGTGATAAAGAGATATACATGATAACAAATGTTTATGGACCTCAGAAGCAAGCAGATAAACTCAAGCTTCTTACCTCCCTGGAAGATCTAAGAGCACGATATCCCAATATGCCTTGGATAGTTGCAGGTGATTTCAATATGATAAGATCTCTTTCGGAAAAAAAGAAGGCACAAGACAGCTAGGCAGAGACTCTGAAGCCTTCCAAGATTTCATCATGAACATGGGACTAGTGGACACCGAGACAATAAATGGAACCTTCATGTGGAATAACAAAAGGGGAGGGGCTTCTCAAGTGGCTTCAAAACTTGATAGATTTATCGTTTCTGAGGATCTCCTCATCATGGGACAAGCCATCACAGCATCCATTCTACCCTTTGGGGGTTCGGATCATTGGCCAATTCAGCTAGAAGCTACCTTTATGGGCACTCCGAGGAACATGACCTTCAGATTTGAGAATGCATAGCTTTCACACACCAAATTCACCAGTAACATTGACAAATGGTGAAAAGAGGATTTGAATATTCAGGGTACTAAGATGTACATGCTCCAACAGAGACTGAAATATATTAAATCCAAACTTAAATCTTAGTACAAAAATGAATTTGGGGATATCCTCAAGGGTAGAATTGAGACTGAACAGAAACTCTAGAATATCAATCAGATCAATATCATAGAGGGCTTCAATGAAGAGAGGCAAAAGCTAACCAACTCTTTGCAGGAAGAATGGGAGGAGCGATGCCTACAAGAGGAAACTTTCTGGAGACAGAAATCCAGGATTCAATGGATCAAAGAGGGAGAAAGAAACACTAAGTTCTTCCACAAGTCCACTATGGCCCATAGGGCACATAACAAAATCACAAAGATTAAGGATTCTCAGGGTGTTGAGCTTGTCTCCCACAAGGACATGGAATCAAATCTAGTACAACACTTCTCTAATATTGCAAAGGAGCCAATGGAGGATAGATCTAGGTTCATTAATTAGTTCACCCAGTATATTCCCAAGTTGGTCACTAGAGAGGACAACCATAATCTCAATAGGCCAGTCTTGGAAGAGGAGGTTAGTGAAGTGATCAAGGAAATGCAAAGTGGAAAAGCACCAGGCCCAGATGGATTCAATGTTGATTTCTTCAAAGCCTGCTGGGATACAGTCAAACAGGACATCCTCGAGGTTGTGGAGGACTCAAGAAAATACAAAAAGGTTCTGAAAGCACTGAATGCATCCTTCATAGCTTTAATCCCCAAAAAGGAAAATGCTATGACTCTGAATGGATTTAGCCATTTCCTTATGTAATGTGGTGTATAAAATCATCTCCAAAGTAATAACCAATAGACTTAAGCCCCTACTACCTTCCCTCATCTCGGAAGAGAAAAAAATCTATGTGGAGGGACAAAAAATTCTCAACAACATCATCCAAGCACATGAGGTGGTACACTCTCTCAAAAGCAACAAGCAAGCATGCATGATTATTCAATTGGACATTATGAAAGCCTATGACAAACTCAGCTGGTCTTATATCAGAGCTACTCTGAAATCATATGGCTTTGACCAAAATTGGATAAGATGGGTTATGGCACTAATCACCACAGCTGGTTTTTCCATTTTTCTTAATGGAGCTCCTTCAAATACCTTCACACCTTTTAGAGGGCTTAGACAAGGCGATCCACTCTCCCCTTTCCTCTTTGTCCTCATGATGGAAGGGTTAGGCAGGGCAATCAAAATGGCAAATGTTGAAGGTTGAATTCAGGGGATCAAGCTCACCCCGGATGGAAAGGCTAATACTCATCAATAATTTGTGGACGATACTATGCTACAGGTCATACCCATAGTTAGGGAAGCAAGGGAAATCAAAGATATCTTAAACAACTTTTCTATGGTAGCATGTACAGAGGTAAGCCTAAAAAAGTCCAAAGTTTTTTTCTTTAACACTAATATTGCTATACAAAGAAACATTACCAGGATTCTTGGTTTTCAAAGGGAATAGTTGCCTTCCAAATATCTTGGCATTCCTCTTACTGATAAACCTCTCAGCAAGAAAATATGGGAACTAATTTTAAATAAACTTCAGGACAAAATCAGAAAATGGACATGCAGACCCTTAAACTTAGCAGGGCGACTTGTGCTCACATAGACGGTCTTGCAAGCCATTCCCATTTTCATGTTTGCAGCTATCCCTGCTCCTCAAGGTATTAAGCAGTAGATAAGGAACGTTCAAAGGGACTTTCTGTGGGGTAGACAAGAAGAGAGAAAAAAATGGGCTTTAGTTGCCTGGGACAAGCTTTGTAAGCCCAAAAGCCATGGTGGTTTGGGGCTGCATGATCCATAAACTCTCAGTAAAGTTTCGAGAGCTAAGATTTGGTGGCGATGGATCAAGGAGCCGAATTCCCCCTAGGCCAAGCTTTGGAAACAGAAGAATGCCAAGCACTAGAAGGAAAAGGATCTTATTAGAATGACAGGGCAAATCAAAGACTCACACATATGGAACCTTGCTTGGGAGAATAAAAGCATTGTTTTTGGGAAATCCGAGCAAGGGACCGAGCTCGATTCTGGGAGGACAGCTGGCAAAAGGAACCCATCCTTAATAGGATTGACCTAACAGCCCTCAAAAGAGACACAGATAGCAAAGGCCTATTATTGGTAAAAGATTTATGGGATCAAGGAACGAACAATGAAAAATGGAGGAAGTGGAAGGATCTAAGTTACAGTGAGGAGAGCCCTTTGAAGGCCATGGCAGAGGCTCTCACCATGGACTTAAAGCATAGACAGATTCTGTTTTCCTCCTCACACGACCAATTAAGATGGGGGAAGAATAACGAAGGTAACTTTAACCTCAAAGAGGCAAAAAAAGCAATCACAGGATTCAACTTTGTAAATGCTGATAAAGTCTGGAAGGAGCTTTGGCAAACTCTTCACTGGATGAAAATAAAGTTATTTATCTGGCTTATGCACCAAAGAAAGATCCTAACTTCGGAAAACCTTCTCAATAAAGGCTTTAGTGGCCCTTCCAAATGTCACCTATGCAGCTCACATGAGGAAACGATTGAACACTTGCTCAACCTCCGTTTTTTCTGCTAAGGTGTGGGACTGGGTGGCCTCAAGCTTCACACAAACCAACAGGGATAGTCTCAGCACATCCAACACTTTGAAAAACTGGAGGAAGCACTTCTCAGAGAATGAGATCATCAACAAAACCTGGATGCTAGTACCAGGCTTTGTCATTTGGAATGTTTGGAAAGAATGCAATAGGCGGATCTTCATAAATAAAGCTAGCGAGCCACAACACATAATCAATCAAATTCTAAAACAACTTAAAGAAACAGTTAAAATCCTTTTGAGGTCAATTCCCATGAATCCTCCTCTGCCTCATGAGGAGATTATTATTCTTAATTTGGGTCTTCAATCCATCAATCCTCAAGGAATAAGGAAGGAAGTGAGAACAATTAACATAGGGGCCAGTAGATGGCAGCCCCCTCCTTAGGGCTTCTTCAAAGTAAACATTGATGGAGCTTCTAAGGGCAATCTGGGGGAAGCTGGCTTTGGGGGTGCTATAAGAGATCCTCAGGGGCACACAAAATATATCTTCCATGGCCACTTGGAAAAGGGTACCAATAACATGGCTAAACTTCTCGCATTAGATCAATGCTTGGAGATCCTGGTGGAGGAAAATTTACAGAATGTTATCATTGAAGCAGATTCGGATTTGATCACTAGAGCAGCCAAGAAGATTCACAATGGAACTCCGCCAAATAAAGTGTCGAAGCACTGGAAGCTGCTGCATGCTTTTCATCGTATCCAATCTCACTTGCAGACCCTTAAAATGATTAGATTTTTTCATGTTAGAAGGAAGACAAATATGCTTGCAGATCGGTTGGCCAACGAAGGTGTGGCCAATAAGGACAGTGATTCTCGGCATGCATGGGAGTTGTTACCTAAAGGGAAACTGCGAGAGGACTATTTCATCTTGGCAACCAAAGATTAGGATTTGTCGATGAACAACGTTGATCGAAGGGATCCAGGAGACAGGAATGAGGTTGATATCACCTAATTCATCCATGATTTTGGGATATGGTTGCTTTCCACAAATTTGTTCACTTTCGGATGAATGATGAAGGTTTCAAGTCGGGCAATGACACAAAATGGACTGCCTGGGTGTATTTGGGTTTAGCGGGTCTCTGTTGGCGACTCCAAGCGGAAGGCTCAGTAAGGTCTGTGGGAATGTTCTGGCTTTTACGCAAAACCTTGAATGCAATACCATAATGGTATTTCACGTGGGACTTAGATGGTATCTAGTATTTTGGTAGTCGCATGTGATTCCACTTAGTGGGTAACACGTGGCATTGAGAGGTGAGAGAAAACCACTCTCATCGTGCGGTTAACCTCCGTGATTTTTGTCCATGTGATATCCCTGATGATCGTTGGATTGGGATTATGTATTCTACGGCTGAGATGGAGCGGGCTTGTTGCCTTAGGGCTCCGACCTGTTTATGTTTTTTGGACCCAGTTTAGAGTTGAGGTCGGGTCTATTTTGCAAGGGGTAGTGGGGTCCATGGTGGGTCCCTGTATGGACCCTGGGCTCTCCACAAAACCATGGACACAAAACCCCAAAACCTTATTTGGTATATCACGTGGGACATGGTTGGTATCTGGTTTTATGGAAGATGCATGCGATTCCACTCAAGGGGTAACACATGGCAACAAGAGGTGAGAGAAAACCGCTCTCATCATGCGGTTAACCTCCGTGCTTCTTGTCTGTGTGATATCCCCGCTAGCCGTTGGATCAGGAGTTTGATTTCAACGATTGGGATTGGTTGTGCTGGTTGCCCGATTGTGGGTCCCTTTGTGGATTCCTTTTGCTTGTTGGCCGTTGGATTGGGGGCAGGTTTTCAATGGCGAGGATTGGTTCTTGCCTATTGCCTGAGGGTTTCGAACCCGTTCTGTTTAGTGGACTTTTCTTTGTTGCCATCGGGTTCGTCTGGTGGATTCAGTAGGCACCACTTTATGCTGTGTGTAAGAATCTTGTAAGCTTCAGTAACTGGCTTTTGTCACCCCTACTGTCTGGGACACTTTGTATATTATGTAATTTGATCAGATTAATAGAAGGTTCGTCTCTTATAAAAAAAAAAAGAATAAAGATAATAAAGTTAATAGTGCTAGAAATACTTTATTTTTTTTTATTAAAATATAATACCTTATCAAATAATAATAACAATAATGAAGAGAGGAGGATAGACATAAAGGCAATAAAAATAAAAATTGAAACAAAAGATAGAGAGCAAAACTAGAAACATAAGAGGATGCAGGCGGAAGTGAATTTCAAGGAAAGGGAGGAAATCCAATTCTTGTTGATTTTCCAACCATTATCCTTATTTAGATTTCCTGATCATTTTTCAATCTCAATGGACTCTCTGAATCTCCTATGATGATAGTGACCAAACTTGGTGAGGCCCATCGAGTTTTCAATGCAAATGTGGTGTTTAGTTTTCTCCGAGTGCTCTGCAAGGGTTGAAGTATAGGAGCGACCATTGTTTGATGTCAACTAAGTTTTCTTGAACTTTTGTTTGAATGGAACAAAATGTTTCATGAACATAGGGGGGCCCACAAGAACATGTGATTAAGTACCCACCTTTTCTACTTGAAGGGTCAACGGAATTCTTGACATATTTAAGGGTATTGTGAATAGTGTTAAGGGTATTGAAGGTAATGAATAGGAGAATTCATGGCATTAATATACGAAAAATTCTTCAAATTTAAAAGTAAAGGGAAAATTTTCCTCAAACAAATTTTTTTATGATATAGGCTTTTCAAATATACACATTCAATTTGTTATTAGTTAATTTTAAGATTTTCAACTGTTTGCATTTAAGTTATTATGTATTTATTATTTAAATATAGTTTTTAAAATAATTATATGAATAAAATAATAAGACATGATTTATTATATCATATACGATAGTCATCATTCAAAATGAATCACAAATGATAAGATATTTAGAGAAACACAAACATGTAGCAAGAAATGTAAGAGAATGAATGAAAGATAAACCTTATATTGATATTTATTAAAAAAGAATCATGTTCATGAGTGTTTTCAGGTAGGGTGACCTCTCAATGATCAAATATTTAATTACAACAATACTTGACAAACATTACATTTCCTTCTAGATTTATAAATAGATTCTCAATACAATTTTTTTTACTTGTGGTCTCATCATTGATGAATACCAACTATCTAATGGGTCTAATTCGATAAAGAAGACCATTTTAAATTAAATAATCATCTACTAACTATGTATTGGGCCTTATTAAAAGAATATGGCTACATACATTAATTAATTAAATCCTAAGTATCCTAAAATATGTAGGTTAGGGTAGAACCCTAACATTCTTTCCCCCTTCAAACGTAGTGTTGTGCTCATGAATGAAGTGTGGAAATTGTTATAGATTTTCTATTGGTTTTCATGTGGATTATTCTGGCCACATATATTTCCATTAGTTTAATACTTCTCAAATCATGTGTTAGTGCAATTTACACCCTCTGGTAATTAATACTGGTCCAATTTGGAGCCAAACAAACCATTTTTTATCTAGCTTTAGCAAGCTAGTTTGCACTTTGAAATTGGATCCCACTACCTTAGTTATATAGGACACATCAAAGATAGGAATTATCTTGGAGTGGGCTAGAAGAGCTAGTTTTTAGGCATGGGGGCTTCACCTTGTTGACCAATATCTTATCACTTTCATTCATAAAGTGGTTTTTTAGTTATGAAAATAAATTCAATATATTGTAGGTATTGTGGGGAGGTTTTAGGGTATCAATAGGTTTATAGGTATCAAAGGGGTATAAAAATGAGTATCTAATAAAAATAGTGTTTTTTTATTTATTGGAAAAATATATATTGGATTAGTTGAGGGGGCTGGGGGCCGGGGAGGCACAAGGGGGCTTAAGAAAAGGACTTTAGGATATATTTATCAATATCCACTGAAATTAGGGGTATTATTTAATATCCCATAAATGCATGTTCTATGTCATAGATTCACTAGTGAAGACCTCGTGTTTGCAAACAACTTGTCAAATACATTAAATGATCTCATAGGCTATTTAAAAATTTGGTGCAAGTTTCTAGTGGATTTTGTCTTTCAGGGAATGCTTTTTTATAAAGTTGAATGAAAAGAAACACATGATCCACTTCTATAAAATAATTCTTTGAGCAATGCCATCCAACTTATTGCTTCATTTTATTTTGAGATAGATAAAAAAAATGGATTAATATATAATGTTTCATCTATCTTAGTACTTTCTAGGTGGGTGTTAATGCTTGGGAATGACCAAGCCAATAATAGGGAGATCACTTGGTCAAGATCCCAATTAGACCTTTATCTGTTTAGAATGGTGATCCCAACCGATATGTGGGCCCAATTTCCACTTAAAGGATTGCTCCTTATAAGGAGATTGTCTATTATAATTTCCTAAATCTAAATGCAGCCTAACCTAATATGAAAATTACATAAAGAACTATCCTATCGCTAATCTAAAACTAAAATTTCTAACTTATCTTAATCAAGAAAGGGAATAGTCCCAATCACAACCAAGATCAAGGTGGATGGATCACAACTAGATCTAAGATTAAATATTTCATATAATTAGAGAAATATTTCATAATATGCAACAACAATTGGAGCAAAAAAAGCATGTGATTTAACTTCATAAATAGTTATAAAAAATGACACATAGGTTTACTTGAATCCATCATTTAGTTTTGATCTAAATTTGACCAACCATGTGAAGATGGGTTTTCATTGGTTTTAAATAAGCTTATAATTTCATAAAATTAACAACAGAGAAAAACATACAACATACAATCTTCTCGAATAGTGAATAAGTCAAAACTAAATAAAATTTTAAAGGATTTTCACTAATTTTTTATTTCAAATAGTAATGCACAAAAATAAAATCTAACTTCCTGCTTCAAGGTACAAATAGTTCCAAGGATCCACTATATCATCATAAGCATCTCCAATACAAATTATTACCCTTCTAGTATGGCCCTCCAAGTTCCAAAATTCCTTTCAAGAATTAAAATCTACAATAGTGCGAAGCCTACTTCCTTTTTCCAAAAATAGGACAGCCCCTCCCAACATCCCAGGTTTCTTTTAAATAATTGTTGGTGGAATTATATTTATTCTAATTCCAACATTTAAGTATCAATCTAGGGTCGTAAGACTTAGATATGTTTGCACATGAAATGCGGGATTAGAGCTTATTTTAACCTATTGTTGGCTCATGAGAGTCATCAGGGGGAAGACCCTGGGTTCGGGCACAAGAGGCCAACAATGGTCCATTGTAGTCTAAGACAACGTCAACATTTTCACCTTACCCCAATGGGAAAGGAGTCTCACCCGAGGCGCGCTGCGACCAAAAGGAAGAAGGGTTCAGCATGGAGTCATGAAAGTCTTAACCGAGTTGCATTCGATCAAATTCATGAATACATTATATAAAACACAGGGATAAAATCATACTCATGATGTCACACGAACTACTGATTACATGCAATTGTTAAGTCATTCAAAAAAAAATTTAAATATCCCTCAAACACAGGGCTCAGATACATAATAAAACACAACTGATCTTAGAAAATCTTTATATTAATCATAACAGTTAACCATTACAACATCACTCGGCTTCCACCATAAACAATTACATAAAATACCCGGGTCAATTCTATGGGTACTATGCAACTTCACAGACCATGTCTTCTCGACTCTTGTGATGTTCCCTTTTGTTGGCCGCAACAAGAATCCTTTTCATCTTCCCTTAACCTTGCCAAATCTAACCCCGCTCCTTTCCTAGTCTTCTCTTTTTATATCCCTTCTTTGTTAGTTGGACTGCCAGCTCTTCCCCTTGGCTGCTTCTGCACCTTCGCGCCCCCTCGGTTGCCTTTTCCTTCCATTGCCACCTCGCCGTAACTCTTGCACAACTGCGTGTTACGCTAGCCAACCATTGCTACCACCCATTTACTTCTCGTCCCTTGGTCAGTCAAAATCGGTCAAAGCCTTTTCAAAATTTAACGAAGGCCCCAACAAGCCCCAACCACAATTCCTTGACTCATCCTCAAGTCAAGTCATTTCATCCTCTATCAGTCCTGCTGATCCTGCGGGTGGTGGCTGTGCTATTGCCTGCACTGGTTCTACTGTCGGCTGTGCAGGTGGTTCTTCTACTTCAATAATTGCTTGCAAGGTGGCATATGCTTTTGTTGCGCCTTCTTGCTCCTGCGGTTCCGCCGTTCCAAACGAACACTGTGTAATTTTAAATGGCGATGTCCCATAGAGTGACAATTGCATCGACATCCTAAGTAAACATTTCGGCCAAGTGCGACATTAGTTCAGTTGTGCTGCTTTCTTTCGATGTCGCTACATTGCTGCATGCTGGAGTCGCACACCTCCTTCAGAAGTAACACTTGCATTTAGACCAGTGGCTAGAGATCCTTGATGATCTTTTTCATCCGCACAGACTCCTCCTCTATACTATCAACCGGAGCCTGGAGGGTGTCCATTTGATCGTTGACTTTCTACAGCTGGGTGAGGTCTGTGCAGTCTTTCGTGCTAGCAAACAGAGTTTGTATTTTCTCTCGGAGGGGGTAGAACAAGTGTTTCTTCAAGGCATATCTGTCGGCGAGGGTGTCGGCTAAGGCTTGCTTCATGGCTTCCACCTCCCTGACCTTCCCCTCAATCGTCCTTACGTTAATTGCTATTGGATCCGGTAATGTAGATCTCACCATATCCAATTTCCTCTTCATCTCAGCATTGCTGGCTGCCAGGCGCGAGCATGTTGCCTAGATGTGGTCGCAGCAGCTGACCAATGTGTAATTATCCATGTGTTTTGGTACTTCATCATCCACCTTGGTGATGGTCGGCCATAGTGATCTAGTGATCTGAACTGCTGTGTGACCTGGTCGACTTGGGCCTGCAATCCAGTGTTTTCTTGCCGCATGTGATCACACTCGTCGGTCACCATCTGCAACTACTTCGCTTGTCGTTTATGCTCCTGAGCCAGGTCCTCATGGAGCCTTTCAGCTCCATGTGCTACCTACTAAATAAATGAAAACAACTAGGCCAATGACCAATGCTGGAGCGTCTCAGTCTGCATTGTGCTAGGGTCTAGGAACTGTTGCTTCAAGGGTAGGCCATTGGCGATGGATTTTTCGGAATGGGAGGCGGGCGAATGGGTTTGTTGTGATGGTGGGGTGAACTATGGAGTGGGTGGAATGATGCTGGGAATTGGGTGCACTGAGAGACTTATATGGAAGGGTGGTAGGTATGGCTCAACCCTTCCCCCCTTTAGAGTAGAATCCAAGTTCCCCCCTCCAGTGGGTCTCACCCAAGCATCGGGAATGTGGTGAGTTCTATAGGTTGTGTCCCAGTGGTATGAGCGGTGCCCTCTGTTTGCCCAGCTGACTAGACTTTTGCTTCCATAGTCGTCCCTCGTCGGCCAGGCTGAAGGGTTTTAGATAAAGTCGCGGAGGTTGATGCAATGTGTGGGTATGACTCCCGCGACTGGTGTAATGCGGTGGAGGTGGTGGTGGGGATCTCTTCAATGATGGTGGTTGTAAGGATTGATTTCTCGACCTCCACAGTGAGGTCGACAATCATAGCTGGAAGATTAACTTCCAGTTTCTTGATAGTTGGGGTTCGGGCGACTTGCTTTTTCTTGTGCTTGGTTACCATGGGCTGAGATGGGGCTTGTGCTACACCTGTTGGGAGCTTCATGGCTATCGGCGTCATGACGATCGGTGTAAACATGGTGGAGCCCTGAAATATGGTGGGATAGTTGCTCTCACCTGACCCGAAGCTGGAAATTGTTCGTCAAAGCTCAAACATCTTTTCTTCCATCTGGAGCACTATTAGCTCAATTTTGTCCTCGGCTGGCTACTTCCTACTGCTCTTGGCCCCATCTTCGCCTTACCCCTACAGAGTCAATGCTCAAAAAGGTACTTGTGCCTGACTTCTGTTATCTCGTAGGCCACTCCCGGCCATGAGCCCACTTCTCTGTGTAGCACTTCCTCAGTTAGGACAAACCTCAGAGGTCTCATCTTAAACGTTTGAGGATGGGCGCACCTTGGCCGCAGGTACGTATGTGCGTGGGAGGCACCAAACCAAAGGTCTTCTGAGAACTCGTCTAACAGAGCCTTCGGTATCCTTTCTTTCGACTTGACAACAGCCAACATTTGCTCATACCAATCCCTGAAGGCTATCTCGTTGATCTCCTTAGTGCTAGGCTCTCCTGATGCCTTCCAGGGGTCATACCAGAGTGCAATTGGTTGTCCCTCAAGGATGGGCACCATTTTCCTCTCCTTCGGTGGCCTCCATTTCCACATTTCCAACGACATTAGTAGATATCCAAACATGAACCTAGTACCCCTTCTGTGTATGTCCTCACATGCCTCAAAAAGCTCGTTGAGAACATAGGTTGACCAGTTGAGCACCTCCCCTTGGCAGCAATGTTTCACAACTAAGATGGCATCCAAGGTGCATTCGTTCTTTATGTATTGTCACATTGTTTTGCTTGCAATAAGGTATCAAGAAAATTTAATGTCCTCCTTGTTCATCTTATCTAACTTCACCCCTCTCCCACCCCGCTCGATCCCATATCTGGCATAAATGTTGTCTTCACTCTGCTTCTTGCCTAGCTTCGCCACTACATTTCCACCCTCGGCCAATCATGTGTTTCGACTGATATCTTCCACGTGGATAGGGTACTCCTTATCCATCCACAACAAACCTCCATGCATCCTACTCACTAGTAGCTTGGTACACTGCATCACGACAAATTGAGTTTCGAACACAGGTAGGCTCCTCAAATGGAGGAATGTTGATCTTTGTAATCCCTTGAATTCTTCCCTGACCCTGGAGGACTTAGTGCCATCCTCTTTTAGGAAATCCTCTGTGTAAACTTCTCTCTTCATTGCTAGGAATTGGAAACAGTATGTGAATTCGTTTTCTATCAGATTTTCCTTGTCATACTTGCCATATAAATTGTTGACTGCTCCAATTCGTGCATCCAATGCGTCCCGCGGAACTGATACAAGTCCCTTGGCCATCTCCTTTCTCCTGTGATAAACTATCTACACTGGAGGCTTCCTGCCTTTCTGTCTTTGCTCCTGTTCTTCAGAACGATCTTGTAACTCTTCTATTGCCTGCACTTGGAATTTTGGAATTCCCTTCATTCTTCTGTGACTTAAGTAGTTGGTCCTGATACGAAATTCCTAGATAGACGAGGCCTTAATAACTAATTACTCTGTCGATCTTCCCATGCGTTTTGGCTAGACCTTGCTGCCGCTAGTTGACTTGGACGTGACAACCCTGACGTGGACTCGAAGGTACAAAGTGGGCTGCATGGCGTATTTATTTTGCCGTGATGTGTTTATTTATTAACTAAATTTATGCTTAATGAGAAAATATATTGCGGCTCCTACTCTGACAGTTTCTTATTGAGTTACTTAATCAGGAAATGACTATTGGTACGACAGATGGGACAGGTATCTGTGTGGTTATAAATGTTGGAAAAAGTGCATGCTTATGTGTAGTATGCTGATTAGGATTACGTATGTGGCCACTGACTCTATTGACTGGGATTGCATGTGTATCCACTGACACTACCCCCCCCCCCCCACTTGCTCTGCTGACAGGGACTACATGTGTACCTACTAACGCTACTTCTCCCCCCCCAACCACAAATGGGTTGCGGTAAGAGAAAACTCTGCCACAACCTTATTAATATCTGTCGCCCATTTTTTTTTTCTAGTTGCAGAAGGGCTTCAGGAATGCACCATTCACCCATCCATGCAGTAAGACTCCATCCAGTTTCACAAGCCTAAGCACACCCGAATCTTGTATTTATGTTACTATGAATGGATCCAACCAGTGCATATGCAATTTCCTTTGGAACTTCTAGAACTTGCTATCATAAAGTAGCACTTGTTCCCCTACTCCAAACAACTTCCTCTTGATATTACTATCATGCCAATCTTTCTGCCTTCGTTGCTCTACTGATTGATGGGATTATGCTAAAAATTGAGTTTCATTAAGTTCCATCAGCTGGTTTAGTCACTCTCTTAAGGCACTGTTGTTTGTCATTCCCGTTGCCTTTGAGATGAACATGTTGGGTAGTAGAAATTCTACGGGTATACCACTTCCCTTCCATATACAAGTTGAAATGGTATTTTCTTATGGAGTATTTTTACTGTTTTCCTATATGCCCATAGGGTCACGGGTATTCTTTCCTAGTCGTCCCTATTGGCAGATACGACTTTTGTGAGTCCTTTCTCTAGTATCTTGTTAAACGCTTCTACTGCACCATTGGCTTGTGGGTGGTACGGGTTGCTCTTGTTGTGTTGAACCATGAATGTCTTTAGCAGAGACTCAATGGTCTCATTTAGGAAATGTGTGCCTTGGTCGCTTGTGAGGCTCCTTGGGCATCCAAACCATGAAATGATGTTCTCAAATATGAACCTTGCCATTGTTTCTGTTGTGCAGTCCTTTACGGGTGCCGCCTTTGCCCACCTTGTGAGGTATTATGTTGTTGTTATGATGTACCTTGCTTGTGAATGTCTCGTTGGTGGAGAAATGGGTCTAATGAAGTCTACTACCCACTTATCAAAGATTTGAACTGTGTGGACCGATGTAGAGGTAGCTTATCATGTCTTGACAGCTTTCGAACCCTTTGACAGATGTCGCATGTCCTAGAAAATTCTTTAGAATCCTTATGGATAGTTGGCCACCACAGTCCTGCGTGGAGTATATTTCTTGCAGTGGTCTTCCCTCCTACATGACCTCCTTCAACCCCTACATGGCACTCCCTTAAGACATCATTCCTTTCATGCTGAAGGACACAGTGTCTGAGTATTTGATCTAAGCCCATTTTATAAAGGTGTCCCACAATCAGTGGGTAATCTATTACCCTAACTACTAAGTTTCATCTCTACGTTGCTGTGTATTCTACTAGGTAGTGACCAGTTGTCAAGAATGAGGTGATTTGTTCCAGGTGGTCTAGAATTTTCTCTACTTTGAGTAAATCGGCATCGGGCAATTGATCATCTACTTCTCCTTCATTTTCCCCTGTTTCTAGCCGCGACAAGTGGTCTAATCCCACATTGAGTCTATCGAGCTTTACCAATATTTCAAACGTGAATTCCTGGAACAGAAACAACCATCGACACATTCTCCCCTCTAGCACTGGATTGTTTACTAAATACTTGAGCACAGAATGGTCTGTGAAAAATTTGAATGGTGTGCCTAGTAAGTAGTGTCTGAAATTTTGGAGAGAGTAAACCATTGCCACGACTTCCCTTTCAGTTGTTGTGTAGTTCCTTTCTATAGTATACAACTTCCTGCTAGCATAGTACACTGGATGGTCCATGTTTTTCTCCCCTGGCTATGCTAAGACCGCTCCCAGTGCTATTCCTGATGCATCAATGTGCACGTGGAATATTTTATTCCAATTAGGATACACCAATATAGGGGCACTTACTAGTCTCTCTTTTAAGTTATTCAGGGTTGTCTAGCATTCTACAGTCCAAATGAACTCTTCCGTTTTCTTCTGTAATTTCTCTGTTGGAGTCATGATGGATGCGTAATTTCTGATAAATCGCTTGTAGTACCCTGTATGCCCCAGAGTTTCTCTTAGTTGTTTGACGTTGCACGGTGGTTCCATGTGGATAATGGCCACAACCTTTGTAGGGTTTACACATACTCCATCTTTGCAGATGATATGGCCCAACAAATTTCCAAAGGGGACTACGGAGATACATTTCTTGAGGCTTAAGGAGATCTACAATTGTCTGCATCTTTTGAACATTATTCTCAATAGGTTGGTGTGTTTTTTCAACATACTATATACTGTCCAATCATCCATGTAAATTTCTAGGAACTTATGAATATAATCTCTGAATTCAGCTATGACAATTCTTGAGAAGACTGCTGGTGCATTTTTCAATCCAAGTGGCATGAAATTATAGGCTTATGACCCCCACTCCATAGTGAATGTTGTTTTCCTCTTATCTTCTTCATTTATTCTGGCTTACTGGTAACCTGAGAAACCATCTATGAAGAAATATGCTTCGTTCCCTGCAACATTGTCTATGACCTCATTGCTGAAGGGCATGGGAAATGGGTCATGCACGCATGCGTTATTCAAGCTCCTATAGTCTACACATACTCTGATTTCAGTTGTGTCCCTCTTGTTTTGAATAACTATCAGACTTATCCATTCAGCTTCGTCCACCGGGAAGATGATCCCTGCCTCCAAAATTTTGTCAATTTCCCTCTTAACTTTTTCTTTCACCCTTGGGTTTAATTTGTATGGTCTATGTTTTATCGATCGGGCATCCAGTCTCAAGACAATTTTCATCTCCCCAATTTTTCCTTTTATTCCTTTCAGTTCTGTCACTGAAGCCGGGAATAGGTCTTGATATTCGTGTAATAGGTCAAAAATTTCCTTGGTGGTTTGTTCGTCCTAGTAGTCTCCCACCGATGCTATCTTAGGCTTATCCTCTGACCCAATGTTCTGCTTCCTCAGCTTCATTGGTAGAAGTTGAGCACCTTCCGCTAGGGGGCTCTCCCGGATATCCCTCTCCCCTTGCGTTTCCCCGAAGGCTAGATGTCTTAGTCCCTCCATCTCGTCATCATCATCTGGTCCTACGTCTACTCTATTGCACGCTGCATATCATGGCGACTCTATCTCATACAAATACTACAGAAAAATTTTGTCAGACCCTCCTTCAACCAACGATTCCGGTGTGAACAAAAATTCCTTTATTGCTTGGAGTGGCCCTGTCATTTGTGTCTTGTCCCCTCTAAATGAAAATTCGTTGACAAAGTGTGCCTCCATGGTATCCCAATCTATTGTCTACCGACGAAGCTCCTCTTGGACATACAATGCTTGGGGAACAAGTCCGAGGGTATGTATAAATATGTGTACCCATAGATCCCTCTGCATTCCTCTGCTTTTCCAATTGACCATACAATCCTTGATCTACTCCTTGGAACTTGAATCCCCCTTATATTTTCCCCTATCCTGTGGCTAATCTCCATCCCCGGAAAACCTTTCCTTCATGGTTTGTTTGATGCTCGACCAATCTTTCAGTGTATTGCAATGCATTCTCCACCATCTTACCGGAGTTGCCATACTTAGATAGGATATCCTTTGATCCTCTATTACTTCCTGGTCTACTCTGTCTAAGAAGGTGTCCACTGGTTGAAGGCCATGGTACCTCGGGTACTTAGCTATCTCTAGTTCTCCCCAGTTTACTCGGCTTATCATCGCACATCGTCTAGTGGTTGATGTAGTCCTCCCTCTTCCCTGCTGTGAGCACATATAGTTGGTCTAACCCTCCTGGCTCATCCCTGTCATTTGCTGGTTCTGTGAACCTAGGCCCTTAGTAGGGGTATAATGGTTGGGCCACCCTTTACCCATCTGCTTCGAAAATCATAAGTTCTTTCTTCAGGTCTATGACCGCATAGTTCTCGTATGCCCAATCAATCCCTAGGAGTGTTGAGTATGGGTCCTTATCCCCCATGATGTCAATCACCTCAAATTTTGTTTGTGTCTTCACCCCCACCACATCAACCTCTACCTTCTCCAATCTCCCAATTGGCAATATGCAGTATTGATTTTCCATTCTTTGTTGAATTAGCGAGTATTTTAATTGGGCTTCCCTATTGCCTCCCAATTTTTTCTAGGTAGGATGTTTACATTCGACCCCAAGTCTAACATGGTATCTCTTATCTAGAATCCTCCCACTTGCGCATTGATTTAGGACTTCGTTGTGCTTCTTTTCTTGTTCCATTTCACTCTTCTTGAAGCCTTCTCTAGCAACCCTACACCATCAACTGGCTAGATGGATAATAAATCACCCAATCTGTGGAAGCAAGATTTCGAGTGTGCCTACTTGCACCATCAGCGAATCTGAAAAATATCGAATCGTCAATGAATACCTGCCAAAGCGGATAAAAAAATATCGATATCACAAAATCCCCGATGGATATGTACAAAGATACAATATATACAAACAAGCAATTGCTTAGCTAAAGCCTAAGAAAAATACTTCTTAAGGTAGAGCCCATTTCTGGGCTTCGCCAGCTTGTTCCCTTCAAAGTCAATTAATTCATAAGCCCCTTTCTTCAAAACACGCTTGAATATAAAGGGACCATACCACATAGATTTGAACTTGCCTACCCCCAGGGCGTCTTTGTCTTGGTCATAGACTAAGACAAGGTCGTCTTAAAAAAAAACCTGAGGACGGACAACTTTATCATATTGAGTTTTAATCCTTTTCTTATGGGCTTCATTTATTATGGCTACATCTTGATGCTGCTCATCAAGATGTTCCAATTGAACGAGGCATTTTTTGAGACTAGATGTCTCCAGAAGAAGTTCTACAACTAGCTTAAGGAACAAAATTTCACATTCGATAGGGAAGATAGATTCCAACACGTAAACTAGTTGAAAAGGAGTAAAACTAGTGGCAGACTTAACTGAGGTTCGGTATGCCCAATGTGCCGGATACAACATGATGTGCCAATTGGATCGAGTTTTATCAATTGTACTTTGTAGGATGGTCTTAAGGGACTTATTCATGGCTTCAACCTACCCATTGGCCTGAGGATAATATGGAGATGAATGCTCCTGCCAGAAGCCCAACTTGAGAGCCAATTCGATCATCAGTTGATTTTGGAAGTGACTGCCATGGTCAGTGACAACCTCTCTTGGGATACCAAATCATGAAATAACCTGGTTGAGGAGAAACACGGTTGTTGTATCACTATCATTTTTTAAATTAGGCATGGCCTCAGCCCACTTCGTAAAGTAGTCTACAACCACAATGATGTACTTGTGATTCCCTACCAAAGGCGGATTACAAGTAGTAAAATCAATGCCCCACTTTGTAAATGGACCGATAGTGATAACAGGAAAAAGTGGAGCTGGATGCGCGCGCATTTTCTAAGTATAAACTTGACAAGGATGGCAACGTTTGACCGCTTCAATATAGTCTTTAAAAATTGAAGGCCAAAAGTAGTCTGCTGTCAAATTTTCTAGGCTATTGCAAGCCCTGATAGATGACCGCCACAAGCTCCACTGTGGCAATCATTAAGTACTGACTCGGCTTCTTCCAAAGTTAAGCAATGCCTAAGGATTGAGTCAACCCCTTCGCGATATAATCTATCACCAATAATAACATAGTTTTTGGCAAGGTGATGTAACTTTCAATGATCATCTTTTGAGAAAGACAGTGGAAACTTCGAAGTCTGGAGATATATAATGATATCTCTGTATGAGGGATCTTGTGAGGAAATGAGGAATAAATGTTTGTCGGGAAAATTTTCCTCATAAACAATAGCTTCCTCACAAGGCAGCTTCGAAATCAATTCCGCAAAAACTAATGACTTCTTAGATTTAGCTGACAAGAATTCGAGATTGAACTCTTGCAAAATAACAATCCATCGATTATACTTGCCCCCAATCACTCGCCTACTAAGGACAAACTGAAAAGGATTGACAACCGCTAAGACGAATGTTTTGCGAAGCATAATGTAATGACGAAGCCGCTGAACAACATGGACAACTGCCAAGGCCAATTTCTCGATGGGAGAATAGCATAGCTCAGGTCCTACTAAGCCTCGACTCAAGTAGTAGATTACATGCTCACTGAGAGCATCATCCTCCTGAACCAGAACCATACCGATGGTTGATTCTGCCACAGCAAGATACAAAAGGAAATATCTGCCATAATCTGGTGGACTCAATAATGGAGCAGAGGTTAATGATTTTTCAAAGCATCAAAAGATCGTTGTGCGAAATCGTCCCATAAAAATGGAACTCCTTTCTTAAGAAAACACATAAATCCTTTGGTAATCTCGGCGTAGATTGCTATAAATCTCCTCAAGAAATTTGCCTTTCCTTGGAGACTTTGAAGTTGACGAATGGAAGACGGGGGGAGGAAACTGAATTATTGCCTCAGCCTTGAAAGGATCAACTCGAATCCCTTTAGTAGATACAATGGATCCTAACAACCGATCGGATGTGATCGCAAAAACACAATTATTTGGATTCAACCGGATTTTATAGAAACGACATCTCTCAAAGACTAACCGAAGGTGCCTGGGATGATCAACTCTCTTGCGAGAACGAGCAATGAAGTCATCCAAGTATGCTTTGATAACATGTTTGATGTCGTGGAAAGCATAAGACATGGCCCGTTGAAAAGTAGATCCAATATTTTTAAGGCCAAAAGGCATCTTCTTGTATGCAAATGTGCCCCAAGGAAAAATAAAGGTTGTCTTGTGCTGATCCTCTGGACGGATAGTAATTTGATTGTAACCAGAGAATCCGTCCATGAACGAAAAAATTTCATTACTGGCACATTCATTAACAATTTGATCAATAAAAGGCGTGGGGTAATTGCCTTTTAGACAATCTTTATTTAATTCCCTAAAGTTGATACATACTCTGATCGTTCCTTGCTTCTTATCTACTGGGACTGGGTTGGAAACCCACTCAGTTAGAGGAATGGGGTGTATGAAATCCGCCTTAAGTAGCTTTTCAACTTCAGCTTTAATAGTTGCCTCTTTCTGAGGATTGATCGGTTGAATTTATTGACAAATAGGTTTGGCATTTTCATATGTCTTGATCTCATGTTGGACTATAGATGGATCAATTCTAGGCATTTCCTCATAAGACCAAGCGAACACATCTCGAAATTCTTTGAAGAGATTGGTGTAGATTTGAATTTGTTCAGGGGGACAGTCAGCTCCAATGAAAACATTTTCGATTATGTTAGGATTCCTAGAGATGTTCACAGCTACAATTCATGAGATAAATGACATGTTACCTTCGGTAGAAAATTGTGATGGAGCCAAAGAGTTTGAAACTGTATAAACATCACTAGTAGATAGATTGGACAAACTAGATTCAACTTCACGCAATGGAGGGAGAAAATATGAATGATGATGTAAATCATCCCATGGTCGATCCACACCCATCATTGCTTCCAAAATTGATTCTTCAGATGGTAAGACTGTATCCAAGCAATCCAGAGTTGAAGTAGAATCGAGGGTCCAAGCCAGAGCCACATCGCCATCTAACTCCTCTAGTGAAAAAAGAGTGGGACGATTGTCTACAGAGTTAATGATAGATTGATAAGTGAGTTCTGCTGCAGACATGGGAAATTCCATTCCACCTACCTACCCTCCACTAATGTGGTGGTAGATGAAGGTAAGGGCCAAGGGTTCGAAAAATAATGAATTCGAAAGAACTCTTTCTGAGAAGGTCCCCTAGAGGATGAAATCACATTAATTCTAGTTGTAGGATCAGGGAGGTCGAATATACCCATTAATGAAGAGTAAATCCCAACTCCTAAATTCTCAATAGGTTGACGGGGATTGTCCACCAATGGAACAGTAGAATCCGAAGTTGCGTGAGAGTCACCTAGAGAATAATCCAACTGATCAACTCTAATAATCCTCCCCTCATGAGGAAAATAGAGGATGCAGAATAATGATAAAACTATGGCATCCATCTCGTAAATCCAATTCCTACCTAAGAGGAGGTTATAATCCATGTTCACATCGACGATTCTACCTCAATATTCACTACCTTTCCCCAACATAGATAGGAAAGGTTGGGATAATCCCATGCGGCCTATGAGAATGTCCATCAAATATCGTCAAAAGAGTCAGTGAAGGAACAGCTGAAGGTGATCCAATGGCCTTCCAACATGACATAGACATCACGCATGTGGAAGTTCCCTCATCTATAACAGTCCAAAAAATATTGGTCTTTCGGTATGTGGAATTTATCTGGAAATCCATATGGTGAGCAAGTCTCTTTTTGACATTCAACATATCAAAAGTGAGCACTAAAGAATTCTTTGGGTCTACTACGCCGATTGCCGAAAGCAAAGCACTTCTCTGAGCAGGGAACAACTGGAGTACCTCTAATGTTGACATAGCACAAGGACTTTGAGCTAGATCTTCTACAATCGAGTAGTTCTGGGATGCCCTAGCATTAGGGTTAATAGTTGAGCAATTTGCAAAGCCTTTCGGTATCTAAGGTATAGACTCAATAGAGGGTCGCTCAATATGAAGTGGTTATGTGACTTCGGGAATAGATTTAGCCTTAGATGTTTCCGATTCACCATAATTGTGTGCTCGCATTGCGACATTGATATGAGAGTTCATCATATAAACATTTGACGAATTTTCCCCTTCCTGGCTACCCCCGACAGAGGTACCAGCATTAGAATTTGCGCCAGCAAGTAATTGCCGCCCTTGGGGAAAAGGGTTAATCAGAATAACTTGGGAGCTAAAGGACCCTTGCTGTACTAATAAGCACTGAGTGTCTTGCATCTTAGGGAAAAGGTGAGTCAGATGACCTCCATTGCATAACTTGCATGGAAATTTTACCTTTTTCTTGGACTCTTTCCTACCCTCTCTGGCATCATTGCTAGGTTTGTTTGCATTTCCTTTTCCTTCTTGGTTCTTCTTCTTACCTCATCCCATCCTCTTCCCATCAGATTTTTTATTTCCTTTGGGGTTAGTGGTCTGGATGGCATTTATAGAGGTAGGTTGGGAAGGTGTAGGTACAGACGGTGCTGCATGGGTAGAAGAAGCAGTTTGTAGAGACAACTGTTGTAATTGATTCAATAGGTTCACTGCGTTAACATCAATCGATCCGACTATACCATCAGCATGGGGACCTGGTTTCGGTTTGGCTAAATCGACCTTAGATCTAGGAGCATTAGGTAGAATTTTTTGAAGAACCCCAGACTGAGAATATATAAGTTCCAATAGTTGGGCTCTGTAAATGGCCTGCTCTTCTGTATAAACACCGGAGAGAGACACATCCTTTGAGATCTCAGGTTGTAATGATTTGAGAAACCATTCAAGAAGGAACTTTGGTGGGATTTCAGCTTTGATAAGCCTTTTCCTCCTCCTCCATTCCTGGATGTGATCCGAAATATGAGTTACGTTTTCTTGCTAAAAGTTTGTTGGAAGTTCAGTTCCGGCTTCATATTGGATAGGAAATTGAAAATGTTTCAAAAATACATTAGCCAAATCACAAAAAGAAGTATAGGTGCCCCTCAACAACTCTATCTACCATTTGGACACATTTCTGGTTAGGGTGCGCTGAAATAACCTCAACCTGATCGAATCATCTACCAGGGAGTTGGATGAGAACCATAAGTGAAATGTGGTTACGTGGTCTCCTGGATCTTCACCACTCTTCCTTTCGAATTTTGGGATATCCAAGGGAAGTTTAGTTGGGACCGGAGGCCAAGCCAGATTGTACCGAATCAGATCATTTGTTAATTTAGTTAAGTCTGGCAAGTTCAGCATGGCCAAAAAAGGGAGTCATGGTGGACCTTGGGAATTCCATCTAGTGCAGGCGGGGTTCCCAAAGGTCTGAAAAGAATGAACTGGATTTTGAAAAACACCAGGTTTCCTGAAGTAACTCGTAGAGCCTACCAAACCAAAATGTGATCCTTGTGGTCCAGCAAAATTTGGAGTTTGAAACTCCTGCCGAAAATCCTCTATAACCAGTGAAATTACCCCCTAATGAAGTGTTAAAAGGAGATGATAGCCCCTGATAAGGATTTTATGCATTAGCAAAGGGTGGAAAATTATGAAATGAATTAACTGAAGAATATGACACATTCCCTTGCTGGTCGGAATAAAATTGATTCCCAACTCCTATCCCACTAACCGCAGGGTTTGTCCAACTCTGGAATGGGTTATTACCTTGACCTGTAAAGGAAAAAGGCATTGACCATACTGTTGGATTGGAGTGTGGTATATGACCACTTCCAAATGGGAAACCTTGAAAAGAAGCCAATCCACTCGTCATGGATGTGGAGGCGGTTGATGATATGTTCAAAGGAACTGAAGGAATCCCATGAGACGACATTCCATAAGGGATAAATCCAAAACTAGATGCAGTAGCCTGAGAACTTCCACTCATTGACGGAATGGAAGTAGACCCAAATATAGCTGTGCTGGGAGTAATAGAAGGGATGGAAATAGTTCCTCCTCCTTATACAGATATGGGAGTCTGCACACTCTCAACACTCATCGTAGATGCCATGCTTCCAGCAGTGGTCATCGAAGGAATAGATGGGGGTAAACCTGGGCTCGAAAACCTATGAGTCAGGGTTCCGACGTACAATAGAACGTCTAGATGATTAGGTGGCAGAGGAGAATTTGGAGTTGTAACCGTCTCTGAAAGCTCTTCAACTTCGATATTATCTTCCGACTAAAAAAGTACTCGAGAAAAAACTGGTGTGTTCCTCTCTAACTCTCTACTGGTGCCAAGTCTATCTTGTGAATTAATGACCCCAAGCGGAGGATCAATCTCTGATGCACCTGCTGCCATTGGTTGAAAACCACTGGCAGAATTTCTCCTACGCCTTCTAGGATAAGGCTCAGGACTCGTAGGTGATAGCCCACGAAGTATCCTAGACCGTTGAGATGGTCAATCATCCACTTTGAATTATTTAAAATATCTACTTAAAGACTCAAAAAATTATAAAGCTAGGCTGACTAGGAGCAAAGAACACTCACTAAAAAGTCCCTAAAGATATCAGCAATCAACAACTCTCGAGTATTTCTACTCCGGGTGATTAGGACCGGACACCAAAATACAAGATAGTTAATAACAAGGGCCTTCTGAAAATAGACTGAGGTAATTATGCCCCAGGCCTACTAGCAAAGGTATCAAAGGAAGTTACACTAACCTCCAGACAACAGCCTTTGCCGGTGCAAGCACCCAAGCTTCGCAAGGGTACCCTCCAGAAGTACTGCTGAACGTGATCCAATCTTAGCCTTAGGTTCCATGGGATTCCCCTCCACAGCCACCTGTGTGATCCCTAGGATAGGTAACTATGGTCACTAACTTGTATCAGAAGCCGGGCGGAATAGTCGTGAGGCGGGATCTGCCAAGTAAGAGAGGGGGTATCTCTCATCCTTATCTTCACTCTCCCTCTTGCTTTACTCCCAGTTACGAAGATTTCCCGATCTCCCTAATTCTATTGGATTTCGCTCATTAATCAAACTTCTATGTTTTGTAATTTTGAGCGGCCTTCGAGAGTTAAGTCTCCTCTCGCCTAATCCAAGGCCCTAACAAACCTAAACTTGTTGGTGTATTCTGATGACAACATAAAAGTTCTAGTTTATTTTAACTAATCACTTGATTTTAGTGGTTGTTCTTTAAGTCAATGGTAAATATGGGAGTGAAATCAATGATGTTTGTATGACACAATAGAAATCAATGAAAAACTAGCTACATGAATGCAGTCATTTTTTCTTTGATGAAAAGAGATCTCTATATGGGTTCTACAAAACTTCTACAAATCAAAGTACTTTTTCTCTTCTTTTCTTGAAACACACTTCACACACCCAAAAACTAAAAGACTATGAAGGCTTTAACAATGCAAACTACCCTAATGCAAGATATAATGGAGATGCAAGATCCTAAATAACACTCAAAAAGCAAAAGCAATTGTTTATAACTAACAATGAGCCAACTTAAGTACTGAAGAGGATACAAATTTTGAACAGAAAATTCTCTCCAAACAAGAAGGACAAATTGTAAAAGATCGCAATTCACTTTCAACAACAAAAGGAAACCATAAACCAAACTTGGCAAAAGAAAAAGAAAAACAAAGCTTTTTTGAGATATTTTCTTTTTTAAAGAAGAAACCAAAACAACTTTTTGAAATCACCATAATGCTACTAAAGCTCAAAAGATCGAAAAAATAGCACAAGGAGTCTTTGCAATTTACAAACTCGAAAATGAACAAAAAATTCACCAAAAAGACTTCAACTTGTACAAAACAACCCAAATAGCAGCAAAGAGTTTGACAAACTAACCAAGAAGCCAGGAAATAAATACTTCCAAAATCGTCAAAAAGACTTTCAAAAAGCAAGAAAAGCTATGAGGCCACAAAACAAAGGAGAGAAAAGAAAGTAGATTTGAAATCGGGCTTGACACTGAAACTAAAAACAATCTCATGTTCTGGAGGACCAGAACAATCAAGAACTTTAGGATGAAGTCTTGTGTGCCAAAACACAAATTACAAACTTGCTAAAGAAGAAAACCTAGGCCAAATCTTTTCAATGAGGAAGAGACTTCGAAACAGTAAGCTTGCAGAATAATTAAATTCTTTAGACAACAATTGACCACACAGAGACTGAAAAGACCAAGCAACAAATCTATCTGGGCTGAAAGATTTGAAAAAACAATGCAAAAATTTGCATATGCGACTGTGTGTAAACACAAAGGTGTGCACATGCGCTCCTAACATAGGAAACTCGCGTATACGTGAGTTAACTTTACAGAAATGAGCATGTATACGCGAGTGTAAACAAAGTAAAGAGTGTATACAAAGCTTTGCAAGAAAAAATAAAAAACAAAGTCTGATCCAAAAGATCAGACTTGAGGCCTGGGACTCTAGTAGACCAAATAAGACTGTAACCACAAGCAAACCAAAGACTGAGCCCTGATTGAGAATGAATAACCCAAACCAGGAATAACAAGATTGTTATCCCCAGTGGAGTCGCTAATACTGTTTTGGGTGAAAGAACCCTAGGGCTTTGGGTTAGAACCCCAACAAAGCAAAAGAAAACTACAACAAGAAATACTCAAATAGCTCAGGCTAGATGCTTATATTATCAAACTACTTAAGAGTGATTGTACCCAGATTTCCTTCATTCGAGTAGGTCCCGTAGGGTTCAGACCCTCTAAAACTCCCGATGTTCTTCAAACCTGAAAATCATTCAATTCGAACATACATAGTAGTATAGAAGTAAACAATATTCACGAAATTGACTTTAAATCATATAAAAAAATGATTGATCATACATCAAAACAACATTCATATATGAATTAAAACATAATTTGATTCATAAAAATAGTTAATTTCGGAAACAAGACAACATTTCTTTTATTGCAGTAAGCTATAAATAACATGGAGAGAATTCACCTGAGTCTTTCTCTAGCTCCAAGCGGAACCGTCCTCCAGATTCGTCCTATCCCAGCCTTCAACAATCTTCTTCCATCACCAACACCATGATATCTCAAGCAAAAGGAAGGATATCTATAATCAAGGAAACAAGGGTTTCCTGAAGCTTGGGGAAGTGCATGAGGCACAAGGATTCATCAGACTCAGTCAGGGATAATCTCAGTATAATAACTCTATCTCTTCTCCTCCTTAAGGCCTTCCCATAGAGGTCTATTTATACCTCTCCCAATTAGTTTTTTAGTTGGGAAACAGTTGGGCCACGGGCAATAGGAGGTAATCAATAGGTAAAACCTGTGAACTCCACCCAAAATTAAGGAAATTTAATTTTTTAAGTGTTTTAATACATATACGTGGGTTGGGTATTCACTGATTCACATGTACACACTTTTAGCTCAGGGAAAAGTAGCGTACAGGGAATAAAACACTGTTTTTTTATATATTTGGACCAAGTCTGGAAGGAGGGGTTGCCCTAGGCCATAAAAAAAGCATCATATATACCAAGAGTGGTAAATGGTGCTAGAACACCAAGTAGTTGCAAAGCTCCAATAAATTAAAGAATATTAGACTAAAAATTACATATTTTTTAATACCCTATTCTAGTATAGAACCTAGTACCGAATTAAGTACAGAAAGTCTACAAATTGAAATTTTGAATATTAGTACTGAATTAAGTACAAAAATTTTGGAAATTGAAATTCTGAATGCTAGTACCGAATTAAGTACATAAATTCTATAGATTAAAATTATGGGTATGAAAACATATTAACAAACCAATTCAAGTTTTCTTAACTCTTAAGCCTGAGAAGATTAATTTGAATTTAATCATAACATGTTCTATTAACAAATCTGAAAATAGAAAAGGTGAATTTCAGCAAAATACTAGATGAAACATGATTATAATGAAAAACCAAAATGAAATATTAAACAAAATTTGTAATCAAGAAAACTAAATATTTTTTAATACTACTCTATGAATAGGAAAAAACCACGACATTACCTGAGTCAAGGGGCCCTTCCCAACCTACCAATGTGCCTAGAGACTTAGATCAAAATAATGTGCAGAGATTCAACAATTAAATCGTCATTACAAGAATCTCAACTTCAACTTGCAAACGAAACTTCAAATCTATTACAAAAGATCAATTCACAATAATGATAAAATTCCTCTCTGTATCCTCTCCTTCCTTATTGTTGTGCAGATCTATTTATTTTATATTACAATGGAGAGGAAGCGATGGTCCAAAGGATCATATCAACTTCGATAAAAATATAACTCTTGTACTATAATCAAGATAACAAATAATATTTAAAAATGGTCTTGTTATGATTTGGGAATGTATTAGATTATTGTTGGAGATGGAAACGATGCCACTTTGTATTTGTTTGACTTTCCTACAAATCTAGACATAACTTCCCATAGCTGCTGCCAAACTGTTAAACTGGTACCAAACTAAGTACCGAATTTTTGGAAAATGCCAAACTCGTACTGAACTAAGTACCGAATTTCTGGAAAATGCCAAACTAGTATCGAATTAAGTACCGAATTTTTGTAGGTGGAATTTAGGTTTGAATGTAACTTTGAATAACACCTTGAGCTTCACATGTGAGCTAGGTGTGAACAAAAATCCATCCAAAAACATGTAGTTTCAACCTATGTCATCTCGAGAAGTTCCAATGCATTAACCTTTACTTAGTACCGAAACTGATATAAGTATCGAATTGTCAAATTCCAATACTAGAACTTGTTGTTTGGGCACACAAACATATTAGTAAACCTTCATTGGAAAACCAAGTTAAAAAGTTATTTAATCATTAAAAATACAAGAAATCATTAATAATTAACCGCAAGGTAAAATGAATGCATTTAGTGGAAATTGGCATTATAATAGTTACAAAATATTTTATAAAGGTACGAATATTTCTTATAAATGGAAGGTTTGGATAGAAAATGTTATTTAACATCTCTCGGGTCCAACAATAATAATACAAAATACTTTTTCAAAGTAAATTTGTTCAATTTCCATTTCAACAACATAATTGAAAATGGAAATAAAGATTGATTATATTATTGTTTAGTGAGCTGGAGAATCCAATCCTGAAGCCTCTTGATTCAATCCTCAAATCATAAGTGACCAACTGTGTCCACGTCCAACAAGAAGGTTTTTATTAGAAAAAATAATTAACTGATTTCAAACCAAGAAATTGCAACAAAAATCACACACATATCTTTTATTTGTTTTTACAAAATATTTCCTCCTAAATTTAACACTATTTACTTCCTAAAAATAACCCCCTTGATTTTATCTATTTAGAGGATCAATCGATGCTCAAATTGGATCTCTAAAACTCAAGTTTCATGATATATTTGTGGCCCTTTTTCCCTTCCATTTTTTAGTAATTTAGCATTCCAAAATCGTTCTCCCTCTTTCTAGCTTTCTAACGAGTTATCCCATGCCCAATTTGGTGCTATGGAACTCAAGATATTTCCTCATAAAGTCGACACTTTGTCATCAATGATAAAATTCATTGGTTAATTGTGGCTTTTATTTAAATAAAAAAAATCATAATACCACATGCATAACCAAGGAAAGGCTTTGAAGCTTTATATTGTTTTACATGTTTATGATGGTTTGTGTTAAAACAAAGAGGAAGGAATAGTTGGAGGCACATGTGTTAAATGTTTTTACCTTGCACGAAATATTTAATAAACAAATTTGAACTTCAATCCATTGAGAGAACATATATGGAGTACTTAGTGGAGTAGAAATTGAATTAAATAAATAAAAAATTAAACCATTTTTCCTCCATGGGCCCAACCTTCCTCGACTCCCCATCTTAAACCTTCCCTCGCTACCCAACCCCCATAATGGCCCTTAGTATTACAACATAAATGCTACAAATATCAAAGGTTTTGATTGTAATTTTCAACTTGGGGTTTGTACAAACTTAAGATGGGTCGACATTATGTGTGTAGAATTTATTATCTTCTTCATTTGTTAGTCGTAGATAGGGGAAAAAATTGAGGAGAACTTGAGTTAGAGAGAGACCATTCTCGTGTCTATGTTATAGGAAATATTCAAAATTGCAGGAAATGAAGAACAATAAGAAAACATATACTCTTTGCAGAAAAATGAAGCAAACCAATTCAATCATACTAAAATAAAATAATATCTACTTTATTGTGCATTGAAAACAAACTTGCAGCTGAAGTAAGGCATAAAAAAGTCAAATCCCAATTGAAAAAAAGTAGTTTTCCTACAACAACTAGGTCAAAGGAATTGAGAGGTGATATCAATAATCGGTTGGAGAAGGATAACTAGTTTGGTCCCTAGGTCCTGAGGAAAACGAAAGGATTTCGATTCAAAGATGAACCCTAATTGCTCTGTTGCCGCCTCCCTTCCTTCGGCCACTATTTGGTCTCTACTCAGCCCTGCCGAGGATGGTGATGCGCGATTCAGTCACGAAATGTTGGTCTCTTCCTTCTTTGCTGGTCCGCATGTTTTCCATTCTCTTCTGAGAGCTCCCCTCTCTTTCTTTTGCTCCACTCGGGACTTTGGGGCTGCCAGATCTCGGCCCTCTGCTGCTGCATCTCGTTTCCGCCACCCCCTTCAGGATGAAGATGCAGCGGCTAAGGAAGAACATGCAAAATTCTTTACTGCTTTTCCTCTGGTGGCGGCCCTTGGGAAGAAATCTTATGATCTGGAAGGCTGCTCTTTACCATTGGTACCTCCTCTGTCCCCCCAAAATAGCCGATTCTCTGCATTTAATCTTCAGATTCCCTTCAGCTCCCTGGATCTACCTCGATGGAGCATCTGGAAGCCATATGGGGTGAAATACAATGACAGAGTTAATGACCTTTGGAATCTCTCTCCATCTCCTCTCAAGCCCCTGCGGCAAGTTCAGGAAACGAAGGCCCTTCAAAGCACATGCCTCCTCACGTCTCAGATCTGCAGAGGAAAGCAGAACCCTGACTTCTCTACCTTGTTCTAGATCCACATCAGGCTCATCACTGGCAAAACTTTGCTTCAATGGGTGAACTTGTCAGATCTAGTGCAGGACCTCAAGCTTGTTCTAGAAATCAAGTTGGGGATACCCTCTGCAACTCAACGACTTCTCCACGAAGGTAAACAACTCGAGGATTTTCATCCCCTTTTTTTTTACAGCATTAAGAGAGATGCCTCCATTATTCTTACCCTTCGTTTGAGAGGGGGAGCTACTGGACAGTCATCCTCAGCTAAAGTGTTTTCATACAAAGATGCAGTCCATGCTCAGATGCATAAGAAGACAGCTCCACCAGTTCAGGCCCCCAAACATTTTTTGGTGGACAAACTGGAGGAAACCCCCTCCATTGAAATAATGCATCCAATGCTGGATGAGCAAGCCCAAAAGTTTGCAGAGCATGCCATTATTTGCAGGTTCAATGGGCTATGGCCTCGCACAACATACCTTCACCAATGGATTCACTCTAACTGTACCAACAACTGTAAGGTTTTGTTATGCTCAAAAGGTTTCTTCATTGTAGTGTTTGCTCTCGGTGAGGACTACCAAAAAGCTTTAACTGCAGGCCCATGGTTCTGGGGCTCAGCAGGCTTATTCCTCACCCCCTGGTTCCCAGATTTCAATCCAGCTACAGCAATCATCACCAAGCTCCCCATTTGGGTCAGACTCCCTAACCTCTCACCGCATCTATGGCACTTTGCTGTTTTCCAAGGGATCGGAAATTCTCTAGGCCACTTTCTAGACATAGACATTTCTAGAGGGGAAAATGGCCTATACACCTTCGCCAGAATCTGTGCAGAAATAGACATGAGCAAAGGTCTCCCTGACCAGATCAATCTCAAAATTGGAGACTTCCATTGGACTCAGGCCCTGGATTACGAGAACACAGCCTTTCGCTGTCGAAACTGCCATCACACAGGGCACCTTCAGAGCTCTTGTCCCACGATGCCTGTCCACAAGAAGAAAGCCAATCCTAAGCAGAAATCCAGAAGCTGGAAGCCTCATGACCCTCCCCCCATGGATGATTTTGATTTAAGCTCAGATGAAGAGGAGGAGAATGAGGAAGGAATGGAAGCAGAACTGACACAGGATCCGCCCTCGGCTGAGCCTGTGGATTCGTCTGTCCAACCAATCTTACAGAAAAGGAATCATGAATCCTCTCCATCGTATTCAGATAATGAAACCTCTCTGTTAGCCCAGCTCAGTTTGCAAATCTTGCCAACTCAGTAGTGCCCTCCTGAATGGGTCAAAGTTGGTAAAAAGAAAGGGAAAAAATGCCGAATAGTTGATTCCACCCATGTTGGGTAGAATCCTATGCTCTGCTCTTGCTCCTCTGTTCTTCTTGTTTCTTCTTGCTCAGCTCTCCTCTCTTCTCTTTTTATTCTAGGGGCCGAGGTGGATATACTATCCTTTCCGGCTTCCCTTGTTCTTGCTTCTCTTGGCTGTACTGTCTTATTGTACTATACTTCACCTTAATAGAATTAGTTTTTACAGAGAAAAAAAAACAACTAGGTCAAAGGATATATGAGTTCTCTTGGTTTCCAAATATAGTCTTCAGGGAATTAGAGATGTTGTAAAATTTAAATGAAGGCTAACCATGCTTTGGATGCAAATCTAGATATTTTTGATGCAAATTGTTGGTTGATATGAGAATCCTTATTTTGCTATAGGAGATAGTCTAGTGAGCATCAAAATGCATTATGGATGCGATTTTAAGAAATGATGAAATAAGGGAAATCTAAAGGATGGTCAACAACTCTTTTCCATGTCCTTTTTCTTCTAATGGAAAAGTTTATTCAGTAAAAGAGAAATTCTAGGGTTTCTTGTAGTTTCGCAGAACAAGAAATTGTGCAATTGACAAAATACATAATTGCATGAACAATTAATGAAGAACAATAATTAAAGTAATACAATGCATGGAAAGGAATTTCAACCACATATAATAACTATTACTAATGTCTACTAAAACATGATGTTGAAGAAGACTTGTAAGTGAACGAGTTCATTAACCCAACATGAAACAATATTGAGAAATGAAACTATATAAGTCAATAATTGAACTGATGCATGAAAAATAAGAGTACAAAAGAGGGACTTTGAGCACCTAGGATGGGACCTAACCCAAGGAGGCTGAATCTTTCAATAGATAGGAGCCTAAGAACAAAAAATGTTTGTCATTGATAAAAAAAATGTGCTTATACATGGAATGTTGCTAAACTAGAATTCTTAGGCTAATGGCTGTACTTGACTATAGTTGAATATCTACTTCAAAATTTGACTCCTAAGGGGCTATTTGAGCCCTTTATTTATAAAAATTAGTTGAGGGGAAACCTCCTTGAAGAGTGGTTTTCTTTCCCTCCAAAATACCTAGAAAGTAGGATATTACTTCCTGAGTGACCCCGCAGTTATAGGGAGGAGTAATGATTGCTCAAGCCAGTTGAGTTAGGCCATCATGTAGTAGGGTATAGCTCCCACAATTCGCTCCTGACTATATTTCCTCATGTCTACACCAAATATCCTTAATATACTACATAATAAACACATTAGGCACACACAATGTGATAAACATCTCTACCCTTCCTATGAACTTATTAAAGCTAAGAAATATGTTTTTAAGTGCAAAAGGAGAGATTTAATGTGCCTAGGAAAGGTGAGATGGGTCTTATGTTGTACCTAATTAGGAGGCCCATCATATTCCCCTACTAAAAATATTGCTCATCCTCTGAGAAACATATTCGTCTTCTTTTATATGATTTTATTCTTTGATCTCTCTAAGGACATACCTAATGTCCCATGGAATGTTGAAGGTGGTTGACCATGTTGGATAAAAACTTGAACTGGCCTCAATTTCTTTCCATTCCTTTGACTCTTCCTCTTTTCTTTGATATTCCTTAAGTCCCATTAGAAAAGGAGGTTTAAATATGATTTGGATTTATGAAGGAACAAAAATAAATACATATATAAATAGAAACAAAGAGCTACAACAAAACATAACTTCAATTCATTAATAACAAAGTACTGAAAATTGTTTACTTGTAGAATGGAAATAAACTAGCTCGAGCGATAGTAGCTTATCTATAAGAATAGATGTTGTGGCTACATGCCTTCTGAACTATGTTACAATGAGGCTCTAAGGCATTTTTATCATAAATAAGAAGTTTGAACACTAACCCTATGAGGTGAAGTGTCAAAGGTTTTGGGCCTCGTTGGGGTAAGTTGGACCGCCAACTTCTTGGGGTCATAACTTTGGCATACAATCTTTGTTTGGCTAGCATAATACCTTATTTTAAATACCTCCATAGGGAGGAGTAAAAAGAATATGGGAAACAAAATTTGGCAATTTACGAGTCTCTCCATTTTCCCATAAAACATCGTTTTGGACCTCAAAATAGCTCCAGAAGTTTAGGACTTGAAAAATTGCCAAAAATAGTAAATTGTGATACAATCAAGGAAACTCAAAGAAATTGTGGCGGATCAAAATTTGAGGCATATCAACTAGATTTCAATTTTTTGGATGATTCTCTTATAAACGAGAGTTCTTTCTAGTGCAACATGTAATCTATGAGGGGAGTGGTACTCCATGATTTTTGTTGAGAAATCAATGCTAGTAGAGTTAGGGTTATATTTCTCTTTCTTGATAATTACTTGTGAATTATGTTGGCTTCTTTTACTTCTTTTTTATATTATCTTTCATCAGGAAATTACCAAATTATGTGTGTATGAAGATCACAAAAACATGAGACACAAGATGTACGCACTCTACGAGGGAAAAACCGTTGTCTAGGGGGAAAACCACTCAAAATATCTTCGTTGAATAGTTTTCTTGAGATAATCCAAGACTCTTAAACCTAGACACATACCTCTTCCAACCACCAAGTCAGCCTCTCCTTCTAGCAATTTCGATCTAGATCTTAGACTTTGCAACAGCAACACTTCGACCTAGCAAATCTAAAATTTTGACCTTCCAATAGTAGAATCTTTGACCCAACACTTTCATAATTTCGACCTTTCCAACAGTAAAACTTAAATCCAGCAACTAGCCCAATAACTTTGCATAAGAGAGAGAATGAGATAGCCCAAAACCTTCGACCTTGATCCTTCCAACACTTCTTCTTCTCTTCTTGGAATTTCACACTTTTTGTGCCTCCTTCACTTGGATATCGAACTTATGTGAGAGATGTCTCCAAATGAATTCAAACTGCTTTTATATATAGGCTTTAGGTGAGGTCGAATTGCCCAGTTTGAGGCCGACTTGATCTCTTTGAGGCCGACTTGGTGTGGACGTGTCAAATACCTTATTTGACTCAATAATAAACCTTTTTACATGATTCAAAAGCCCAAGAAGGGTCCCTTTTAATGGACAATGAATCTAATGACTCAAAATAAATCCTAGAAGTCCACGATGTGGACTTTTACTAATAAAATATGACCCAAGCTTGAAATCCATGCTTTAATAACTCATTGTAATAATAATAATGAAAAAAGAATTATTTTGATAAGTACATTACATAATGACTCAAATACATTTATGAAGACTAAACCTTGATGTAGAGATTTGGATCAACAGTAGTTTTCATGAACCCAATTCATATAAGGTATGCATCCATTCTTGCATACCATGCCCTAGGAGCTTTCTTCAAACCATATAGGGCCTATTGAGTCTACAAACATGAGTGTCTTTTCTATTTACTTCAAATCCTGCAGGTTGTTCAATGTATACTTCCTCATCGATGGTCCCATTCAGAAATTTTGTTGATTGATTGATGATTGGTTGATGATTTTTTAAGTATTTAAGTCTTCTTTTGAAAATCTAACTGTTGAAGCCACTAGCTTACACATGCTTATCTTTTTTATTCATTCTGAAGCACACACTCTTTTGGCAAGCTCAGTAGTCAATGTTTACCCTTGAAGATAGACATTAAACAATCCTTGAGAATAGTTCTTGTGAAGTCTCTAGAAGTAGTGCATGTGCAACCTTTAGACACAATCATTGCGCAGTGCTTAATGATAGTAGTTGTGAAATTCCCGATGATAGTCACTGCAAAACCCTTGCTGACAGTGACTACATAGTTCATAAAGATAGTGACTGCACAATTCTTGTTGACATTCAGTGCGAAATCTTAGTCAACAGTGAGTATGCAATCCTGTGAGTCAATCTTAGTTGCAATTATATCATCATTCCTTGAGTTTCCTCAGTTGTCTCTTTTGCGTTCATAGGTTTCGATTTCACTTTCGCAACTATCATTTTTTCTTGATTTCACTTTTACAAGTGGCAGTTTTTCTTCTTCTTCACTATAGCATGTGTTGCTTTCACTTTTTCTTACTATCGCAAGTGTTGCTTTTGATTGTTTTCACTCCTGCATATGTCTCACCTTGGTGCACTACTAGAGGTAGCTCTAGCACACTTTCACACATTAGTTGATCTTATATGTCATAAGAATATGTGCTAGACACATTTCCAAAGTTTAGTGCACTTTTTGTTTGCAGTTGATACTTATGTCGTAACTTATATTCTAAGTGTCGCAAAACTACGTTTCAACTATCGTGCTTAGAAATAAGTGTCGCTTTTATGTCATATATGCTCATTCTGGGTGTTAAGTGTTTCATTGTTGTGTGGTTTATCATTTATGAGTGTGTGATCATGTTCAAGTCTTTTTCTGGTTTCATATTTCGCTTCACTGATCCCACACTTAGTCAATTTCTGAAGTGTTCCTCTCTTTGCACCTTGCCTCACCAACCACTCTTCAGTCTGCCTCACTAAACTGCACATTGTGCAGTCTCATGAACCACCCTTGCTTTTTGGAATTGTGCACTTTACAGTCACCACCTCCAAGGACTGCACATTGCGCAGTCACAGTGACTAGTTTATGTCTTCTATCACTCAAAACTACACAATTCTCTCTCCTAGTTAGTCTTCTACTACACATTGTACAGTCTTAGTCAATAGTGAGACCTCACTACCCCCTTGACCTACACAACTGTGTAATCACTTGGCTTAGTCTTCCTTGAACTGCGAATTACACAATCACAATGAGCAACCTTCCTCACTATGTCATTGTCTCCCTCAACTACGCAATTTTGTCTTTCAATCCCTCAGCCACTGCACATTGCACAGTCATAGTGACTAGACCTTCATCACTACCTCCTAGAACTATGCACTGTGAAATCCCTGAGCCTCCTCCTCAATCCTGCACTCTCTCCCGGGTTCAATCAGTGAACTGCATGAGGAAGTTAGACTAGAATATTTTATGACTAATGTTGTGTTGTCATGAATAAATTTCTTCTGTAGGTACTATATCTTGACATCACAGGATGATGCTCAAGGAGGATTCCAAGGAGATCATGCAAAGAACACACTTGTGAAGCTGAAGAAACAAAGAAACTATCAAGCAAGAATATGAAGGGACATTCGATCAAGATGGAAGGTCAAAATCACAAGAAAGACTTCATATCATCCAAGCTCTTAGAGGATGAATATGAAACACATGTAAGACTTATCATGAATATGCAAGGGAGGTAACCAAAAAGAGGCTACAAGAGAAGAAGGAATTGTTGTTTTTTTTTTTTTACACCACTCACAAAAATTGAACCAATGACCTTCACATAACTATGATCTTAGTAGTACACCCAATCACCAACCATTCTAAGCTTCAAAAGCACATATACATAAGAAGAAATGATTGGTATTCTCTACACCCAAATTCAACTTTTATAATACGTTAAATTCAAACTACACATATTATTATAATAAATTCAAACTTTATTATTATAACGCTTTAAACCTTTATATATATATAATTCAATTATCTTTGGAAATGTAATCATCACTTCAATTGAAAGTTAACTCCATTCCATCATTATGTTTTCAATTATTTGGACAATATTATAATCATGCTTTCCATTGTTTGGACAATATAATATCACTTCAATTTAGTGGTATCTTTATTCAATCATTATGCTTTTTAATTAAAACAATTTCATAGCTCTCAATGTTTTTTAAATAAATTATTTTTTTAATAATATATTTAGGTATCATTATTTGTACAATTTTTTTAAAATAAGTATATATACAAAATAAATATAACATATAATTTTTAAAATTATATATATATAAAATTTAAATTTAAAATTGGGTATTATTTCTTTGGTTGTTGATTGTTTTAACCCGAAAGAGTTGGTGGTGGAAAGTTGTCTAGACGACAAAAATGCCCTCCCAAATCAGAAATTTTTATGTGGTGCTTAATGATGAACAAAACCCCTACTTGGAATGTTTTCCAAAAATGGTTTTTGTTGGGTCCTAGATGGTGCCATCTTTTTCAAAACAACAGGGAAAATTTTCTTCATTTATTTATGGAATTCCCATTTTTTCAAAAGGGTTTTGGAATTGTGTGGGGAAGCTCTTGGTCATTCTATCTCATGGACCGGTCTCGATTTGGAAGGTTCTTAGAAAGCATGGAGTTCAAATCTTATCAGTTGCCTATTACATGCCCTCCCCATAATCATATGCTCAGGGGTTTAGCTTGTAAGAAATCACACAATCTTTTCGGACAAGTATTATGTTCCATCTCACATTGCTCATGAAGGGATGACTATATTGAGCCACTTTCCTCAAGAAAAAAATGCTTTGACTCCTAGGGTGGTATTTGCTGAATATGTTGATTATTCGAATCTGCAGGGCTATTTTGATGGATCTTCAAGGGGAAAAGGTGAGTCATACGATGGTAGCTTTATTCTCTATCTCTGTCCATCCCATTTTTTCAAAGTTAAGATGGGCCTGGGTCTAGGTACAAAAATAGATCTGAACTCCTTCCGTGCAAGAATCTGCGTCTCTTCTCATAAGAATAGGGGTGTTTACGTATTTATATCTTTTGGGACTCAAAGAAGACTATCAACTGGATCAATAGCATAATATCTTGTAGGAACATTTTCCTTTGTCCTATTTTAAAGGAGATTATTCTTATTGCTGACTCTTTTGATACTTTCTCTTGTTCTCCCATTTAGAGGGAGAGGAATAGTGATGCTAATAGCCTATCAATGGATGACTTGCATATGGAGAAGGATCTTTGGGCCATAGTGGAGCATAGCCTAGACCAACTTGTGGAGTCCTCTCTTCACATATAGTATTTATAGTTTTTTTATTTCCTACAAATGTCGCCTTTCATCTATATGATGTGGTTTTTGTCATGCTCATAAAATGAAAGATCATATTTCTATTGTGGTTCATGGTTGTACCTGATGTACAAGATTATGGTTTTTTGTGCCTTATCTCTCTTGTTCTCCAACATTATTTAAGATGAAAATTCAAGTAGTTTATTTATCGTTGAATTATTATAACACAAGTCAACCCCCTATGAGAGGATTACATTCTTTTGTGTTATTTTATGGTCGAGGTTGACTTTTGTGTCTATTCTCCGTCCCTCGACATGATACTTTATTATAATATGTAATCATCAAAACTTTTTTCTTAAGGGAACTACATCTACATTCTATGCTTAAATTTTATGTTGTTGTTTTCAGTTATTTTTATAGATTACACTTAGGGAGTGTGTATAAAATGTAATTTATTTCATCAATATTTAAATGGAATTATGGGTCTTTTCCAATTGGTTAACAACTCTCATACCTCTAATCCCATACCTCTATGCATGACTAAGCTCCACTCCCATTTGAAAATGCCATTATCATAAGACTTTCCGAGAAGACTATGAGTCATTGAATTACCTCAAATGATTTAATATTTTAGGAAAGACACCCAAACTAATTATCTTTATGAGTATATGAATATTATATTTTGCAAACAATTATTTCAACATTTTAGCATCTAGATTTCCACGTTTTATAATTTGATACATTTTAGTATGTAGATTTCCAAAGTTTATAATTCGATGATGATAGTGAAGATTTCTAGATTTCTCATTTAGATGCCCAACATTTTGGTTGAACACTTCACCCATGCTCTAGCCCTTTTTATTCATGGTCTAACACTCTTTGTATCATTATGTTAAGCTTTATGTTCCCCAAGATGGGTGGAGCTTTGACGAGACATAACATCTCAATAGAAACACAGAGATATCCAAAAATTTTCAACATCATCATCTTCCAACATTACTAAAAAATACATATAAAAAAACAACCAAAAACCCTTCCAACACTGAAAATTGTGCAACAAATAATTTTGAGGATCATTCTTGCTCATGGATGCAATATTCCCAAAGTGAACATTTATAGAACTCAATATAAAATTTGACTCACATGGTAAGCAAGTTCACTTTGAATATACAAAGGTGTAAATTTATGATATTAAATGACCAACACGTGTAAAACCCTTACATCAATTCATATGTGGGAGTCTCCAATCGAGTCGGCCATGATTGCTTGAGTGGGTGAGACTTCCATTCACTCCATAATCCTATGGCCATACATGCCAAAGAGTGCTATCCTCTCGCAAATGATTAATTAAGGAGGTAATGCCCATCATCTTCCTCCAACTTGGATATATATATTGCAGATACAAAGAGACACCATTCTCAAAGTTCCCCTGAATCATCATACTCCGTACTCCCAAGTTTGAAGATAT